>JAEMWC010000155.1:1125000-1145000 GCA_016490735.1 Pachyseris speciosa
TTTGCCGAGTCCTGCTTTCCAAGTGTGCAACTTGATAGCAGTTTGCCACAAATAATGTGGAGACGTTTGGTCGTCTCTTCTTTCTACAGCAGCAGCGACATGTAAATAATTTTTTAACTTCCTGGCGAAATCTTGGACAGCGATATGCATAAATCACAGGATTCGCTGTTGAACCGGTCAAACCGAGGAACATGGCAGACAATTCAAACTTCCAAAAATGTGCTGCTTCAGAAACAAATTGCGCTGCGACGAGCCTTGCAAACGTTGGTGTCCAAGTGATTAGGAAAACAACAGTTATGGTTATAAAAAGTTTTGTCAATTTGCGTCTCGATTTTAAAAGAGCATGATTTGCGGCTCTATTCATGTCCGCTCTAAACCACACATGGCAAATAACACGTGTATAACAGAAAATTATAACAGCACTCGGTATGATAAGCCCTAATACCAGGAGAACAAGTGTGTAAATCATGCTGATATTTTCCATCCAAATAGGAGGAACTATTGTTGCATTTGAGGTGCTATTTTCGCTCGTGTAATCCTCCTCCACAGTGTTTTTGATTAGATATCCTGGAGTACTCATAACAGCAGCCAGGAGCCATATTGCAACCAACACTGTGTTCAACAGAGATTTACGTACCTTGGTGTGGTGCACGAAAGGCTTCAAGATTGCGAAATACCTCTCCACCGCTAGGGCAACCAAGGTGAACACTGAAACCAAACCGTGGAAAACAAAATCCACAAGCGCGTAGCTTCTGGAGGCATTGTCAGACAGAATAAATATGTTGACGAAAGTCAAGATGGCGACTGTCAAATCCGAGTTGGCGAGGTTTGAAAGAAAGAAAGTGTTGGCACTGTAAAATCTCTTTTTTCCATGAAAAACTACGAGAACTAGGATATTGCCGAACGCATTGCAAGTTAGGAGCAAAATTGAAATTCCTGTCAGTGCTGAAGCAAAAAGTTCCATAGGGTTGGAGAATCCAAGTGTTTTAGATTTAAAAAAAAGATGGCTGCCGGACCAACTTGGCAGGGGTCTTGATTGAAGCAATACAGAATAACTAAAGTTTGCCGATGTTCTATTTATTTTTATAATGACCAGGATGTTGATTCAGTGAACTGATATTCTTAATGAGATAGCACCAGTTTAATGAAGAACTTGTTTTAATTTTACCAGTTCGTTTGATTGGTTTTCAAATAAAAACAATTTTAAACACAGCAAGACGTTATTAACATGAAATAATATGTAATAAAGGATTTTTCCTCGAACTTGAGTGAACTTCTAGATTGGTTAAAATTTGAAGAAATTTGAATCAGTTATAACTTGATCCGACCAGAAATATGAGAAAGGTGTTGTTAACAATTATTAATGCAAAGAATTGCAAGAGGAGGGAATAACTTTTATCACCTTATAAATAAATTAAATATTTATGTTTAGGTAAAAGAAAAATTTTCGTGTGTGGTTTTTTGATGCACCAAGCACTAGCAAAATACCTTTTTTCTTCCAGTCTTTGACTCATGAGAATGCTTAAATGCTTTTAACAAAATATATCCAAGCGTCCTGTAAGATTTGGAATGAATTCTTTGCTAAAAGGAGCTTCATCAGTGACTTCAGTTAACTTCTAGATGTCATGCAGAGGCTACAGAGCAAACAATACGCTTATTCAGCCTAAGTCTTCGGCTAGGATTCAAAGGAGGGATTTATACCATTTAAAAGATTTTGGTTTTTCACGAAAATCTTCGGTCAAGAGAAGTGCTAGAAATACGTCAACCCCGCTATCACTGCGGCATTTTTGTTCTTAAATGTCACCTCTATAACGGGTTTAGAATTAAAGCAAGAGATGACTCATTCTTTATACCTGAAATGAGATTTTCATTTTAATTTACAGGTATTGTCAAGGTGTTATGAGAAAAATTTCGCCGGAAGCTTATAAAAAGACAGGAAAATAGAAATTAATTTTTAATGATAATAACAATTTTCGTGCATTCACTCAGTTCGGATTTAATCCACCAACGCACGCGCTAGAAGCACCTTGTACAACGTAATAAACAACTCCAACACCACAGGAAAGGACTGTTCAGTTGCTTTCATGTGAATGGTCGCACTTCAGGATTGCATCAGCCGAAAGTCAAAAGTTAGAACCACCTTGCAAAGCATAAAAAACAGCACCACTGCTTTTCACTTGAACACAGGCTTAAACGTTAGGCTGACTACCTTGACAATAGCTTTCACTTAAATCTTCAAAATTTGACAAGTTATTTTCAAAGAAATTAAACAACGCACCCAAGGTATATTTCGAACTTCGATTTACAATAAGGGGGGGTTGTTTTGACTCATGTTCGGAGAGTACAAACCCAAAAAAGAAAGAAAAAAAAAATAAAACTTGCGTTTTCTCTGAAGCTTTTCATGACTTTGCAGTAAATTATTATGTAAATTCCAAGAAACTTTCAAAAACCAGTTTAAACCTATTTACTAGCACCTGCTATGAGTTCGTAGCTTGGCAAACAGAACAGAACGTTAAAGCAAATATTACAAGAGGAAGTGTTGGTTCAATACAAAGAACATACAAATGAAATCAAACCGCCTTGATGAATTTGGCACGTAATTATGAAAATTCATGTAAAAAAGAAATTACAGCACAACGATAATTTTCTTTTACTGCGACTTTTTTACTTTTTTAACGAGCTATGTTGTAATCTTTGTAGTTGTTGCTTATTATATTATTAATCTACCCACTAACCGCCGACCAATTAGCTCAGTTGGTAGAGCACCGGACTAGCGTGCGGGAGGTCGCGGGTGCAAACCCCGGCCGGACCAACACTCAGGGTCTTTAAATAATCGAGGAGAAAGTGCTGCCTTTGTAATTACATCTGCAAATGTGGGAATGGGTAGGGAGGGCACCTTGATAAACCACTTCTAAGTGATTAATTTTACATTGCCATGTCTCCCTGCCACTTTAACAAACAAACAAATTCCATTTGCCTAATGCCTTAAATAATGCTATGACTCGTATCTTTATAGCAAATTCTGCAGTATGCATTTCGCAAAACTGAAAATAAATTACCGGAAAACAACATTTCCAAAATTCACCCCACTCAGACTTTGCGACATTATTGATAAACGCAGCTACTCTTTAAACATTATTGTTTGTAGTGAGCGCAGGCTTCAAATTATTTAACCGTCCCGTACCAAAATTCTAGTCGGCTTATTGAGTGAATGTTAGAGTTGCTTATATGACTTTCGACGTGCATGTTCTGGTCTTTCCGCCACCCATGATACAGAACAACAACAACAGCAACACCTTTGGACTCGTTTGATTGTAATTACATCAGTGAGTGAGGTCAGCTAGTTTTGTTAGTTAGTTCTCGTTTTCGAGCTTGCACGCTTGGAACAAGTTCGAATTATCAGCACGACATTTGGCCGAAAACATCTCATATAAGTACTTTATCATGTTTTCCCTGTGTTAGTAAGAATAGTCAGATAAATAATTAAAATAAAAACGTGACAAACAACTGTTCTCAGAAAAAATTTTTTTCATTACTTCATGACCTTCAGTTTATATTAATATTAACTTAAATGATTACAGAAATTAAGCCTTTTTTTTTTCATTGCGCTTCTAATGCGTTTAAGAGTTGGGGCCTTTGAGAAGGAAATTCTTCTGTTCACGCCATGCTTAACAGAAAGTTTCGTTGGAAACTGTCAGTGTTTATGATGGAAGTTTTATCAGTTATTATTTTCTCATTTGAACCAACAACCTAGACTTTTTTATAAGAGGTTTGTAATTAGGACCCTTTTTTGTCTTATCTTTTTGTTTGCCTAGAAAACCTAGTATACTTATCAAGCGAGCCAATCAAAACAAGCCTGAACAGTTTATCAATTTTCAATCTCCATCGAATACAATAAGTTTTATATCTAAGTAAATAGCAAATGTCAACTTACGTAAAGGAACTAAATTTAGTTAAGTGTTTTTCAGCAAGTTCTAATTTCAGGGCGTTGTGTTAATACTTCATAATCACTTCGCAGCGTTTCATCAACTCAGCAAACTCATCTTTTAAAATGGATGCGATATTTTTGTCAGTCATAACCTACTTCGCCATTGTGATCTACATTTGCAATGTCGTTGGGAACTTTCTCGTCATCATGGTCCTTCAAGTGAGAAACCGGAAAATGTGCGAAAGTCCCAACACCTTTCTCCTGCTAGCCCTCGCTCATTCCGATTTGTGGTTCTCCGTGTTTTCCTTCCTCGACATCATCATTCTCTCGCAACAACTCTGTTTTGCATATTTCGAGATCTTCTTAAATGCCCTGGCTTCAGTTTACATCTACGTTGCCTTAGCAGTGGAGAGATATTTTGCGATTCTAAAGCCTTTCGTTCACATGAGAAAAGCGACAAAATCTAGGCTGGTTAGACTTTTGATCTTAATATACATTTTCGCTATTGTCGTGAGCACACCCGGAACCTTCTTTGGTGCTGGAAAACTACATCTCGCTCGTTGCTGGCCATTGCGGGGAAACACTTCGAATTCTACAAACGCTTCGACAGAAGCTGCACCCGTCTGGGTTAATACTATTGGCAAAGTTTATTCAATCGTGCTCTTTGCCTTTGGTCTTGTTCTACCAAGTTCTGTCATAATTTTCTGTTATTCGCGAGTAATTTATCATGTATGGTTCAAAGCTAACGAAAACCAAGCTACAAATGTTGGTCTTTTGAAGTCCCGGCGAAAATTGACCAAACTTTTCATTCTTCTTACGGTTGTTTTCATAATTACTTGGTCTCCAACTTTTGTTGGGTTCATGGTAACACAACATGGCGAGGACAACGAAAAGATCTTGCTTTTTGAGTTATTCTCCAAGTTGTTTGGGTTGGTGGGCTCGACAGCGAACCCTGTGATTTATTCATTTCGCATTCCGAAATTTCGTAGGGAAGTTGCAAGACTCCTACCTTGTTATCACTGTAAGCGAAAAATACGACCTAATGTCGCCAGAATAACTGTCAGGGAAAATAGCTCCTCTCTTACAAACATGGAATCAGCCAGAGGACGTGAGGCCGTCGGTGTAATTTCGCTGAGGAAAGTCACCACAAACACGAAACCTAATGAACTCTAAGACTCTGAATTTCTTTAGTTTTACCCTTCGTGTTTGTTATTGTTTGTGTATAGTAGTTTTTGCGCCAGAACATGTAACCAGTTTTGATTTCTGAATACGCGTTGCCAGATATAGATTTACTTTTGTATCATAAAAAGACGTTGGAAAACAGTATGTAGAATTGTTGAAATGAAGAGGTGTTCCTTAAAAAACAAAAACCGCAGTCGTTCGTCTGACTTACGATGCAGTCACTTGACGCATAATATCGTAACCGGGGTTCGACTGCTTACTGCTTGGCTTCATCAGCAATGTGGTCGACTGGTACGTAGGTGTTAGGCTGTGATTGATGTATTCGACCTCATTCCAGAGACTTGTATTTTCACCACTTTTTTATAAGGAATGGAGACGGATATAAGGCTGGAGCTGACCTTTGGCATACAGTAATTTAAACCCTTAAGGATAAAAACTTGATAATATCGTTGTAAATTTCTCATAGTTTGATTTTCGGCCGCAACGAGATTTTAATAAACTCGATTATTGATTACCATGGAACTGAACTGGCACACTAATTATTTAATAGCGAAACTTACAACAGTGTGAAAGTAAAAAAAATGGTGCGACTACGTAAACGAAACGAATAGTAAAATGTAGTCTTAATTTTAACGAATTATTAGTAGATTTATTTTTGGGGTTTTTAAAGGATGTGCAAGGCTGTTGTTTGATGTTAATTCTAAATACGGAGTACATGGCCAGTTTGATCAAATATGTGAAAAGTGTCCATGCATAATTTATTCTTCAAGCTGACCCCGTTTGCGCCAAAGGGTTTTCGAAACTGAGAAACGCCTAATATTTGGGCCACAACAGAGAACCGTTTAAAAAAGGTTACGATTTGGAAGTCACTTTCTCCATTTGATTTCACTGGTAAATTAGACCAAATCATAAAATATGAAATCAGAAAGAGAGAAAATGTAACAACTAAATTTTAAATTAGTTGTTAACAAGGATGACGTCATCTCTTTCTTCGGCGCGCATATTTCAGTGATTTTCCTTGCACAGATCAGTTCAGGCAGTTTAATTTCATTTGCATGTTCTCGTTGTGAGGGCATGATGGCGTTTGCTTAGCTTTGGCTCTTTTCCTTTTAGCTAAATAATAAGAGCAGATTTAAGTAAACAACGTAGAGTGCTTTTCCAAATAATCCATACGTTTGCAGGTTTCGTTTGCAGATGAGTCATCAAAACATTGCCAAAAGACATGCACCTTGAAATTAAGAACAAAAGGCTTATACTGTCCTCTGGTATCTATCTTTTGTCTCACTTTTCGTAATATCACCAAAATAACTCATGCGTTTAACTGCGCACGTATTATGCTTTCTGCTTGTCCCGCCTAAGAAACTACACCTTGCTTCTACGACCCCCTTTCATCGAAATGTTTTCATTCTAGTGCAGAATAACACTGAACCATTTGAGGCCAAATATGGGGCATTTTCATGATAAAGCACTCGGTCATCAGCACAATTTCCCCGTGGAACTATCGAACAAAACAGACTCAATAAAGGCCCCTCACAAATGAACAGTGATAAGGCCCCTACCACGTAACAGCGCTTGCATAGCAAGTTATGGCTGTTTTACGAAATATCCTTTCAGTAGGAAGGCAAAGCTTAGCTTTGCCTTTTGCAAAAAGAAGTTGCTTTTACTTTTAGCAATTTGAATAGTTGTTTCCCGCGGCGCTGCTCAAACGTGCTGGTAGAAACACGCATCTCAGAACGGAGCGTTTATAGCGCAGCAAGCGTATAAACTTGGAAGGAAAGGAAGTTACTTTATACGCTTTGGTTTAAAATACTAATAAGATAAGATTCACTTATCTGAGCTTCTTACTCGTGGTGTCTATGATGTAGAGAAAATGGAGATCTTCATTAATAAATCTGTACGGAGTATCACTGGTAAGGTATAACGTTTTTAATAATCTCAAGAATCTGTCTAGAGAACGATTCTGTGTGCTGATGGGCTGCATGCTCGTTAATTTTAGTGAAGTAATTGCAAGTTTTGGAACAAAGGTATAAGAAAAAAAAAACATTTTATTGCGCACGCAGGATAAATATTTGCTTTTCATACTAAAGCATTTTCATTTACTCTTGCGCCCTCTTTATGACAATAACTTCCTGCAGCTACAGGGAACATTAGATTTTAAAATTTCTTTTTTTTTTGTCATCGTGTTCCTGTTGATCACGATGTAGTCTTATTTGCATTGTCCGTTGATGGCCTTTTTCCGTAAAAAAAAATAAGATTATTTGACAACCAATAGTATATTGGTTTATAAACTTTGATTAGTTCTTTGTTTGGTGCAAATTAGTGAGTTTTATCTGGCCAATGGACTAATGCATTGCGTCGGGTTATCTTAATATTAAATAATTAAATTGGGTTTGCCAAGGAAATGGTGAAAAATTAATGAGTTTTCTTTTTTCCGTGTGTCTCTTGGAGCTAGTTCTACTAACCATCTCCGTTCACTCGTTAACTCTACTAGATTCAGTTTTAAAGCAAATGGAAGCCTTTGTTATGTCCTTAACGAGCATTTCTTCTTTGTTACTTCTGTGCATTGTTTTGGGGAATGTTCTCGTCATTATGGTCATCTGTAGAAACAAGAAACTTCAGAATGCAAACACTTTGCTTCTATCGAACCTCGCTTTATCAGATATCGTTTTCGCCGCTCAGGGTTTCATAAACATCAATTTCCTCCTGCACAATCTTACGACTGCCAGTTCGCCCGCCTTGTTCATTCTGCGAGCTTTGGTTTCGATTTTCACCTTGGTTGCGCTCTCAGTGGAAAGATATTATGCAATTCTAAAGCCTTTTGTGTACTTGGCAAGGGCAGCAAGATCTCTGTTTTGCAAGGTTATCTTCGCAATATGGGCCATATCTGGGATTTTAGGAGCTCCGGGATATTGCTTGGAAGTGTACAGAAAACCAGGAAAAACTCCACCATGAATGAAACGAGTGCCACGCCAGTTTGGTTTGAAACGTTGATCATAACCTACTCATTTGTGATGCTTGTGTTTGGTTTCATTTTACCAAGTGCTGTTATGATCTTCTGTTATTCTCGCGCAATATTTCACCTGTGGTTCAACGTGAAGGCAAATGTAGCCACAAACATTGTTCTTTTAAAGTCGCGACGTAAACTGACAAAACTTTTTGTTCTCATTACTGCTATTTTCGTTATCACCTGGTGTCCAAATTTCGCAAGGCTGATAGTGGCACAATATGCTACAAACACAAAAGACGGATGGAAGTTCGAGTTGGCTGCCATGTTCTTCGCCCTTGTGGGCTCAACGGCGAATCCTGTTATTTTCTCATTTCGCTGTCCAAGTTTTCGTCAGGAAGTTATCAAACTTCTAAAATGTCGTTGTTGCAAAGGAAAAAAACGACCAAAGGTTTCAAAGAATGATCTGAACAACAGGTATTCTCTTGCACATATGGAAAGGAGGACAAAAACCGAACCTGTGTTAAAGTTAATTCGCATAACAAACTAAGTTTTTCGGGACAGTGCATGAGGTGCAACCATCAACGTTCTTTACATTTTGAGAACAAAAACTGTGACTCTCTGGAGCCAATGAGCGCCATTTCATTATGAGAAAGCGGCACACATTTGCCAAGAAATATAAATAATACTGAAAAAGGTTGGTTTACAAGGAGCATATAGGGTTGGCGCAGGGGTGAGAACGCTCGCCTTCCACCAATGTGTCCCGGGACTCGGCGTCATAGGTTGGCTGAGTTGTTGGCTCTCTACTCTGCTCCGAGCGGTTTTTCTTCGGGTACTCCGGTTTCCCCCTCTGCCCAAAAACAAACATTTGATTTGATGTGGCTCTACTTGATTTAGAGTTGATTTGATTTAGTCTCATCAATTAGTAGAGCATCTTTGCTCGACTAGAAAAATTTGAGACTTTAATAAAGTGATCATCATCATCATCATCATCATCATCATCATTATTATTATTGAAGTTAGACTTAAATTATATATTCACACCTTACTCCAGTTAGGTAAAAGACAATGGAGAACAATGATGACGATGATGAGTTACGTTACAGTGCAACCACTTTACTATTTTTGCTACTTGTTCCTGAACTTGCACAGAACTAAACTAGCAGAAACAATTTGGAAGTAAAGAAAGAGAAATTCCCTGCCTGTCATGCACTCTCAATTTATTTAGATATAACCAGAAAAACTGTAAAAGAAAAAAAGTGAATTTAGAATAAGCAAACACAAAGTTAAAATTGAAAACGGTAGATATGATAATATCCCTTGAAGGCTTACAAGTCTCTTAGCTATTAAAATTTAAATCAAGTCTTCAACTCTGGCATTTTATTAGAGCTTCATAGGGGTAAGATGCTAGTAACCCTGGGTGGGAGCGCATTCAGGCGGTAGCGCCGCATTTGCGGAACGGGCTCCCATTACTTCTGCGCACCTTGAATATGTTGCCTACGAAGTAAAAATGTTTTTTTTTTCGAATTTTTGAAGCTTGTTGTGTCTTGATTCCGAAATGACAAAAGAAATTTAACAAAATCAACTGAAGCCGAGTTTTCGCCCTCCAAAGAAACTCAATAATAATATTTCTCGCACTGACGCTCTGCAGACTAACCGTCACGATTCCATTCACCGGATACCTTTTGTCGTTACATATAACCCAGCATTTCCTCGCTTGTCTAGTATATTACGCAAACGTTTTACCATATTACTTTCTTCCAATCGTTGCAGGGACATTTTTAAACACCCACCTATCGTCGCTTACAGACGCACTTCTAACTTTCGGGAAGTTTTAGTTAACTCTTTCTCTACCGGTCGATTTGGTCGCTTACTTTTGGAACTTTCGGAGGGTAGGAGGTCAAATCGACCTGGCTACTCCATATAAGGGGTTACCACGGCGATTTCGCTGGTCCACAACACCGAAGGCTCTATCTTTGTTGTCACGCTCGTCACGCTAGCTGTCGTTTATTTCTGAACGAACACTGCAGCTAAAATTCGTTGCTTATTTGATTTATAAGTGTGTTTTTGAGCCATTTTGCACCTCAGAAGCCCTCTGCCTGGCATCATAAAGCTGGGCTGATGGGTAGAGGCAATCCTTTTAAAGAATACAGAGGTGAGAAGCAACTTCACGCGAATTGGGCCGCTCAAAGTGTTCGAGCGAGTGATGGCGATCCACGGAGTGAAGTTGTGTCTTTAGTCGTTTTGAGAGTGGATTCCGGGACCTGGCATGGCAATTTTGGCGAGTTTTGACTCGTAAATAATGCAATCGGTGCAATATTTTGCCAGCAGGACCGGGTGGCTCGACATGGTTCTAAAACATATGTGAATTGGATATTGGCAGAGTTCCATGCTGCTGTTAGGCAAGAATATCCCAGAATTCTTTGGGTCAAAAACGTGAAAATTACAGACCGTGAGAGCAACTGAAATCGAATAGCGTTAACCACGTCGCGCTAAAGAAGTGAGCAGGAAAATGAGGAACAGGTTTCAAGAAGTTGAGTCGAAGTTTGCTGCCAATGTAAACTTTTAGCTTCAAGAGCAATTTTTGTCTTAAAAACTTCAAGACAAAGTTAGGTGAAGTTTGGTGTTGTCCGAGGACGTCGTAGGGTTTTGCACCGGAATAAACAGTCATATTAAATGAAAATTGGAAGTTTCGTTCAGTTTCCGGGGTGATGAAGTCTTAAAAAGTGATCATTTGGCAATAACAATGGTTCATTTCAAACATAGTCCGGGATTTGGGGAAGTTGCGGGCTTTTCAAAGTACCGGTCATCTATGACCGATATTTTGGTGACCGGTAGAAAAAGAGTTAAGGCACAACTACCTGCTGTCACGGCTGCTAATGGTACTGATTTACCGCCAGGTTCTTTCCGTTGTGAACAAGATGGTGCCACTTGTTCTTACATTACTAACGGTCTTAATCACTATACACTTTATTCCACAGGGGTAACCCGTAACATTACTTCACACATAACCTGTAACAGCAAAAATTTCTATACATGATACAATGTAACCGCTGCCATTTACAATACATAGGTGAAACTAAGCGACAACTCAAAGACAGATTCAACGAACATAGACGCCTAGTAGACAAAACTAACATTAAATCCAAACCTACCACTGTTTCCGAACATTTTCTCTCTAATCCTAACCACTGCCACACTGATATACAGCTTATCCCACTTGAACTA
Organism: Pachyseris speciosa; assembly: GCA_016490735.1. Classification (NCBI taxonomy): domain Eukaryota; kingdom Metazoa; phylum Cnidaria; class Anthozoa; order Scleractinia; family Pachyseridae; genus Pachyseris; species Pachyseris speciosa. Next base: position 1,136,283 of record JAEMWC010000155.1, read on the forward strand.
ATCCATTCCCCACGTGATTCAATCAGAAAAACCAGGGAGTCATTTTTTATAGTTATCGCGGGGACTTTAGAGCCCCTTGGTTTAAATAGAAGTCATGAATTGTAATTTAGAAAAGTTAACCTTGTTTTATTTCATCTTATTAATTTTTGTGTGTTGTTGCTTTTTTTTTACATCACCGTGTAAACGTCATTTCCGCCCCTCCTATGTATTACGACATCCTCCATAATATAATATTGTAATTTCAGTTTTGTAATTTAGTAACATCTAAACCTGAAGAAGGCTGGTTTGGCCAGCCGAAATATTGTTCTCAAACATATTACGTTGTATCAACCTTGCAGTAGTCTTTGGACTTCTAATCGTCTATTTTTCAAGTTTGGTTGATTAGATCTCCTGTGAGATCCAAAGTACAAGCAAGCAGGATCTTCGTTCACGGTCTTTGCAGTTTTTCAAGTTTTTACTAAATCGTGCCCCATGGACTGGAAACGAATCTTTGCTCAGGACAATGCTGATGACGTAGGAAAAGCCAAGACACTCGTGTCTTCTGAAACATTTCCTACGTCACAGCTTTGTAATACGATCATTTGGATTTTTTTAGGTGCCAAGTTTAAACTTTCGGTTCGTTTTATTCCGCGCTGTGAATGTCTGAGGGTAACAACTTTGAGGGTAAACAGACTTATTTTCGAATATAATCTTTGAAAAGATAACTTCCGGAATCTGTAGACTTGAATGGAAGGGGAAGAAGATTGTCAAAAAGAGTTTTAGTAGACAATTAATGGAAATAGCGATTCAAATGACATTAGTGTGGTGACGAAGAGGAAAACAAAGAGTTTGGTAAAGAGCACGCTTGAAACACTTTGGCTTTGGCCTTTTCGAGTAACAGCAGGTTAATAATTGACGATCATATTTTGCTTGATTAATTTTTAGCGTAAACACAGAAAGCTATAAAGTCCATTATGCTTAAAATGTAAATAAAAGATTAATTAGCTTGAGCTCGTGTCCTTTCTTCAGCTCGAACAGTTTGTTTGTTTGTATCCATCTGCTTTATGTAATTTCAAGTTCAATTAAGTATGGGGATCTTCTTTGAAAAGCTCGGTAGAGCTTGCTAAGATCTCCTGCCATTATATATTATCATTCGATGCTTTTTTCTTTTCCTTTTCATTGGCCCAGAGCCTACCACGTGACCTACAAATAACTGCCTACAAATAATGGTCTGCTCGTGCGCAGTACCGTCCAACTGTGATTTTGCTGCAAATAATATTCTGCTCATGCGTAGTTGTGTCCAGGCGTCCAAGCTCTTCAAATTCAATGAAAAATGGCAGATCGTCTCACGCTTCCCAAAAATAATTATGAAAAGCAAGCTCGGTGATCTAATGATAAAACTATTATTGTCTCGCGGCTAATAATTGAACTGCTCGCCACTGACAAATCACGATATTTTGCTCAACCTCGTCCAACAATAATTGTTTATTATTTTGTAGCAGATATACATATATATCACTTTATGTAAAAGACTGATATAATGAACAAATAAATGAAAAAAAACTGGATAATTGAACCGAGTTTCCTCAGCAGGCGTTTGCATCTTTAGAAAGAGCGAGTGTAAGAAATGTCAGACTACATTGCTAAATAGCATAGAAATATCGTCCAAGAAAGGTTTTAACATGGTCAAACTAAACTCCAGATGTTCAGTTTGTGCCCCTGCCCGGTCTATACTATATAAACTCTATGATCTGTAAATTTCAGTGGTACATTTTGCTGAACAACGCAAGTACGGATATCACACACCCTGAGACTTTGAAAAGTAGTTAATTTGCTATTCTTTTACAATATCTCAATTTCTGGACATTATTTTTTGGGATGACAAGAAGCCGCATGTGGTTTACCTCGTGCAATGTGAAATTAATTCGTTGTCTGATGATTCTGTTATTGAAACAAATTGTTTTTGAAGCTCTTTAATATTCTTCGCGACTGACCGAGTGGTTTGGAATATTTAAAAAGATCTTTGATCTTTAATATGTTGCTGAAAACCGATGAAGAAACATGAACTTAACTGTTGGACAGATGCCTACAAAACACATACTTTCGACAAAAGTACGTTTGAAATCTCACAGCTCAGGAGATATGCCGGTATACGCAAAACACTGCAGGTTTTGTTCTCGAGACGAGAACAATCATATCACGGTTGAGAAAACCAAATCCCAAGTTTTACAATTTTGTTCTGGAATTCGGAATCCATGACTTTGGGTTTCCCTTACACGATTTCAATAAATTAATAAAATTAATAAGCTGTTTGCGGCTTAGCTATGAATGAACGAAGCTATAAGTAAGCTAATTCGCTAATAAGCTAATTGTGTTATTATCGGGTGATGTTAGCCTTAATCCAGGACAGGACCCACTACCCTGATTTCAAGTTTGCCGATATATCTGAGGCTTATGTGAGATCTCAACTGCGCGGATTAAAACCTGGTAAGGCAGTTGGCCTTGACAATCTTCCAGCCCGCCTTTTGATTGATTCTGTGGACATTGTGGCCAAACCCCTGACTGCGATTATAACCTATATCTGCTGGAGTCCTACAGGGGTCAATCTTGGGGCCGCTGTTATTTATTCTCCACCTGAACGATCTTCCCAGCGCGGTGGTGGAGTGCAGTATTCTCATGTACGCTGACGATAGCGTCGTATTTTTCTCAGCTCCTAAAGTATCTGCTATCCAGGTTACCACAGTGAGGGAACTGCAAGCCATTGAGTGTCATTTAAATAGCCTCTTTATTAACATAACTAAGACTGAGGCAATGCTGTTTGGGACTTCACAGAAAGTTGCTAAGATAAATCAGTTCTCGGTCACTATCAATGGGTCTGTCATAAAGCGCGTACCTGAGTTTAAATATCTGGGTGTTATCTTTGATGAACACCTCTGTTGGACTGACGAACATGTTAAAGCTATTGTTTCTAAGGCTGGTAGGTGGGTGGGTATGCTGGGCCGTGTTACTTTACATAGTGCTAATGCCATTTTTATTTCAATGATTAGACCGATATTAGAATATCAGTGTGCTGGGGTCTGGGCTTGTTGTGGGGAAGTTAACAGCGGAACTTTCAGAGAAGCTTTACAGAGACGTGTAGGAAGAATTGTATTAAAGACATCTAGTAGTGACACTGCAATGGAAGCCTTAAAATGTCTAAGTCTTAGGACCCGGCGTGATGATCTCATCCTTAAGCTTGTGAGGAAATGCATAGATGGTCACTGTCATCAGTATTTTAATAACTATTTTGTTTTCAATAAGTACATCTGTACTTGCTCAACCCGGCAAAGCAATCTTTTACATTTGCCTGCAATAAGAACGGAAACAGCCAGAAGATCGTTTTATTATTATGGAAGTGTGATTTTTAATAATCATTTTAAATGTACATAAATTTAGGCTCTTAATATTTTACACATTGATACACCTGTAGGGCCGGGTTGTTCGAAAGCCGATTAACCCTAATCCAAGATTAAAAATTAACCAAGGAGTTTATTTCTCTGCCCATGAACGTTGCTCAACGCTGATATTCTACAAAATTTTAGATCAGAGGGCGTTAATCCTGAAAAGCAAAAAGCGGCAAAAGAAAATTTCATCCAAAACATAAAAACTGCAATCAAAGTTTACGTTAATCCTGGATTAACTTAATTGGCTTTCGAACAACCGGGCCCTGAAGAATCTAACAAGGAAAAATTATTATCTATCTGTCAAAAGTGTATTCGGTGGTCAACAAACTATATTTGAAGATCCGGTTTAATATTCTTCCCGTGACTGACCGCAGACAAGTGGTTTGGAGTATTTAAAAGGATCTTTGCGGTTGTCAACCTCTTGGAAGGCCGAGTAAAGACCAATAATTGGTCTCTTGTCTTTGCTTAAGCAACGACGGCGGTACCAGAGACCAAAACGCCACAAAGCAATTGGTTTAATAAGCAAAACCAATCGCTCTGTGCGTGTATTTTACATTTTGGTACATTTTCGGCTTTGGAATCGCCTGCAAAACAACAATGTCAAATGACCAAATTCAAAGTTTCCTCGGGAATCTGATCGAATGACGGTAAAGTTTTCTTTCGTTTTCTTTGCCTCAACGACCTTTACCACTAGTAATTTAGTTCCTGGATAGTTCACCCCTTTACGATTTTAAAAGTTGAACAGGTTGGCCGAATAACCGGCGAGAAGTTACATTATGGACGGAAGTTAATTCTGTGCTGTGTCATTGTTGCTGAGGGACGGACCATTAGAAATAACCGGAGGAGGGGGGGGTGGGGGTGGAGGGGGTGAAAAAGTTTCGGTGCATGAATTTTTTTTAAGCCCACTTGTCTGCAGGATTTTTTTCCTGAGGCACAAGCTTTGCACGAATTTTTTTTCTTCCCACACATTTCTTCCTTTGTAACTAATGTACGATTTACGTAAGATTTATATCATGTAATGCCTAAGAGAATCACGTATCATATACGATATATGATTTTGATATATTCATATAACTTCAGAGCCAGGTATTATAGTTTACCACTTAGTTCCTTTTTGTCGTGTGTCTGTTCAGTAATCAATCACAGATGATGTTAAAATGTGTTTTGGCACATGAGCTGCAGACATTTTGACGTCTTCTGTGATCTATTACCTTGCCTTGTAGCACGCTTCCCGTAGCAGATTGTAACTGTTACCCAGTCTAGGCATTTTCCCAGTCACCAACGCCGCTCTTCTTTCCTTTTTTTTCTTGATACTTGTAAACAGTTTCTCCAAAACTTTTCTTTCGCCGTGTTCACTCGCGTCTCATAATATACTGTTATTTATTGGTGGAAATTTACATTTCACAACTGAGCCAGAATATCAATAGTTCGTAATAAAAAGCAGTAGCAATTCAATTAATCCAGTATATTTTGTTATTTTGACTACTGCTACTATTTCATGTTAAAACCAAAATTACACTGTCAGTTATTTCATTGTTGGGAAATACCATTACACGGTTGAGTCATAATATTTAACAATTATTCACCAAAGTGGAGGTGAATAGCGGTGGATATTTAGCGGCGAGGTAAATATCCACCACTTTCACCGACACAGAGGTGAATAATTGTTTTAGTATATACCACACAAGCTGAATAATTAGCGGACCAAAACATTACTTTATGTGTGACATTATACCGACAAGCGGTCGGAAAATGTAAAATCTCGCGCGCCGGCTGCTCGGAGGTGAATAGTACTTGCTATTCACCTCCGAGTTAACCAATCAGAGCGCGCGAAAAGCACTATTCACTTGTGTGGTATATACTAACAGTGGTAATGATGACTGTGTAAAAAGCAAACCATTTATACTATTTATGTTTTGTTGTATAAAGAAATATCAAACAATTGTTTTCAATTAAAAGTACTGAAGGACAAATTAAGAATTTCAATTCTCTTTAGGCATTGTTTTATGTTACTTTCCCCCCTTATCCCATATTTTTAATAGCCTTAAGTGCTATGCATCTCGCTTCCTGTGCAAGAATATTTCTTTTTTACGTATCACCGCTCGCAGGATTCTTTTTTTTTTTTTTGACAAGTTTCCCTTGCAGGAATTTTTTTTTGGGAAGTGTTGCATGTTGTCACCTACTCTTTTTAATTTTTATCTGAGTGATCTACCAAAATTCCTAATTACGGCGAGTCCAACCGACATTATGCTAGGTGATAAGTCTATCAACTGTCTCTTATAGGCGGACGATCTAGTGATCTTCTCTAGATCAGCAAAAAGCCTTCAAATAACCCTTAATAAGCTGGAATCTTTTTGCAAAAATGCCGATTTAAGTGTAAATTTAGACAAGACGAAAATTATGATTTTTAATAACTGTGGTAAGTCTTTAAACAATTACTTGTTCAGATACGGGGCTGATGAACTGGAGAATGTCAAATCCTATAAATATCTTGGACTTATAATGGGTCCTTTTGGAAACTTTAATCTCGCTAGGCAAGAGTTGAAGAAAGTTGCACTTAAAGCACTCTATAAATTACGAAAAGAGATGGGAGACCACTTCAGAGAGAATATAAAATTAACGATGAAGTTATTTGATGCACTGATATCTCCCATACTCTTTTATGCGAGTGAAGTGTGGGGGTTTGATTGCAATGGGAAATTAGAAAAGGATCCAGCAGAATTAGTTCAAAATAAATTCCTAAAGTGGTTGCTGGGAGTTAATAAATACTGCAATAACAATGCGTGCAGGGCTGAGAAGCCCAATGTAGGAACTTTAAGTTCTGGTTAACCCTAACCAAAAATGAAAATAAATTATCCCAAATAGCATACAATGATATTAAATGGAACGAAAATAAGGCTTTCTGGAGCAAAAAAATCAAAAACTTGTTAGAACAGATAGGATTAGGAGAACTCTGGATGAAAGCACACTATGCAGGCATAGGAACTGTAAACATGATCAGGCAACGACTTAAGGATATTGAACTACAGAGATGGCTAAGTGAAATAAATAACGACATCAGAAAAGATGCTGACCAAAGCAACAAAATGAGAACCTACCGGTTATTCAAAACGATAGACAATTACAAATGTGAAGACTATCTACTTCAGGTTACCAATATACGACACAGAATAGCTCTAACAAAACTGCGACTTAGCAACCACAAATTAGCCATAGAGACAGGGCGTTATTCGAGACCATTCAAGAAACCTGCAGAAAGAATTTGCCCAATTTGTAGAAATGGAGGACGAATGCCATTTTCTAAATATATGCCCTGCTTACCAGGAAAAAAGACTTTCGTTACTTAATTATTTGGAAAAAGAATGTGGAATAAAAATAAGCAGAATGTCACCTAATAAAATATTCATGTTTCTAATTAACCCCCCTAGCGGAAATGCTAAAATACAAAAGCTAATAGCAAAACATATATTGGAATGCTTTGAAAAAAGGATAGAGGAAGACGGCAAAAAGTACTCTAGGACTTAATCAATTAACAACTTAATTAATAATTAATTAAGTAACAATGTTTGTTGTTTGTAACTTTTAGTTATTTGGAATTCGTAGTCGATGTACTATATATTGTTTAAGACTCCAAATAAAAACATGTCTGTCTGTCTGTCTGTCTGTCTGTCTGTCTGTCTGTCTGTCTGTGAACGGTTATTCAGCGGTGACTGGAAAACACTTTTCCCAGTGCTTTGACGATGGCGAGTCGAATGTTTCTTATTTTTAAGCAATAAATCAAAGGATTAAATGATGAGTTAAGGAATACCATGGTCAATGTGTGAGGAAGAAACACTTTTTGAACAGAGCTTGTATTGGAGGCTGAAGACAGAATCCCAAACATGCAAGTATGTGGCAAAAAGCAAATCAAAAACACTAAATAAATGTAAGCCGATAGCATTGCGAATTTCCTTAACCTCGCAACGCTGACCATTTCGTTACTCTGTGCTTGTTGAGCAGTGAGCTCCATGGCGCGGACTTGCTTTATGTGGCTTTTGACTGTCCAATAGATCTTGAAGTTCAAAACTGTAGCCGTTATTTCACAAGCAACGTCAATAAAGGCAAAAATCATGTAAAATATATTTCCCGGGATCCACAAACTAATAATCGAAAGAGCAGCGCTAAAAACCCAAATTGAGATCACCACAGCAACAACACGCTTGTGAGTCACCATATTCTTGTAAGCGAAGAAAAACTGAGTGGCCAAGAATCTGTCTACAGTGAGAGCCATGACACCAAAGAACGAAGCCCAGGGGAATATTTTTACTGTCATAAGAAACGTGTTTAACACGGCGTCATAAAATTGATTATTTTCAGATTTTTGCTCCAACTCCATGACTAAACGTGCAACATACAAAGGTTGAACGAGTAAACCGATGCCAAGATCAGAAACAGCCAGACTTAGGAGAAATGTTCGCAAAGTCTTTGGCAAGGACGAAGTTTTTCTGATCGCGTGGATTGTGACGATGTTCAGCATTATGGCGGTGTAACAAGATAAAGCGTTGAAAACGCAAACAGCGACATAAGACGAATATAGGCTTCCTTCGATCATCATAAAGAACGTTACAAACAAAAGCTGAATTTCAAATGGGACTGAAAGTGTTCTGTACCTAAGAAAAGTTTTTTTTTCTAAAAGCCAGATGGACAAGGCTTCTGGTGTTTTACAATTTCTCTTAACTAGCTGAAGAACTGAAAGCAGATGTCTTCTTTCTTAACAAAAGTGTACGTGGTTTGAATATGAAGCAGGGAAAATTTTCTCCAATTAAACTGATTAAACTTGACGTGAAGGTCAAAAGACATGCGTCATTTTGTCAGTTATTAGAACAAGAAAACCAAGTATATTCTTATAGCCATAACAGAAACCATAAGAAAATTAATACAGTCTTTAGTCTGATCGAGCCAAAACTATCATATCAAAAAATTACTACTATGAGCTAGTCCGTGAGAAGTTAAGAATTGTTTCGAAATATTGCCTGAAACATACCCATCTATTGGAAATTTGCCTAGTAGAAGAATGATAAGTTGGTTTATGATCAGGTAGACTGCGAGTAGTCTCTAATTTCGGCGATGGATTGTGCGGCAGGCGAAAGACACGCCGCGCGACGCGAGGGAAATTTTCGGCGCGTCTCCTCGCAACTTCACACGCGCGCGCGTCTTTCGCCCGCCGCACAATCCATCGCCGACTCGTAGTCTAATGATCAGGGTAATCCATGGTCGCCTAGCTCTATGCCGGTTGTCGCTCAAAGAAATAATTAAG
>JAEMWC010000155.1:1155000-1175000 GCA_016490735.1 Pachyseris speciosa
ACAAAATCATTTCAAATAGATATCAAAAATTACAAAGACCCGCTATTACAACTGCAAAACACAAGAAAGGCTGTAGCGTACCGTCTTGTAAGTTTACTAAAATCAATGAAAGGACTGAAATTCGTTGAAGCACTAAAGGTAACATTCAGAAAAATGTCTGATGGTGAAATAATACATAAAACAGCCTTTTTCAACAGTCCACCTCAAACAATTATAAATAATCTCCAGATCAGTGAATCACTTCAAGCGTCAAAACAAAATATATTAAATAAGATTGCAGTTTGGATTTCAGAAGGATCTGGCTGGGTTGTGGAATCAGTCGACAAGCATTTTCTAAATGTTGTAATATATCAGCCAATGAAAGGCTCATCATATATCAAACTACCCCAGAATTAATGAATAAAATGAAGGGATTGATTAACATGAAGAATAAAGACAATGAATGCTTCAGATGGTGCCACATCAGACATTTGAATCCACAAGATAAAGACCCTCAGAGAATAAAAAAATCTGATAGACAACATATTAATACGTTAGATTATTCTGGCGTTGAATTCCCCGTCACAACTAAACAGTACAACAAGATAGAAAAACAAAATGAGATCAACATCAATGTATTTGGTTATGAAAACAAACAACCATATCCAATTTATGTTTCAAAAGAAAAGTATGAAGACTGTTTGAATCTTCTATTGATTACAGAAAATGAAAACAAACACTACGTTTTAATCAAAGATTTCAAAAGGTTCATGTATAATCAAACAAAGCACAAAGAAAGAAAACACTTTTGCATGCACTGTCTACAATGTTTCAGCTCAGAAAGAGTCTTGAATGATCATGTGGACAACTGCATACTGGTTAATGGCACACAAGCAATAAAGATGCCAAACAAAGACAATAATATTCTAAAATTCATCAACTTCCATAAACAACAGCAAGTACCATTTGTGATCTATGCTGATTTGGAGGCTATAACTGAGAAAATACACGGTTGTCAACCCAACAATGATAAATCATATACTGAAGCCTATCAGAAGCATACTGATTGTGGATATGGTTACAAGGTTGTTTGTTGTTATGATGATAAATACAGCAAGCCAATACAAATATACAGGGGTGAAAAGGCTGTATACAAATTCATGGAAGCTATGTTAGAGGAAGTTAAATATTGCAAGAAGATTGTTAAAGAATTCAATAAACCATTGAAAATGACTGAGGATGATGAAGAGAAATTCCAAAAAGCCAAAGAATGTCACATTTGTGATAAAAAATACACTGAAAAGGATATCAGAGTACGAGATCACTGTCACATTACTGGTCAGTATAGAGGATCAGCTCATCAAGAATGTAACCTGAAACTTAGAGTCAATCCAGAAGAAGTGAAGATACCTGTTATATTTCACAATCTAAGAGGTTATGACAGTCATTTTATTATGCAGGAGATTGGAGCTATTGTCAAGAAACACACATTCAAAAATAAAAAAGGTGAAGTCTGCCAAATGAACATCAATGCTATCCCAAATAACATGGAGAAGTATATGGCTTTCATGCTTGGCAATCACCTAACATTTCTTGATAGTTTCCAGTTCATGAGCTCTAGTTTGGAAAAACTTGTAGGCAATCTACCAAAAGAAGCCTTAAAATACACCTCACAAGAGTTTAAGGGAAAAGATCTTAATCTGATAGCACAGAAAGGTGTTTATCCATACGACTACATGGACAGTTTCGATAAATTCAATCAGAAGTTACCCTCAAAAGAAGAATTCTATAGCATACTGAGTGATACGCATATATCAGATGAAGACTATACACATGCTCAGACTGTTTGGAAAGCATTCTCCTTAAACAACATGGGTGATTATCATAACCTGTACCTTAAAACAGATGTACTCCTGTTGGCTGATGTATTTGAGAACTTCAGAAGAACATGTCTTGAGTACTACAAACTGGATCCGTGTCACTATTTCACATCTCCTGGTTTATCATGGGATGCGATGTTAAAGATGACTGATATCAAACTGGAATTGATGACTGACATTGATATGTTCCAGTTCATTGAAAAGGGTATGAGAGGTGGTATCAGCTATATTGCAAATCGTTACGGTAAAGCTAATAATAAATACATGAAGAAGTATGATGAGAAGGCGCCCTCAAAGTACATTATGTATCTTGATGCTAATAATCTATACGGTTGGGCAATGAGTCAATACCTTCCAACAGGCGGATTCAGATGGATGACTGAGAATAAAATAAATAATCTCAACCTGGCTAAATACAAAGAAGACAGCAATAAGGGTTTGATTCTGGAAGTTGATCTGGAATACCCCCAGGAGTTGCATGATCTGCATAATGATTACCCGCTTGGACCAGAGAAGGTGAAAGTAACTGGAGACATGCTTTCAGATTACTGTAAAGACATAGCAGAGAAATACAATATATCGACTGGTTTGGTACATAAACTGATGCCAACATTAAGCAACAAAGAGAAGTATGTTCTGCATTACAGGAACCTCCAATTATACACAGACTTAGGTTTAAAGGTAACAAAAATCCACAGAGTGCTAGAGTTCAAACAATCACCTTGGCTGAGACAGTACATTGATTTCAATACACAGAAAAGAACTAATGCCAAGAATGCTTTTGAGAAAGATTTCTTCAAGTTGATGAATAACTCAGTATTCGGCAAAACTATGGAAAATCTCAGAAAGAGAGTAGATGTCAGATTGGTGACTGATGAGAAGAAGCTATTGAAATTAGCCAGTAAACCACTTATGTTAGCAGTAAGATATTCAATGAAAATCTAGTAGCAGTGCATAAGATAAAAGAAACACTAACTCTAAACAGGCCGGCATATGTAGGAATGTGTATTCTTGATCTCAGTAAGACGCTTATGTATGATTTCCATTACAACTACATTAAACAAAAGTACGGTAATAAGGCTAAGCTGCTCTTCACTGACACGGACAGTTTGACATATGAAATTGAAGCAGAAGATGTCTATAGGGATTTCTGGAATGATAAAGATAAATTCGATAACAGTGACTATCCTAAAAGCTCGCCATTCTCCGATAAGACAATAAGAAAGTGATTGGTAAGATGAAAGATGAGGCTGCTGGAGTCCCAATATGTGAATTCGTAGGGCTGAGATCAAAGATGTATAGCTATATTAAAGATGATCAGAAAGGAGGAAAAACAGCAAAAGGAATCAAAAAGAACACAATCAAAAATGAAATCAAGCATGAAAATTATAAAGACACTCTATTCAATGATAAACAAATGTATCATAAAATGAAAACAATCAGAAGTGAAAACCATCAATTAGGAAGCTATGAAATCAACAAAGTATCACTCAGCTGCTTCGATGACAAAAGATATTTATCAAAAGACGGAATCAACAGTTATGCTTATGGCCATCACAAAATAAATAGCCAGGAATAAAAATATTCTTGGCTACCAAAATAGCAAAATACAGTATAATACTGACCTCTCTAACATATATAGGTTAGATAAAAGTTAGTCTTTTCTTATACGTGATAAATACAATTTGCTTTCTTCCATGTGTTTGGTTATTTCAAAAATTAAATCTTCAAAACAATTGCTCATAATGTATTTGCACTTGTTTTTCTCATACATTTGCTTCATATTTGTTTGTTTTTCCGACACTTGGTATACACCAGTGGGACTTTTGAATTCAAGACAAAGAGCATTGTATTTTCTGGTGGGATTCATTAACATCAAATCGCATTGTCCAGACATATATCCTTTGTTATAACTTCTGATTCTCATATTTGAGCTTATTTGATTTTCACCTAAACCGGCTATCATTAATGCGTCTTCATATTTCTTTCTGATGAATGATACAATCTTGCAGTGCAGATCATTTTCACTTCCAATCATCAGCATGTTATTACTTCTGTCATTGAACTGTTTGTAATAACCTTGTTTTCTGATTGATGGTAATACTTTTGATGTAACCCAATGTTTAAATTTTACTGCTTCCTGTTTTTTAGAGGACAGTATTAGTGAATAAAATCCTGATTCATTTATAAAAAAACATTTATAAGACTGTTTGACCTGATGGACACTTTCGGTCCCTCTGCTTCCGACCTGATGGACACTTTCGGTCCCTCTGCTATTCGTCATTATTTTGAGGTCTATCAAGATTTTATCATCAGATACAACATGATCTCTGATTGCTCTTTGCGGATTTTTATAATCAAGAATTTTGGCTATGTCTCTACCTCTGAACCATATTTCGTTTTTATCATCGAGATAACAATCTATTGAAACGTCTAATTCTTTATTATCGTAGGAATATTTTTGCATCTACATATATGTTAGATAATTTTCTTTAAATCCTTGAACGGTATCCAACTGTTAAAGTCATCACTATATCCCTTCCACTTCACCAAAGCTTGTTTCTTCTTGTAATCTCTGCGAATGACTTTATCAATACGGAATACATCCTGTTTAGCCTTTAATAACTCAGGTTCATAAAAACTCCCTTCAATTTCTTCATCGTTGTGATCTTTTAGTTTGTAAGTGATTGGATTAGTGTACTGGATTTTATCAACTATAAACACTTCTTCTGTCCAATTTGGTGTATAGCCCTTGTCGAACACAATCCGTTTATACTTGGATATTCGGACCTTATCACCTATTTTAAATTTTAGTTTCTGTTTTAATGGCTCCATATCACCATACAAATTGAAGTAAACAGTTCCTTCATTCCTCTTTTTACTAGCCTCTGTAGGCGTCATCTTTGTGCTTGAATGTTTTGTGTTGTTATACTGTTTCACTAATTTTTGTAACATGTCTAAATACTGTGTATTGCCTTGAACAGTGAACTGCTTCCACATTTTGGATTTAATTGTCCTATTCCATCTTTCAACTACTGATGATTTCTCTTCATTCTCAGTTGAGTACATCTGTACACTATGTTTCTCTAGCAAGTCCTTCAAGTGTTTGTTGTAAAACTCTTTTCCCTTGTCGACCCATAAATACTGTGGTTTTCTGCCTTCCTTGAATATTGTTTTGAATGCTTCAGTGACAGATTCACCTTTCTTATCCTTCAATGGGACAATCCAACCATATTTGCTGAAGACATCAATAACCATAAGAAGATATCGATAACCTTTATTCCATTTACTGAACTGTTGCATTTCAACTAGATCACTTGCCCATATTTCATCAATTTTATTTACAATCACACGCCGCCGAGTGAAATTTCGTTTTATGGGTGCATGTAATTCATCAGCTAGTTTTTCTTGCCAGTTTTCTTCACTCGACGGCTTTTCCCGTTTTTTGAAACACCGAGACCAAGTTTCTGTTTTTTGTCAATTAAGAATCTAGCTGTTTGACCCCATTTTGGCATCTCACCATATGGTATTTGATCTAGTGACTCGACCATTGTTCTATCACATTCACCTTTATTTTTTCCCATATCATAACAAATATCATGATAAGCTGCTATTTCATCCACTTTGTTATAAGGTTGTACATTCCATTTCAAGACCTCACCTGTGTTTGGATCATATTCCAACTGCTCATGAAGCGGGTTATAAGGTCCCATATATTTATATTTACTTGGTGTCCATCCACTTTTCGGTTTAGGAAGCTTGCCAATTACCTTATGAATGTCAATAGCACCACCATAATCTAATCCTTTGATATCTGTTTTGTAACGAATATTTGGTCTCACTTTTGTTGAGAGTTGTTTCAAAGCTTCTGACCCAACCTTTGTGATTGCAGGCTTTGCGAGGGAAAGTCCTTTGTCAATTAATTTCTTTTGCAGCTTTGGATTTCTCATTGCTTCTGAAGCATAATATCTCCCCATTTCAACACCTTTCTTTGCTAAATAAGGGACTCCATGTTCCAAGAATCCTGTTAGCGCCATATCTGCGGCTGAATCTAATATGCCCTCCCCTTTCTCACTTTTGACAAACTTAGTCTTAGTGATCCCACACTCAGTACATTTACATTTCATCATTGTTCGACCATTTTTAGTCTTCTGATATCTTTCACTTCCTGGTACACATTCAGTGACTTTCTTCTGTTTAACACAATAATATTTCATATATATTAAGTTGGATAAAATAGCTTTCCATTAGCTTTCTTTGTCTAGTAGTTAAATCGACATACATTTCCACTAAGTTTGTCATAGAATACTGTTATATTATCCAAAGTGCATTTGATTACAACTCGCAAACCAATAAATCTGTTGACAACTATTATAACAAATATATTAACATCATCAATTATTTCGAATTCTATCATACTTTTATGTTAGATAGAAATTTATTAAATCTTTCATCATCAAATAATATTGTTAATATCATAGTACCTTTCTGACGTTCTAAAAGGTAGTACAAACACCATTGTTTACTCAATAACGGATCTCTAATACGCATTGATTCATTGAAACAATTCTTTTTCTCCATTTGAGCAGGTATTTCCTGTCCTGATGGATCAAAGTATTCTTTCTCATTATAGCACGCATAATATTTGCCGACTTTTATTATCCCACTGTTTTTGTTTAACTTAACAGACATACATATACATTACATATTTTTGAAATAATTGATTATGAATCTATGATTGACTCTTGTGTCTGTGGGATTGAATTTTGCATTATGAATGACTTTCAATATGGGGGTCCCTTTCTGTCTTTCCAATAAATAGTATAAACACCAATATCCACACAAGACTGAATCTCTTTCTTGTATCTCATCTCCAGAGTATTCAAGTTGTTTTCCACTTGTAGCCATGTATTTCTGCACTTCTGTTGGCATCATCAAACCAAATGAGTCAAAGTATTCACAGTATCTATCACCAATTCGATAACATACCCAGTGAGTACCAGGTCCAATCTTACTGTCGAGATTGACTATCCCACATTCATTCTTTTTTATTTGTCTAGGAAGATTGTCTCTTGAAAATACTCCTCTAAAATGTTTTATTCCAAGTTGTTTCACCCAATTGATTAAATCAAAGTTGGATAAGGGTTTGTTTACAAAATAGTTCCTAGTATGGGGATTGAATTGAATGGACTGTTTTTGCCCAGTAGAAGTCCTTTTCCTTTGGTTTTTTTTTCATTCCATAACCGATTGGGTTATTCCATGTACCAAAAACAGGAGGAGATTGCCATGGAATCATAGCATGTTTCCCACCTTTCTTTCTGGGTATAATGTTATCTGGAACATGAACAGGTATTGACCGTCTTGGGCGTCTGCTTTCAACATGCAAACCTTTTCCAGTTAATTTTCTGATTGCTTCTATAGCCAAAGGAATTCCAATGCTGGCGAGTATTGTTCCAATACCCTTTCCAGTCTGCGCTTTTGTTGGTTTTATAACAACGTCTCCACCATACTGCATTTTTTGGATAACATCAGCCATCTGTCTCGTATTCAATAAATTTCCTACATTAAATAATTGGGATAAATTGGCATTAGGAATAAGAAATCCTCCTTTTTGTTTCTTTCCAAATAGTTTATCAATGCCGAGACTTGCTAATGAAGAAAGAGCACCTGTAGCCAATGCTGGAGCCGCTTTAGCTACTGCTTTACCTGCATAAGGCAATAGTCTTGTTCCAAGTGAAAAAAGACTGGACCAAAGAGAACCTCCTTCTTGGACTGATTTTCTGATCTGTGCTTTGGATATCTTTACATCAGCACCTGTTCCATTTCTCTGTGCTTTGGCTAATTTTTTTATCTGTGTTTTTGTCAACATCATTTGATCACCTCCAGTGAGATCTCCATGTGCGAGTCTCAATGTTACCGGTGAATTTGTTTGTATAGCTTTTGCAAGCCTTTGCTTCTGACTGTTTGAAAGTCTTACTCCATGAGGATGATAAGTAGTCATATAATATATGTTTATACTAAATTGTGTTTAATACAAACAATCATTTAATTTAATTATTCAATTTATTTAATTAATTAATTTAATTTAATTTATTTAATTTATTTATTTAATTTATTTAATTTACATTGATCTAAGAATTAATTTTCCATCAGTCTTTCTCATCTCAATATCCTGCTCATAGAGGACCAGTGCATACACACTGTAATCAGCATTTGTTGTAGCACTCAAAGTGTATTTGAAAGTCAGTTTTGTCATTCCATCTTTAATATCCTGTTTCTGTTTTGTCAGATCGAAATAAACAAAAGGGAATATTGTACCGAAATTGTTCCTGTTGAGAAGGGTACTGTCACTGAAATCATTAACCGCATGAACATATTTCAAAACATCTCTAAATACTCTTGTTGGTTCTGTTGATGGTTTATAACGAAGCTCTGGATAATCATTTCCGTTGCCAACCTCAAGATAACAATCATTCAAAGTTCGGTTATTTGCAACTGAGAATGTGTTATAGAGAAATTATTGGCTGTCTGAGATCCATAATTTCATCATTGTTGATGAATACAAAGACATGCCTGGGTTTGTTTATTGCTGTGGAAATACGGAAATTGGCAGTCTGTTGTCTTGTTGAATCGCCTTTCTCAATCAATTCTCTCATGTAAGTCCACTTTCTGTTGTCAAGATACTTGCTCATGTATAAGGACTTTCCCGCAGAATTGAAAACAATGCGAGGAACTATTAGCTGGAATTTAGTTAGTACCACACGGCAATCATCGGCAGCTTGCCAAATCAAATTGTCATCACTCTCAAGTGTCAATTTAATCTCTACTTTTGAGTTAGGCATAAGTTCATCCCAAAAGCTCTTGAAAAAACCGTATCTGTTCAATGCAAGCTCTGCATTTACTTTACCGGCTGCACCATTCAACAGTGCTTTACGAGCTGCGAAACCTTTGTTATAAGTAGCCACCTGGGCCACTCTATCATCAGCTTGTCTTTTGTCGTCAAGATAGAAGAACTCATTGGTTCCCTGACTTACAGCATAACCCTGTGAATACTCAAGCAATGACTTAATATTTGTGGCTTGGTTGGCATCTCTGCACTCATAAACATCAAGACCATTCATTTTTACATAAAGAGTGTTTATAAGAGCGTGAACTGAATTAACAATACCATTTCGATCTCCTGCAGCAATGTCAGCTCCATCCGCAAGCTTCTTTACAATGAAATCGACATTAAAACGGGCATTATACCAGTCAAATGGTGTAGTCTCTCCACTGTTATCAACAATGAAACGGTAACCTGTTTTCTTCTGATGAGCATCATTTGCTATACAGTATTAAGTGCTGTCTCTAGTTCGAACACTACATCTTCATATCTTTCGATATATTTTGAGTCACGATAGTTTGACATATATTATTGTGTTAGATAAAAGTTATTTTATTTTACAAGGTCGGCCTCTCTTTCTTTTGATTAAACCACCAGTCTGGCTCGCACTCTCAGTTCCACTCTTTCTCTTTTTCAAAAGTTCTATGATTTTGTCACCAGCTTTTTTGCCAGCATGCTCACCAATTGTTGTGGCTGCTTTTTTTCCAGCTGTTTTGATCATATCAGTCACAATACCTTCACCATGTTGTTCATATTTTTTAAACTCAAACCGTTTCATATACTATTAGGTTTTATAATTCCACACTTCTCAAGAACAACTCAATATACCAATCTATCCCATTTAAATCGACTGGAGCTCTAGAAGAGTCTGTGACATAAAAGCGTATTGAGCTGATATTATGTGTTGAGACTGGATTCCATGAAAGAAAACGAGGTTTGTAAGTGAAAGGTAAACTTCTAACGAGATCTGTGACAGGAATAACAGCGATTGTATTTGTGCTATTTCCATCAACAATGCTATCTGTCACCAAATCACAATTGATATAAATTTCATCTACTCCTCTTGTAATATCAGGTAGATTTGTTCCATATTCTGTGGCTGGAACTAATTTTGAATCGAAACCGATAAGTTTTCTGAAATCAAGATTCCTCAGATCCACACGATAATTTTCATTGAGTTCAATCAAAATGCGATATGTTGACAAAACGAAATACATGTTAATACCATACTTGAATTTTGATTTGTCTGTTTCAGATGGATTCAGTACATGGCTTTTTTTCTCATATACTCATGAATGTAACTATTGATATCGTCGTATGAATACATCCCGTTAACGAATGTTATTGTTTCCCAGTTTACACCTTTGTCATAGCTGTATTTCATTTGATTATTCCCAAAAATATCTCTGATATTGTACCAACTGTATGTCATATTGATGACATTCACAGCCATTTCATATTTCAAATCATTCGTTAATTTAAGAGATGTATTGAATCTTTTTTTAAAATCATGACTCTTGCTGACACCAATTTTGTCTCTGTTTTTACTGTTGAATCGTAATGAAATTTCTGTCATATACTTTTACATTAGATATTTCATCATTATTTTATTCAACTCACCTGTTTTCAGGATTCCCAGTCTGTTCAATGTATGCAATATTTTTGTGAATTCATTTTGAACATTTCTGCTGTTGTTGCCGGCTGAAATAGATCCACCAAGCAACTGTAGTCTTGAAACATGTCACCCAAAAATGCATCCCTTAAACCCATTCCTTTCCCTGTTTTGTATTTGTAAGAAGCTAATACATCATCAATCGTTTCTCTGTATTTCTTCAAAGCTTGTATTTCTCTGTCAAAAGATTCTTTTTTTTCTGCACTCATTGATTTTTTTTTTCTTCTTCCCATATCCTTGGCAATTTCTGCAGATTTCACCCTTTCCTCGACAAGTTTTTGTGGGGCGACTTGAGTTAATTCGGATGGTTTCAAAAGATTGTGATTTCTTAATATGATTCTATCATCTCTATCGAAATAGTTATCGATCGATAATATGTTGGGTGTCTTATCCTCTTTTTCAGGTGCTTCAATTGTCAAAGGAAGTTCCGTTCCCATTGTAATTGCTCTGCGATTAGCTTCAATAACATCATCAAGTCCTTGTGTTAAAGCCTGTTGATTTTTTTCCAACTGTTTAATGACTTCATCCTGTTTTTGTCGACACTTTCTTTCACACTCTTCTGGACATCAATAGAGGGTTTCAGTAATTCTGATGTTGTATCATAAGCATCCTGTTTTCTGTATTCATAAGTCTTGATAACATCACGAACTTCTCTAGTTTTATTTCCGGCTTCAATTCCACTTTTAAGAAGACTTTTCATTCGTTCTATATCCATATACAATTGTGTTAGACTAATCTAAACTATTTACATATGGAAATCCCTAATTATGATATTCAGGGTTTAAAGAATTCATTCAGACAGTTGTATCCGTATATGCCAAAAGACACTTTCAGGATGCTGCTGGCTGGTAATTCTGGATCTGGAAAGACAACATTGTTCATGCATCTGATTATGGAACCATTGGTTTATTATGATCAGATACATCTTTATGCAAAAAATTTAGATCAAGACAAGTACAAATATCTTCGGAAAGTAATGGATGAAATAAGCAGTCACATTGGATATCCTGCCTTGGTTTGCAGTCAAGAAGAGATATTGCCAGTTGAACAAATAAAAGACACAAATTTGCAGCGATTGGTTGTTTTTGATGATTTCGTGACTGACAAGAAACAAGATCAGATAATCAGCTATTTCATTCAAGGGAGACACAAGAACTGTTCAGTCATATATCTCACACAATCATTCTATGGCTGTCCAAAATCAATCAGACTCAATTGCAGTCACTTCTGCCTTTATGATTTCCCATCCTCAAGAGAAAGGAACTTGATTGCACAAGAACTTGGAATAGACAAGAAGAAATACATTGAAGCAACCAAGAAACCATATTCCTTCTGTTATGTTGACAAGCCGATGAAGACAATCAAGAGAAATTTTTATGGTGCTGTTTAATCTAATCTAATATTATATGGCAATCAATA
Organism: Pachyseris speciosa; assembly: GCA_016490735.1. Taxonomy (NCBI): domain Eukaryota; kingdom Metazoa; phylum Cnidaria; class Anthozoa; order Scleractinia; family Pachyseridae; genus Pachyseris; species Pachyseris speciosa. Next base: position 1,166,834 of record JAEMWC010000155.1, read on the forward strand.
ATTTCCAAAATGTTGAAAAACAGGAGAATCCAAAAACAGAAAGAATCGAAAAATTAATCTAACAAGATTGTATAATGGGAGTTTTTAATTCTCCACAAGATCAAGATAAAACTGAAACTGGTGAAAGAGGCCCAGCTGGTCCAATTGGTCCCAAAGGTGAAAAAGGTGATAAAGGTGAAAAAGGTGATAGAGGTGAAAGAGGTCCAAAAGGTGATAAAGGTGATAGAGGTCCATTTGGTTTCAAAGGTAATAAAGGTGAAACAGGTGATGGATTTAGATTAACACAAGATGGCAATTATGATATTGAAAATAAACGTTTGACAAATGTTGGTGATCCAGTAAATCATTATGATTCTACTAACTTGGGATATGTTAATGATGCTGTTTTATCAATTGAAGGAACACGTGTTAATCCATTTAAATTTCTTCTTGAAGATATATCAAAAACAACTATTCTTAGAAATGCAAATAATCTGCAATTTGAAGACTATGATAAAAGCCCTTACTCAATAAATAAAAAATCATTGTCTTTTGTCATCCCCACTGCTGGTCTTACAACTGTTCTTCGTTTTGATCTGACACAATTGGAAGTTTCAAAGTACACTTTAGTTGTTGAGTTTTATACTGATGGTAGCCCAAATAATGCAACAGTCGATGACGACAATCTGTCATCTAATTTAATTGAAAGAAAGGATTCAATAAAAAGAGCATTTCCAAAGACTCATCTTGTTGATGGTTATCTCAAAAGAATATTCTTCCTTGAAAAAACAAGTCATGGTTCCACATCAATGGAGTTATTGTTGATTTCACCATATTTACAAAATAATAAAAAACATTATGTTATAGTTTATGGTGTTTACGGATTTTCAAATATTATTATCACATATTCACGACCCAGCTTTTGAAATAGAAGGAGGAAGAATTGTATTTGATCGTGAGGTTAAAATGAGTTTTCATAGAATAGTCAATGTTGCACGCCCTATACTTCCACAAGACAGCGCAACTAAAAAATACGTTGATGATGCTGTCACATATCTGTCGAATAATAAAGCGAATATAGCATATGTTAATTCTAACTTTGTGAAAAAAGATGGAAGCGTTGCAATGACTTCTGATTTAATCTTGGAGGTAACAAATTGACTAATGTAGCAGCGCCAACAACAAACAATGATTCAGCCACAAAGGGGTATGTTGATACTGAAATTGCTGGAATTACTGGCATTGATGTTTCACCATTTCTTAAAAAAGATGGAAGTGTTGCAATGACTGGTGATCTTGACATGGGTGACAATAAAATAACAAATGTTGAGACTCCAAACTCTGATAAAGATTCTGCCAACAAAAAGTATGTTGATGACCTTGTTTTTTCAGCATCAGGAGCTCAACGCAACCCATTCGCTTTTCTGTTAAAAGACATATCCAAGTCTTCTGCAGTTAGTGGTGCAACAAACCTTCAAATTGAGAATTTTGACAGATCACCTTATCACATAAACAAGTCATCATTGTCTTTTTTCATTAAACGAAGAGGCAACTTTACATCCAAAATTCGTTTTAATGTGACATCTTTGAGAAATGGACAGTATACATTTGTTACTGAGTTTTTCTCACCATCAGACCCACGCCAAGCTACAATTGGCTCGATCTTCGCACATTGAACATACGAGATGCGGGACAGCCATTTCAAAAACCTTTTCTCAAAACCCGTATGTTGATGGTTATATGAAGAAGCTTTTCCGAATCGAAAAAACTGGTGGCGGTCAAGCGTCAATTGATGTTTTACTTTTTAGCACAGCTCCTGCGTCTAACACCAAAACACATATCATCGTTTATGGGGCCTATGGCTATCATACCAATTTGTCTTACTTTCTCCATGACCCGGCTTATGAAATTGAAAACGGCCATGTTGCATTTGGCAGTAATATTGACATGAAACTAAACAAAATCCTCAACCTGCAGGATAACCCCTCAAACCCACAAGATGCTGTAAACAAAAGTTATGTGGACCAGAGGTTGCAAACCAAACTCGATACGATTGCACAACAAAATCTGAATATGAACAACAATGCCATTACTGATCTTGCTCCACCCGTCAATTTAGATGATGCGGTTACAAAAAGATATACTGACGAGTATTTTCTTCGACGAGACGGTTCGACTGCAATGTATGGCGATTTGTCGATGGGTGGAAATAGAGTGACTAATTTAGCGGACGTGGTGAATGAAACTGATGCAGTGAACTTTAGAGTTTTAAATCGAGCTTCACAAACTATCAGAGCAAACACTTTATTATTGAATGGAACAAATGCGATGGCAGCGGATATGAAACTTGGAGGGCATAAAATCATTGACTTAAAAGAAGGAACAAATAAAACTGATGCCGTAAATTTAGATCAATTAGAAAAAAGTCATATTTCATCTGCTTCTCATCCAAAGAATGCTTTCAAATATTTGATGAATATATCGATGAAATTAGCACTGAATATGGCTTGACAGTTAATGGATATGTCAATTTACCTCGGTCACCACATTTGATTTCAAAAAAGGTCATTGATATAGACTTGAATAAAGAATCTGAAGATACTTACAGAGCCAAAATTGGATTCAATATGTATACAATAAAAGATGGAACATACACTTTCATTCTCGAATGGCTATTTCCTGATTATGAAGGAATGAGTCTTAGTAGTGTAACATTCAGTTCAACTAGTGGAATTTCAATTCATAAAACCGTAGGGAGAAAATTTGACAACAGAAATGAAGATCATTCGAGATATTTATTATGGTTTGAAAAACCTTCAGCAAGTTCACCACCTGAATATTTATATTGTACGATTAATATTAATGCTAACCCAACTTATCCAAATAAGTACAAAGTTCATTGTGTTGTATATGGTATTGGTTTTGAAGCAGTAGACGTTCCATCAAGTGTTTACGACTTCTCTGAACCTTTCAAAATCGTGAATGAAACAATACAATTACAAACTGATTTAGATTTGAATGGTTTTGATGTGAAAGAAAATGAAAATTGGTTGTTTGGTGGAGACAATGGTGAATTTACAATGCTGAAATAATATTAATATGAACACTTATCTGATAAAAGAGGCCAAACTTGGTGGTGATTTAAATCTGAATGGCTATAGAATTCATAATAATAGTTTGAAACTATTTCGTTCAAGCGTTACAGGTGTAATTATGGAAACAGCTTTCGATTTGGGTGGATTTGCTCTTTACAGGCCGAAATTAGGAGGTGATCTAAATTTGAATGGGAATGGAATAATCGGTCAAATACAATATTTAAATTGCTCTGTCAAAGCCAAACGAGGACATAATAAGAATGCTTTAAAGCCTGTATTGATAAATGGCGCTGATTTTTTAGTCATTCATAACAATAACTTTCATATTAAGAATATGTATGTAATACAAGGAACAAAACCCGGAATATTCTACTTCAAGACAAAAGCTGAAGGTGCTGGAAATTTGCCATTACCAGCAACAATTTTTGAATACAGACATAATGCTGCGGGTAGAAACATCACAACGGTTGACGTCAATAAATCATTATCGAGAGGCTATTTAATCATTGATTATTCACATCCCATAGTGGAGAATTTGATACAGCATTCACACTTGAAGTAATTATGAATTAATCTAAAATAATATTATATGGGAGTTTTTAATTCTCCACAAAATCAAGATAATAAAGGTGATAAAGGCGATACTGGTGCAATTGGTCCTAAAGGTGATAATGGAAATGGTTTTACATTAACACAAGATGGTCACTATGATCTTGGAAACAAACATTTGACTAATGTAAAAGCAGGCAATGATTCTGATCATGTTGTAATCAAATCACAAGTTTCAGATATTGTCAGAGATAGTTTTTTGGATTTGTGGGTTTCTGAATTTATCAGATTATACTCAAAATGTACTTATCAAATCGACAGAGCGAATAATAATTTTTTAGATATGAATGCAGACAGAAAAGTTGAAACATTGTACGATCTCTCGAATGAAGAAAATAATGCAACACAATCAACTTTAAACATAAGACCCACTGTTTGTACCAAAGCTAATAAATATAATGGTCGTTATTATTTAGACTTTAATGGATCACAGAGAATGATAAGTCAAATCAATTTAAATAATAATGCTGTTAATATCTTCATTGTTTATAAATTAAATTCAAATACAGGTGGAAGTCCATGGAAAAATGGTCTTTTTGGTCATGATAATAGAGGTTATGATAAGTTTGTCAGCTATTACAATGGTTCAAATTTAGTTATAAGTGGTGTTGATCAATCAAATTGTGTATATTTTGGTCCAGCAGCATCTATACAGAACTTCAGAAAGATATCTGATTATTCCTCAAATGATTTGGGTCAAATAAATGTTTGGCACTGCTTGTCTGTTCACTGGGATAATTTATCTTCTCCAAAAACAAACACAAGTAAAATCTATTGGAATAAAAAACATATTGGAAGTTTTACAGCGGCTAACAGAAGTGGTAGTCGGCAAATGACTTTTGGTGATTTGGATCCTAGCTCCATCGCACCTCTTGACGGTAGTGTTATTTTTTTCTGTGTGTACTTGGATTCTATATTAGACGAAAAAACAATTTCAGATCATCATCAAATTTTAATCCAACGATATAATATAAATGAACAAAATAATTAGATATGTGAGATGGTTTACTCGGGATGCCGAACGGAAAAACCCTGGTGTTGACAAGAGGATTTTGAAATCAGCTTTGGTTTATCAGTTTCTATATCACAAACATTTTAACAAATATATTGAAGTGAGAGACATTATCCAGGAGCATATAGGCATTGGATTAATCGGTCCCGGTGAGGGCTGCTTAACACATTTATTGGAGCATACTCTTGGTTGGATTGATACATTACAGACACATGGCATATTACACGATGCCTTCGGTAGGTTTTATGTCAAACATTCACTTGACAGAGGATATTCTTATGCTTTCCCCCGTTTCATGACAACGAAATTTAACAAATTGTCACCTCTAAGTGGACAATTGTCTGGTTTGTGGTACTGTGTGTTGAACAGAATCGTTATATAAGCATATTGTATGAAAGAGCGAAAAAGCATATTCAGCTGGAACCATATTTCAGGTGAATTAACAGAAGATCAGGTAAATGAATTAAAAGCCTATTACCACACATATCACAGAAAGTGTTGGGCTCATAAACAGGCTGTTAAACGGTTCAAAAAATGGAAATTACTGGGGAATTCCTTGTCCATCATCTTTGCAACTGGGGTCTCGCCACAAGTGTGGCAACAGGTGGTGTTAGTTTGGTAGCCATCAGTACAGCAGCACTTTTGATACAAGGGTGGATGAAGCATAAAAACCTAGATTTGAAAATCCAGAATTGTACATATGCTTATCAAAGCTATCAACATCTACTCAATTCAATAAAAGACAAGTTGAGAAGTGGTGATTTTGATGCTTTAAGTATACAAATCTCAATGAAGAATATCGATGATTATGTGACTGATAATAGTCCAATTATTGATAAGTACCTACTGAAATATGATGAAAAATTCACTGCTTGATAATACGAATAATCTTATCAAATATTAACAATAGAATCTCAACCCAATATTGATTATAAAATTTCAGTGTTTTCTTTGAGTTGGTTAATATGATATACTCATAAGGCAGATCCATCATCATAAACAATTGTTTCAGAATGAATTTGGTGTTTATCATTCTTTTACGATTCTTATTCACCGAAGGGATGATAGTGTCTATCTCCTTGAATATTCTTAATATTTTACCCTTATCTTTTACTGAAATTTGAAATCTATTCTTGCAACATATACCATTTATCACATTTTCAATATGGTACTTCCGATGATATATAGATTTCCGCTTTATTTTATACATATTATTATGAAAGTCAACGTACTCCTTACAATAATCATAACCATGGACTGAACCACAATTTGTACAAACATTTTCACCATTGTCATTAATCATTTTCTGATTATCACAACATGGTTCATTTTTGACACTATGTTCTGCTATCTTCTGATCACATAAAGGACATATTAGATATTTTTCTACTTCAACAAAATATTCGTGAATATCTGGATTACAAAAATCATTTACCATCTGGCTACCTGATCCAATATTTTTCTGACTCAGGCCATTTACCATCTGGCTACCTGACCTGATTTGAGAGGGCTTTTCCAAGGCCCGGAGATTTCTTTCTTCATTCTCCATAATAACCTATAGCGACATTTCTTTAAGTGTTTTTTATATCATAAAGTACTTAAATAGATGACCTTGACCTTGGGAATTTTGGTGACCTTGACCTTGGCAAAAAGTGTGCTGGATCACGTGACCTTGACCTTGGCAAAAAGTGTGCTGTTTTGAAAAATTGCACAATTTTATGGAAAATGTGCTAGATCACCCATGTACTGTTTTTCCGAGAAAGTTACATATAGTAATTTTCCGAGAAATTGAACCATCTGATTCGATGACCTTGACCTTGGGAAAAATGCGCTGTTAAATTTTACGGCGCAAAATTGGAAAATGCGCTGCTGTGGAAAAAATGCGCTAGGACCCCCAAGTACTGTTTTTCCGAGAAAGTTGCGCATGATAATTTTCCGAGAAATTGACCTTGGAAAATGCGCTAGCTCATACATGATGTGTGAACCAGGCATGGTTCCACATCATGTATGAATTATGACCTTGGAAAATGCGTTGTTGTGAAAATGCGCGAGGACCCCCAAGTACTATACTACTCATTGTGTTTAGCTTGTGTTGGAGTCTATTTCTTTAGACCCCTATCAACATATACTCCTCTAAAATACAGCTCAACCATTGAGAACAATAATTATAACACTTGTAAAAAATATTTCTAAAAGAACAAGAAAAAGAGAAACAGAAAAAATAAAGCCCGTGATATATACCACTAAAGGACATCGAACCCGGTTTAGCTGGCTGCGTCACAGGCAGGAACAATGACCTTTAGGCCACAGAGGTTTATCATTATGCAAGGTGATAAAAATAGTGTATTGATTCCAAAAAAAACTAAGCACACTTGTTTTCGCTTCGATGGATAATTGTTTGAGAAAGGAAACGCTTATCGAACGATGTAGGATTTTTTCGCATAAATGTGAATGGAGTCTCGGTGAAATGTGAGTAGAAAATTAATTAGCAGAGTCAAACTGTTTACAAATACGTCAATCCAGGGTCATTTGAAACACAAGAAAGGAACGTTTCTGGACAGTTTCAAGCCGCTAGTACATTTGTAAAAACTAATCGCGTATCATTCAAAAATTAAAGTCCAGAAATTGAGATATTGTGGGAAAATAGTAAATTAACTACCTGTCAAAGTCTCAGGGGTGTGTGATACTTGAGTTATTCAACAAAATGTACATCTCAATGGAGCGGATACGGGGAACACGGCAGTCCATCTGGAGTTAAATTTTGGTCATGTTAAAAGCTTTCTTCTCGCTGTTGAACTTGCAAACATTCGTATAGACACTTCTCTTAACATATTAGTTGTTCAGACTTCAAAGACACAAGGTGAATCGACGTTTTCCGATACGTGACAACAAGTATCATTCTTGCGCGAGACGCGCGCAGCCCGAGTAATAATTACAATCAGGTGACTTCTCGCAGCGTTGCGGTGGGTGATCTCAATGTCACAAGATTCACTCATCCGCTTTGTTTTCGCAATTTCCGTAACGCAAGCCACGCTTAGTAACGCGACTGCCAAGGCACAAAAAAGCACAGATTACTTCTATTCTCTCTTCTCAACTCACTTTTATTTTTTTTTCCGTCTGGGATACAGAGAGTAACAGGAATTTTTAACAGAATTTAACTTTACCTCAAATAATCCTTTCTACTCGTAAAAACATTAAGAATGCAATGCTGATCAGCAGGCAAACTCAATCAACGCTCTTTCGTTTTAACGTATGATCTTCGTTTCGAGATACACTTGCGGTACGTCTAGACTGGGTGTCTGGGAAACGAGGACCTAGAAAACGAAGATCAAAGACCTAAGACTCGGAAAACGAAGACACCCCCGAAAAAATAGCATGTTAAAGAGCAAAAAGCGAAACATCCATGTTGCTAAAAGCGACTGATAGGCTATATCACGTGTATTAAGGAAGGGTCTTCGTTTTCCACACGCCC
>JAEMWC010000155.1:1182500-1185000 GCA_016490735.1 Pachyseris speciosa
TGATTGACGGGTAGAAAGGATTGTTTGATAGTGTGACGTAGACTATAAATTTGGCGGTTAAAACATCGATTAAGCTCATCGCATACGAAACTTACGTGAGTGCTGGAGCTGCGGATCGCTACGTATTAACTGCATTATCGGTTTGCCTTCCCGCTTGGTGATCGAAAGACGTCATGAAAAGTCTGGAGATCCGCAAGTTCTTAACGCTTCTGAAAGAATCCAGTTAGCGTTTTCTCTGTGCTTACCAAATCACGATGAGATATTAGCGTTTTGGGGTACAGAGTAGAAGCCAGGCGGAAAAAGTCTGAAAACAACTCTCGCCTCAAAAGCGGCGCGTCGTTGCTAGTCTTGTTCCATTTCTGAAAGGTTGCGGTGCTAAAAGCTGGGAAAGCGAGAGTGGTTTTTGGAGTTAAGGGCGAAAAGTGTATGTTTGAAGAGTTGTTGTTCTTCGCACTTGGAGCAGACAATGATCCCAGAATTCATTGCGGTCAAACAGGGCGCTGTCTGAAGTCAAAACCTCTCGCGGGGGGACGGTGGGTTGGGGCAGATTATTACTTGTTTTCAGTAAAAACTCTACCTTATAAAATAACTTTGAAAACTGTCTAGCTGCTGCACCGAGGTTTCCATTGTTCATTAATTTTGAAGAGCGCATTTTTTGAAACCAATCGTGACATGAAATCGCAGCTTGCTTTTACTGTTAGCCGTGGAATAGTTAGTCGAACTTCGGAAACGCTACCGAAAATTCATTCGGCTCGAAGTGAAGTCTGCCCGTTTTCGATGAGTATCTTGAACACAATCCATGGAAAAGAGTTGCATTGGCGCGCACGGCAAACATTCAAAGCAATATTAAGCGGTACTCCTCGCGATTCGTCTGTGTGAATCAGATGTACGTAAACAACGGATTATAACGTGAACGATCGCCGCAGTTAGGAACACAACTTAAGCAGTAGTGAAACCAAAAAAAAAACAAACAAACAAAAACAAAACAAAACAAAACGAAAAAAAAAAAAACCGCTTGTACGGGATTCGAACCAACAACCTCTGCGAAACCGGTGAATTGCCGTAACATCCGCGCTTGTTAGTTCGTGATATATCCGTGACTGATGAACAAGTGAGAATGAATATTTGGTAAACACGCTGCCGAATTTTAACACAGAAATCACTTTTGCGTTGATCGCCTCGGTTTTTTGCTTCTATGGAGGCTAATAAACTACAGCAAAAAGTATTCTCACGCGAGATAAACATTTGTGCGCGACTACAGTCATTGTGATGAGACAATCCATCAGGGAGAGTTGAAAACACTGACCCCCGCTCCGTGGACTACCCACTGACCCCCACTCCGTGGACTACCCCACGGAGTACTCCACGGACTACCCTACGGACTACTCCGCGGACTACCCCTCGTATGGTAAAGCAAAAATTACTTTTAGGCTGAAAAAAAGATACAAAAGACGTAATCTTGGTTACCACCATTTACTTGGCGGGTTTACCTAAGAGGTGGAATCGTGAATTCGGAGTCCGGAATCCGGAATCCGGAATCTGGACTCAACTGGAAGGAACAAACCGACTCCCAGACTCCACTCCTGTCACCTACCTTCTCCTGTAAGACATCTGTCGTTGTCTTCGGTTCTTTTATTCCTCTTATTAATTTCATGCATTATTTATTTTAGTGTCATTTTAATTCTTTGTGCTCATGTTTTTTTTAAAGAAATTATTGTTTCCATGTTCCGAATATGACCATCAGTTATCAAACACTGACTGTTGATACTGAATACAGTGGCGAATGCTAAAAGTCATGCATTCGGATGCACATTTTGTGCCGCTAAAAGTAGTTGTTTGAATAGTTGACAACCTGTCATTCGTATATAAGCAGAAACGAATAAATTTACCTTAAAAAGCGAAACTGAGTATTCTTACTTGTTTCAATAACGAGCAACCTTTTTGCAAAACGAGCAACTTTTTGAAAACGTCAACCAATTTTCGAGCAACTTTTAGCAAAATTTCGAGCACCTTTTTGATCATTTACTGGCACTGAACTTGTGGACGACCGTTCCGGTGGTACTCGATGTCCAAGATAAATCTCCCCATGAAGTTTTGGGCCTGTCATCATCATCCCTTTATGTCAATAATTTAAAGATTGCTATTCAGAGAAATACACAACCCGCATGTAGCAAAGCTAATCGAGGCGGGTTATGTAACTTACGATCAAATTCGATCAAAACGCTACCACTCGAATACATCTCTCGCTCCTAGCTTGTTCGAAGTACGAGGATCTTTGATCACAAGGCAATCAACTTGCGAATGTTAGGCCCGTTTCAAACGTCGTGCTACTGCCGTGCTTAGCTGGCTCGACTGTCGCACGACTCCAGCACGACTTTGTTTCAGACGTCGAATTTAATTCCGTTGAACAAAAAGTTGTCGCCCAATCTCGTACCCAGAATCGTCGGGTGCCGTAATTAAAACACTTACCAGCCGTTGCATAAAGCAAATCCAAAATGTT
>JAEMWC010000155.1:1222500-1225000 GCA_016490735.1 Pachyseris speciosa
GCACTCCAGTATGCTTCTTTCGTAATTAATAGCTGTTCAGTGTTTTCGGACGTGTTAGTTTGGATTTGATCGATACATTGAAATGTAAAGTCCGATAGCACGTGCGGAGTTCGGTTGAAGTGTGTGGCGACCTCGCAAGTCTTCTTATTGGTTCTCATGGACGATTTGTGATTTCTAAATCTAACTTTAAATTCCGTGGTGGTCGATCCAACATACTGGAGATTGCATTTCTTACAATGAACCAAATAAATCACATTTGAGGAATTACACGAAAGTTTCTGCCGAACAAAATAGGTTTTACCAGTTTGTGCGCTGGAAAAAGTTTGAGAGTTGACAAAGAAATTCTTGCAAAGATCGCATCTAGATTTATCACATGTGAAACAGCCGGCTGTGGATGCTGTATTTGATTGAAGCGAGCTCTTACCGCACTTAGAAGGTGCCAAAATTTCTTTGAGGTTCTTAGGTCTGCGAAAAGATGAAATAATAGAATTCGGTGGGAAAAGCTTCCTAAGTTTTGGAGATGAAAGCAAAAGATGAATATGCTTTTTGATTAACCTATTAATAGACGGTAAATTGGGATTATATGTGAGAACAAAAGGAAAAATCTTTTTAGACTCCTTGACTTTGGCTTTAAGTAAGTCATTTCTCGGAATATTCGCTGCCCTAGAAAATTCACGTGAAACCAATTCTGCCGAATATCCCTGTTCGATTAGATAGCCCTTGTACTCCTCCAGTCTTTTGGCGAGAAAATCTGAGGACGATTATTTTTGTGCTAGCTAGGTCATTCAAAGGCTCTTTGTTGGGAAATTATTACTTATTGTTTAAGGGCCCTCTTTAGGGATTTTGTTATGATACTGACAGGTATGATGATTCAGAGGCCCTTGATGGGGAACCTGTTGCGCTGCGACAATTACATAACATTTATCACTAGTTCTATTATTGTTGTTATTCCGCATCCTGTTAATTTACCGTAGTCGTTTCATACTTTTTGTACACCTATTGTTTTTTCGTTTCATTGTCTGAGTTACGTAACCCGTATGTAATTTGTAACCATTGTTGTAAAATCATATTTAAATTGTAGGTTTTTAACATTCTGTTTGTAACTGACGAAGGTCGAGAGACCGAAACGTTTTTTAATCATAAACTTTTAAATTTTTATCGTTTTTGAACCAAAAGTTGTCCATTTTCGGTCTTTTTAACTGTTTTTTATCATTCGCCGAATAAGGACTGTGAATCATTAGTGATCCTTTTGGTTCTGCATCTTTCGTTGGCCCAGGAAGCGCTTTCAACCGTCTATATATATATATATATATATATATATATATATATATATATATATATATATATATATATATATATATATATATATATATATATATAGACAAGGTTAATTTGGGAACAGAAAATCATCAACTAAGTAATTAAGTGAAAATGTGGCTAAGCCAGGAATCGAACCTGGGTCTCCAGATTACCGGTCGGATGCCTTAACCACTAGGCCACTGAACCAACCACACTGGGTTGACACATTTTTACTGTACAACACATACACAGTGTGGCCTTATTTTTATGGTAAGGTCCTAGGAGACAATTTCACACATTTTCTGCAACCAGGATCACGTCACTACTCCCCGATCGATCAGCGATGCAAGGCCAAATCCCCCTGGAAATTAATTAAGTACAGTAAGGTAGGGAGGGGATATATTAGCAACTGATTGCCTTAATTACTTAGGATCACCAGCCTATTCCCGTTTACTTAGTTGATGATTTTCTGTTCCCAAATTAACCTTGTCTGTTTGTATTTCTCAGAAATCGCTAATGAATCGCCATCCAAACGGGAATAGGCTGGTGATCCTAAGTAATTAAGGCAATCAGTTGCTAATATATCCCCTCCCTACCTTACTGTACTTATATATATATATATATATATATATATATATATATATATATATATATATATAGAAGAGAACTATATAGAGAACTAGAGGCTAGATTAGGGTTAAAACAGTGCTTCCTTGATGTATTTTCCTTATTGTTTCCATTTAACTTAAACCAGCTTCCTGTGGGGTGTCAGGTCGTCTGTAAACGTTCCTGCTTTGTTTTTCGATGTCCTTTGTGAAGAGCGACAGCTTGCTAACTCAGTATAAATGGCCAGAAATAGACTAGACAAAGAGGTGCATTATCGATCGTTGTTTCGATTTTCAGTGGTTAATCGTAAGTTAGCACTCTATGAAACCCAGGAAAAAAACAATAATTGGTGTAATGCGAAGTGAATATCGGCAAATGTTTACTAAAACGAAGGATAGGTAAGTATTCACCATGCATTATTTACTGCGCCTGAGATAAGTAATTGTTTTGGTAATATTTCCAAGGACAAGGTACGAAAAACTTTGATCTAGTCTTGAAAAACAACACTGACGGAGATGTTTCGCTAGCTGAGGACCGAGTACAACTGAACCTTAACGTAAATAATGTCAGTGTTACCTGTCACCGGTTTTTCAGT
>JAEMWC010000155.1:1227500-1248202 GCA_016490735.1 Pachyseris speciosa
TGATTTAATTTGATTTGATTTGAGATTTGTAATTAGTAGGCGAAGAGCCACATTGTGGAAGTACTACTAATAAATCGTTATTATTTATAATTATTATTATATATTATTATTATTATTATTATTATTATTATTATTATTATTATTATTATTAGGTAGCCGAATACTAAGTAGAAAGTAAATCAAAGTTGCTTGCTTACTCGTACTTTAACCGACTGGGTCCTCACACGTTTCACGTACTCGACCTCATTGGCAACAACTCAGTCGACCTTCAAGCATGCAGAACTTTCCCCGGACAAACTGAAATTGCCCAAAAGACGTAATCACTGAACACCCCTCCCCCCAGCTCAATAAGTGATTTAATTAATCAATTAATTAAATAAATAGGCTTAAATGATCGTGCTCAGTATGATCCGCATTCTCAACATTGTAGGTAACAAAATACTTTGAATAAAGTATTCCTTGTAGCAAAACTTAGTTTGGGACCAGGCTCCGCAGTGGGGTAACTGAGCGAAAAGAAAGAAAGAGGCGAAAAAAAAAAATATATGCGAGCCGAGCGGGGGACACCTACCCCAGTTCCCTGCTCGCTCGCCCCCGTCTCTTTCCTTCTTTTCGCTCAGTTACCCCACTGCAGAGCCTGGTCCCAGGCTAAGCAAAACTTCCCCCCCCCCCCCCGGACTTTCACACAAAACCGTGGCACGAACTGAAATAAATATGAAAGGCGTTGAAGTAGACAAAAGGAAAGATACATTTTCCCATTATTTGCTCACGTTCTCGTCAAATTTATTTTCACAACAAACTTATCCGTTTTTGAAAAGGCTGAAAGAAACTCCCCCCACCCCTCCCCACCCCATTTTTGGCATTTTTGACAAAGGAAACTCATCCGAGCAGAAATTTGGAAAAATGTTAGAACATTTTCGCGCGAACGTTCTAAAGGAATATCCATGCTACCGGCGCTTCACGCCTTTTGAGTGATTACGAGAAAATATCAAGGTAAAAATACGACTGCTTTGCATTCTAATACCATTCCAAAGTGCAGAAGTGTTTTCCAAGGGAAGAGTCTTAAGTCGAGAGATACCAGGGGTTTCCTGACATTTCAGCTTTGTTCATTCTAAATAATTTGAATGAAGGGCAGCAGGTAAATCAGTTTTCTGTTTATTTCATTTTCTCACAGGGAGCCGGAGCGCTAGCTATTTATAAGCTTTATTGGTTATCGATTCTCTTCCAAAAAAAGAAAAGATTTAGCTACGTGTCTTTGGTCGTTTTGGAAGGATTCCGTTCCATTTCAAGACACAATCCAGGGGCACCCAGCGAGCCAAATCAACCAAAAGCTTTAGAAGTAAATAAAGATAGTTTTGTAAAATAAGCTTGTCTTTTTAGTTCTTATGTACTTTCACTATAGTTTATTATATATTATATATATTTGTAGTTCTTATAATTGTATTTTTATCATAATTTATTACTATTTTACCCAGGGAAAGTCGTCGATATATCGATAGTGATAACCTCTGACGTTTCCTTTTGTGTGTCTTTTACATATTAATTAACTTATGATATATTTTGATTTGATTTGAAAGGCATTTTTAAGTACCTTATGGTGTCAGTTGAAGTCTGTCATAGTTAAAGGGATGTTTTTCATTAGCTAGAAGAATTTGATCTATCCGGATTACTTAGCTGAAGTTTTAATTGCCCGACAATGTTAAGGAACAAAATCTTCCCTTGAGAAAACGCTAGCTGAAAATGAACTTTCCACGAACTTTCTAGGGAACTAGTTTCTGTCCGAAAATGCTAGCTGACGTAAAAAGCAATTACGACCTTTCCGAAAACCTCAGGGGCTATGATTTCCCCACTGCGAATCTTTCAGGCCATGTTTCAGTTATAAAATTCCAGGACACTCTTTAATCGAAGCCCAAAGCCTAAGGCGAACTACCCTCCAACAACAGAGATATACCGAAACTTGTCATTGGGTGCCCCTGACAATCGCTTCAGGCGCGTCGGAAGCTGGAGACGACATTAACGTCTCGAGTTAAAAGCGATTGTGTTTTGAAATCGAACTGAGAAACGGTCTTCGCGCTAATGCACGCAGACGCATCCCTTCCAAAACGAACAAAGAAAGACGTACAGACACAGGTAAGTCTTTTGTTTTTTATTACAATGGTATCAATAAATTATAAAGCTTATAAATAGCTAGCGCTCGGGCTCCCTGTGATCTTCCTTGCAAATGTGCATTTTTTCTTGTCATTGCATGTGATTGCAAGTCAGTCCAATGTGGCAACTAACGTCCATTGTTCTGGTCTTGAGCGAAAAGCGCCCCGGAAAGGACTGTCCAACACTTCCGGTGCCGTTCTGCCATCGGTCAAGCCGGTTGTTAGATCTGCGCGCGCTGTTGTCACTGTCGTCACGTTGAGTTAGCGTCAAACCTCTACTGCTCTATCCCTGCCTCTCCCCGACAACGCCCAAACTGTATCAGTTTTGGCGTCAGTCTTACGAACGCATGTGGTCTTCGAACGCAAGGTCTGGAACAAGCGAGGAAATGGCAAGTAAAGACTGGGAAGGGCCGCATCACTGTGGCATCCACGTTTCGCGCCTCGCGAGTCGCGCTTTGACGATTTGCCCAGCCCAGTGAACAAGGAATAAAACGTTTTTTTGTGGCCTAAACACGAGTGCCGCAAGTTATTCATAATTTCTTTTTCAAAATTGTCATTGTCACATATTTCCTATTTCTATAATTGCATCAAGGACATTACCCGTCTTTCTTAAAACTTTAACCGCGAGGTTTCTGTCAACGTCAAGCTGCTTCACAATTAAGTCGATGTCTGTCTTTTCGAGACCATCTTCACTTTCACAAACTTCACCAAGAGCTAAAAACAAAGCTTTGTTGATCAACATTTCCTGGATGTTGTCACGTGTTGCCATTTTCCCCTTATGAACTAGCTTTAGCTTTGAAACAGGAATGCTGACAGCATCGGAAATCACCTGTAAAATTGCCTGTACATTCTCTGTCGTTGGCAAGCATAGTTCGTGCTTCATTTTGTTGTGTTTGATGAGAATTGTAACAGTTTTCTTTCCAAAATCATCTTCAGCAATTCTGTTCCCCCCTGGTAAAGCTGGAGGTATCACTCTCGGCAAGTTACTAAGTTCATTGGATGCGTCAGGGTTTTCCCCATCATTTTTGCACCCTGCTTGGCTCGCAGAACTGTCATTTAGACTTGTACGAAGTTCTTGGAATTCATCTTGCTTGTTAAATTCGTTAGTTCTGGGACTACCATTCATTGGCAATGGTGTCTTTAAGGGTGATGTACTGCTAGAGAAGTCTGGTGAAACATTCACTTTACTTTCTTGCCTTATTGTATTATTTCTTGGAATCTCAGTTGAAGGAACTGCAGAATACTGGCAGTCTTCTTTGAAATCCTGGCAAAATGGCTTATGGTACTGCCAATGCCTTACTTGACACTCCTTTGAACTAGACAAAATGAAAGAAAATTCATTTAAAGGAACCTCCACTCTTACAACGAATTGACACTAAATTGCTGGAAATAATTAATAGATTCCAAAATTTGTTTTAAAACATGGATATAACATTTAAGTGTACAGAAAAAGCGATATCATCATCACCTAATTTCCTGGGCATGGCCATTTTGGATTTGATAACGTGTAATGGTAGCCCGGTTGTTTAACACAAAGGATTTTCTTTTTCAGTTGCTTCCTGACAATAGCTACACCCATTACATGTCATCAAATCCAAAATGGCCACGCCCGGGAAATTTAAAGGTGAAAAAAGGCATTAATGATTCCCAATGTTTTATACACTTTAAACACCATTCCCATGTCACAGCAAATTCTGAGGGGGAAGGGGGTTGGGCTTCTTAACCAGCTGGTGTTTTGGGAAATGATCTCACACTCAACCCCAAAAAGGTGTCTTCTGGTCTCAGAAAGGAAACCCCTGACCAGAGTAAGTGGCAGAAACCAAGCCTAGCACAGAGTCTCAAACAGGAAATGTTTGTAGGAAAGCACAAAGCAAAAGTGGAATTTCCAGAAGGGCTGGTGGGGAAGCTCAAAGCACAAAACCTCCTGTGGGGGAAGTACCAATGACTATATTCTAGAATAACAGGGTGCACTTGAGATGGCTACTAAACATCCCTCAAAAGAGGTTGCTGGAGTTACTGGAATACAAAAATGGCTTTGAACAACATGTAGCAGCAAACAATGGAGGGTATGTTTTCCCAAATTTACATAAAATCAGGAATCTAAAGCTTAATCTGAAATATGATTTATTGAATATGATCTTTATGGACTGCCATGAAAATGATGAAATGGAGAGGAAGTATTTTAATGTTTCGACCTGGAGATTTTTCAGAAGCTGGAAAGCTGGTACTTAACTGAGCTGTTGTGTACTCTGAATATGTTAGCTGCCTTTCAGAGTGAATGAAAGCGAGTCTAATAAAACATACTGTTGAAGATTTTGGAACTTTTCACTATTAAGAATCTTGTTTGACCTTTCACTGTGAAGCTCAGAAAACTGTAAACACTAGAAATATTAATGGATTGTCTATTGTGTTGCAAAAGAAAACCAATCAGATACAAGGTGGCTAAACTGCATTCTGTAATGTCAATCATGTTTTTGTTTAGTGGTTTCTTCTTGCAGTTTGATCACACAGGACAATAAACATTCCAGAAATAATTGTTTGTGTTCACAATCTTCTGAGTCTCACAATAATATTCTGCCAAAACTCCATAAAGCAGCCTAAGGCATGGCTAGCCTTCTTCGCAGCCGTTGTTTGTGTCAGTACTATTCTCCCTCCCCACCAACGTCTGCTGAACCGAGCCGGACATTCCGGGTGCTTACCATTTGTCAGAAAAATCCAGAAATTTCAGTTTGAAGTCAAATGGTAAGGTCATTTTCCAGGAAAATCTTTTCGGAAATTGTGGACAACCTCCAGAGGTAGTCCTCTTTTCCCGTTCGGAACGGAATTTTGGAAATTTGCTTACCATTTGAGCGAATCGTTCCGTTTCCAGGTCCTTTTGCACCAGAACGGGTGAGTGCGCATGACGGAATGCCTTGCAGTAAATGGTAAGCGCCGATCTCATCCGGTTGGTCGGTAAATTCGGAAAATCGCTTACCATTATTCAACGGTCATTCCATTCGGATTTCTCTGACAAATGGGTTGTTTACCATTTACCAAAAAAAATCCGGAAATTTCGGTTGGGATGTAAATGGAAAGCCTATTTTGGTCTTCCCAAATGGAAAATTTCCAGGGAAAACGGAATTTCTTGAAAGGTAGTCCAAAATTCCCAAACGGAATTTCCGAATGGAAATGTGCGTTCCATTTGCTCATTTCTACCAGTTCCAGGGCTTTCGGCTTGGATCGCTCTGTAAACCATACCGTTGGAAATGTCTGTGTAAATGGAACACGCACATTCCGTGGAAATTTTCATTTGGGTATGTGATGCGTACCATTTACTGCAACCGTCGACCAACCGGTTTTCCCGTGTAAATGGTAAACAACCATGGTAAGCACCCTCCATTCCCATTGTGTCTGAGTGTTCAATCAGGAGGGCGAATAAGACCGACACAAACAACGGCTGCAAAGGATGTTATTTAGGCACGGCCTGTTATGCTTGGCAAAACCTTGGATCTCCCCATTTTTTTTCAGAATCTAAATACCAAAATGATAACAAAGGTTTTCGGTATAAAAAATTTCTTTGAATTGGCAAATAGGTTATCCTTTGTCCCACAAAGTAAGCTTGTTTCTCATTTTTAATAGAGACCGAGCAAATTTCTGTAGACACTTCTCCCTTTATCTATTTTGACTATTAAACCAACAAGCAAAATAACATAATATTTGCAGAACAAATCATCACCAATAAAATACTTGTCCACAGGCGGCACAGCGTTTCATAAATCGTTGTCTACGACTGCAGCTTGCACAGAGGACAACCTCGTCTTCTAAATCCGCCATTTTGACTCGGAGAGGACTGGGAACTTATAAGGCATGCGCAGCATCGTTTCGAACTTTATTTTGGTTTCAACTAGCTAATTAGCAAAGATTTCGCTGAATTCAGTGTTTTTTGCCGAAGATAACATGGGCTGAAAAGATAGGATGAAAGACAGATATGGTGAGAGCATCTTTTTAGTAATCTGTACAAGGCAGTCTTTTCAATTTACAAGCATTATAACTGACGGATTTTGATTTTCAGGGTGCAAACGCTTCGCAGCTGGAGAAAGAAATCGGGCCTCACGAATTTCCTCAGAATGAACATTATTTCGGTTTAGTTAACGTAAGTAAGCCTTATGATTTTATCGTGCAATCGGTTTTCTCAGAAAACTTCACAGAGAGTTCAATTAACTTTCCACTGTCTTTTCTGCAGTTTGGGAACACTTGTTACTGCAATTCGGTGCTTCAAGCGTTGTTCTTCTGTCGCCCGTTTCGCGAGAGAGTTTTGGGGTACAAACCTCTCTCGAAGAGGAAGGAGTCCTTGTTGACGTGTTTAGCTGATCTTTTCGCTAACATAGCATCGCAGAAGAAAAAAGTTGGCGTCTTGGCACCCAAAAAATTTGTTGCAAGACTTCGGAAAGAAAATGGTAAGGCCGGCACTGATATTTACAGATACTCACCATTTGGGTCGCACACAAGCTTAATGAGATTGAACAAATATTAGATTTGAGCAAATGTTGTTTCATCTGTTCATTTGTTCGTTACGTTCTCGTGAGCATGTGAAATATATTGATTGAGCGTTGTTACCTTCGTTGTGCTCATAAAAGCCTTGATTCAATTACAAATCTTCGGAGAAATGAGTTTATTTACAGTAACATACCTTTGCTTAGTCTGCAATTTCTAAAGGGGAACTTGTTTAAGACGTGCAGAGTTTTCAAAGCCAAATACATACATGATTAATGATTCGTAAAGCTTCCGGGAAGCTTCTTAAATTATTGGCTACCATAAAGGCTAGCAAACTAGGAGTAAATAATTTGTTGCCATACTTGTTCTCAACGAGCTATGATCGATCTTTCCTTTTAACTTGGTGATGATACTCCCTCACAGCCACTCAGAAATGGTTGTGGTCATTTCTGCATAATAATCACAATAAAATTAGTTATGTTTAAAGTTCACTTAACCCCTCAAATTTGTTTCTGCTTTTCATTTGTTCGTTACGTTCTCGTGAGCATGTGAAATATATTGATTGAGCGTTGTTACCTTCGTTGTGCTCATAAAAGCCTTGATTCAATTACAAATCTTCGGAGAAATGAGTTTATTTACAGTAACATACCTTTGCTTAGTCTGCAATTTCTAAAGGGGAACTTGTTTAAGACGTGCAGAGTTTTCAAAGCCAAATACATACATGATTAATGATTCGTAAAGCTTCCGGGAAGCTTCTTAAATTATTGGCTACCATAAAGACTAGCAAACTAGGAGTAAATAATTTGTTGCCATACTTGTTCTCAACGAGCTATGATCGATCTTTCCTTTTAACTTGGTGATGATACTCCCTCACAGCCACTCAGAAATGGTTGTGGTCATTTCTGCATAATAATCACAATAAAATTAGTTATGTTTAAAGTTCACTTAACCCCTCAAATTTGTTTCTGCTAATATAAAACTTTCTACCTTTTCAAAAACATGTAGCCTTTATTTCCAGTTTAGGACTTTTTTATTGTCTTCAAAACTTGCGATAAACTTAGCATCATTTAGTGCATGACCGCATCAGAAGGGACACGGGTCTATTCCTGATTTGATGCCTCAAACTGCTTTGCAT
This sequence comes from Pachyseris speciosa, assembly GCA_016490735.1. Lineage (NCBI taxonomy): Eukaryota > Metazoa > Cnidaria > Anthozoa > Scleractinia > Pachyseridae > Pachyseris > Pachyseris speciosa. The sequence goes on from JAEMWC010000155.1 coordinate 1,235,253, forward strand.
GCATGTTTACAAAGACTTACCTTTTCAATGCAAATCAGTTTGTGACGTCAAATCAGGAATAGACCCATGCCCCTTCTGACTTGGTCCTGTGACAGATGATGGCTAGATTTCTTAACTTTACAGCCTATAAAAAGTCAAGATTTGGTTTTTGGGGCTAAAAGGTGCAATGCATTTCAAACAGGTGCAAAGACTTATTTAATGAAAAAAAAAACATGGGGCTAGGTGCACTTTAATAATTTTGCTGAGTACTCTTCAAATCTAGACTATGAGCAGTCATACTTTTTTCCTTAGATTACTGGTACACTGTACAAAGAGACGTTAAAATTATGTAAATTAGAGAAGAGAATGAGGAGAGATTGGGGAGAGGGAATAAAAAGTATGACTGCGGAGGTTCCCTTGTTACTATAATTCCCATCACTGAGAATGGAAAATACTGATTGGTTGATTGCTTTTCAAGTCGTCCAAGAACTCATCACTCCACTGTCCTAGAGACAGGAGACAACTGCTTTTGCGAAAAGAGAGTTTGAAAATGATAATGAACTGGGCAAGTGTTCTTCAACGGGTATGTAAGGACAATGCTTGGAGGAATATTTTGAAATTGGAACAATGAAAAGCCCTTTTTTCATGAGGGACTGTTTTGAATTGATCTTGTCAGTTCTACGAGAATCCAGTTCTTAATTCACCCAACACTGGAACTATCAATGAAAGAGGTGTCAATAACAGCAAATTATCAGAAGATCAAAAGATCCTCTGCAGTATCTTTCTTCTGCCTTTCCACCACGTCTTGCCACATGCTAGATCAAAATAATGGGCTCGAGAACTAGGAAAAGAAAGAGCCTGCTGTCAGTAAACCTCAAATCCAGCTGCAATGCATGTTTTGCTTGTTTGACCTGTCCGCATTGGGCTAACAGGCTAACCACCTTTAACTGCAAGCACTGCGATAAAATTTGACCTCATGAAATTTAAGTTTTAATTTGGTACTATGGTGCTCGAAAGACAAATTTGGCTGACATCTTTTGGGTGTGAATGATATATGAAATGAATCATATATGAACTGCAGAAATGAAATCAAATGAAGAATGATCCTCAAATGGTTCAAATCCCGTTGAAGTCCTGAATTTTTTTTCAGGCTTCTTTTCGCAATTGCATAAATTGTGTTCGCAACTGCCAGGATCATTCTTCATTTGATTTCATTTCCACAGTTCATATATGATTCATTTCATATATCATTCACACTCATTTCTTTCACGGGAACATATGAACCCACAATTGACCTGCTCCCAACGTCAGTGGCTTCATAGCTCAGTTGGTTAGAGCATCGCACCGGTAATTGCGAGGTCACGGGTTCAAATCCCGTTGAAGTCCTGAATAATTTTTTCAGGCTTCTTTTCGCAATTGCATAAATTGCGTTCACAACTGCGAGGATCATTCTTCATTTGATTTCATTTCCGCAGTTCATATATGATTCATTTCATATATCATTCACACTCATTTCTTTCACGGGAACATATGAACCCACAATTGACCTGCTCCCAACGCCAGTGGCTTCATAGCTCAGTTGGTTAGAGCATCGCACCGGTAATTGCGAGGTCACGGGTTCAAATCCCGTTGAAGTCCTGAATTTTTTTCAGGCTTCTTTTCGCAATTGCATAAATTGCGTTCACAACTGCGAGGATCATTCTTCATTTGATTTCATTTCCGCAGTTCATATATGATTCATTTCATATATCATTCACACTCATTTCTTTCACGGGAACATATGAACCCACAATTGACCTGCTCCCAACGTCAGTGGCTTCATAGCTCAGTTGGTTAGAGCATCGCACCGGTAATTGCGAGGTCATGGGTTCAAATCCCGTTGAAGTCCTGAATTTTTTTCAGGCTTCTTTTTGCAATTGCATAAATTGCGTTCACAACTGCGAGGATCATTCTTCATTTGATTTCATTTCCGCAGTTCATATATGATTCATTTCATATATCATTCACACTCATTTCTTTCACGGGAACATATGAACCCACAATTGACCTGCTCCCAACATCAGTGGCTTCATAGCTCAGTTGGTTAGAGCATCGCACCGGTAATTGTGAGGTCACGGGTTCAAATCCCGTTGAAGTCCTGAATTTTTTTCAGGCTTCTTTTCGCAATTGCATAAATTGCGTTCACAACTGCGAGGATCATTCTTCATTTGATCTTTTGGGTAGTTGCATAGTATAAAACTTTTCCATGCACCATGAAAAAGATATGGCTTCCATTAACTGGACTCACTGTACATGAAACAGTTTCTTTCGTAAAAATGATTTAGCGTACTGGTGGAAAGTAGGTGTGTGTAAACTTCATGTTGGTTGCAGGTGTCACAAAGCATCACACCAGCACTTAACACACATTCAATACTCTATCTGTAACCACACCAGCGAGGTCATCTGACCATTGACAAAAAATTTCACTGTCTTGAGTACTTACACTAAGAACTGCAGTAAATTTGTTAATGTGCTAACAAATAACACTGCAAATCAAAGTACTTATGCATGGGTATGGGTATTTCTCATTGTGTTTTTTTTTTTTTGCAGAACTTTTTGACAACTACATGCAACAGGATGCTCATGAATTTCTTAACTATCTGCTGAATACAGTAGCAGATCTCTTACAAGGTAATAGTCCGTTTTCATATTTAAAATTGCCACTGAATACAAACATTAATATGATACATTGTTACAGGGTTAGTCTCAACCAGAAGTAAGATATTCACAATACCAGAAGGAAGGTGCCTGAAATTGGAAAATTAAACAATACACAGAGTTATAAAGTGGTCATCTTCTTGATTAAAATTTGTGAATATATTTACTTCAGATGGAGGCTAGCCCTGTGAAAATGGTAATGGTAATGTATTTATATAGTGCTCATATCACATAGTCTCATGGTGGTTTATAACACTGGCCAGGGGACTTTACCAGTCAGACTGCTTGTGCAGTTTACAATTAATGAAGTAACTAATGAGTGCCCCCTTGATGTGAATATCGAATTAGGACAGACTCTAGGGGTGGTCACAGCCAGAGTTCTGTTACATCCCTAGTGGTTCTGTTACATCCCACAGAGTCAGATTAAGTGAAAGTACTGTGAGATGGGACCCACAGTTTATTGTCCTTTTTCCGAGAAGACTAGAAAGTCTTACCATTTGTAGATGTCATTACAAAGGCAGCACTTTCTCCTCAATTATTTTAAGACCCTGAGTGTTGGTCCAGCCTGGGTTTGAACCTGCGACCTCCCACACAGTAGTCTGGTGCTCTATCAACTGAGCTAAAAATGCATTCTCAGTGCTTTGGCTCAGCCAACCTCGAACCCAGGCTCTCTCTCTTTTCCTCCCTTGTCATAGAGAGAGAGACCCTGGTTGGACCTGATCACGTGACCACTAAAAACAACAATACCGCGGGGAGGGTGGGTCATTAAAGCCGTACTGTCAGTGCTATTGTTGTTTTTACTGGTAACGTGATCAGGTCCAACCAGGGTCTCTCTCTCGACGACAAGGGAGAAAAAGAGAGAGAGAGAGCCTGGGTTTGAGGTTGTTGTTCAGCAGGCGAGGTGAATTCGAAACTGCAGTATGAAAGGCTAACTCCATCTTTTTAAGCAGCATTCTCATTCCAAGTCAGAGATGCAGTTATTCTGTAAGGAATTACTTCAAGGATACTTTGTACCTCTCATATCTCATGGGCTAAACCAGTTGGTTTGTAAATAAGGGGTGCCATTTTGAAAGGCTGGATCTACAAATTCTTAAATTTGCACATTCTGTGAATGAAGCATGCCACTTTGAAGTTCAAAACTTGTTTGGGGTGAAATTGGCTGTCACCATCTTAACCCTTTCATCACCAAGAGGCCCCCCTTTGATGAGTAAGAGTAAAATCTATAAAGTCCCCCTTGGTGGTGAAAGGGTTAAGGCGACTATGGCTGATATACTATAATTATTTTCTTTACAGCGTTATATTTGTTGACAACTCTGTCTTTGGGATGCCCAGTTTTCATTACATGTAAATTTATGGAAAATGCGTATGACCCCTCTGAAATGTCATGCCAGAATTTGAAGAGAAATGCACAAGATCTACTTTCATAAATGTTGTCAGTGTTGTCACATGCTTTTTACTGTTCTAAATTAAACCATATGACAAAACATTAGACTTCATCCCTTGATAAAGAATAAACACAAAAAGCTTGTGTTTTATACAAAGTTTGTGATCCTGGGAAAGAAACCTGATTTAATATAATATGACAGGATCAAGAAACAGTTTTTCTCTAACACTGTAATGCTTTCCTAATCTGTTTTACCTCTTTGTCAACTGAAGGTTACTGGTAAGTCGTTCTTAAAGTTTTCTTTATGTAATTAAAATAAAATATGAGCAGGAGACCTTTATGGGCATTTGAAACCCATTTTAAAACCCATAATTAAAGGTCAGATGCAAATATTTTATCTTACTTGTGAAATGAAACAATCATGACAACTTCACGTCGTTTTAAGTGTGTACCCACGTTTCGTGGGTCGTTAAGTATTCATATATTCATGCTATTGTTTAGACTCATTGCCGATTCATCGGTGTTCACGTCGGATGTCACTCGGAATGTAAGACAACTATAGAAATCGGTAGGCCCTTTGAGGAAATGTGTGACAATTTCCTTTTGTTTATCATCCCAGAACGAACAATAGCTGTAATTCTAATCATTTCCCCTCGCATTCTTTAACCACACAACACTAGAGAAAGAGTGCCGAATTTGGAAAGCTTATCAAATATAAAACTGGTTCGCGCTCACTCGTTGCGTCGCTTTTACAGTAAAAACGCTTGTTATCTTTAATCTACTAGTATATTAGACAAATAATTTTATTGTAAAACAAAAACTGGAACTGAGCTCTGAATTAATAAAGAAGGCTCAGATGTGTTTACCTCAAACTGAGTGTTTTAAAAACAGTGGACGCGAGAGCCCGTACGCGCTCGCCCGTCTACGTCAAGGTTCCCGTCGGACAGGTATATTCAAAACGACATTCCTCGATAGGATTCCTCCCCAAACGTTCCGATTTTATGTAAAACTGAAGCGTTATCTTTTTGTCTGTAAATGAAAACTAAAGAAAACCAAAGGCATCTACATGTAATGCATCTCAGTTCGATTCACAAAAAAGTTTTCAAAGCTGTCGGACTGTTTTCTTTAATAATCTCTTTAAACTTTATTTTATGCTTATGATCAAGCACGCGCTTATCGGAACGATCTCGAATATCAAACGTAAACACGGCTGTTAACTATCACGAACTCCGGATGCTCAGCGTTCGCAGTAATATTAAAAATTCAGGCTTCATTTGATTTGTTTCAAGAAGAAAGTGAAATTCATCAAACGACTTTTTTACTCTGTAGGGCATAACTTCAATAATTCAAAGCAGTCGGCTGCGAAACTGTCAGACGGCGCGACGCTGAGAAATCTCATTCAGACAACATTTTACAGCTGTCAAACCGACCTTCTCGTTAAAAAATACAAATAAAAAAGCAATGTTTTCGGGATGAACTTCAATTTCATGCAGAAATCTCTGCTATAATACCTTCAGGTTTCACACACCCGTCCGAAGAAGACGGCTTCGCATAAATTAACTTTGCAGATCGAATTGCCGATCAACAAACAAACATCGAACTTCGGCCTACCTTGAGCAAAAAACCTCGTTCAAGATCTCATTTTGAAGCTCTCAAAATGCTCTACTTTCTTAAAAAAATATCGAACTTGGAAACGTTTTGCGAAAAAAATTAAATGCATGCAAAGTCCTAAGTCATTCTACGCAGTTCACTCACACATAAAAAACAAAAGGATACGATAATAAACTTTGCCGCTCATGGTCGCTTAATTGTGCTATTGTTCCATTCCTTTGAAGTTACTTCAGGTCCTCATCCAAAAGATCTCACCTTTTTCCAAACGAAAGAAACTGAACTTATTCAACACGCTTTCGGTGGCTCCCGAAGTCAATGCCCAAAGGACTAAAAACGAGCATTCAAGCTACAAAATCCAGCGGTTTTTCCCATTTCTGAATGACACACTTAAATCGGCGTGAAGTTGTAATGTAGATTGTGTTTGACATGTTAATCAGTAGAGATCTGTATCAAAGTTAATGCATACTAGTTAGCTGAGCAGGACTCTCTTATGTCAAGTGTCAGAGACATTGATAACGTTTCGGTTTTTAAACGAACAAGAAAGACTTATTTGTTTAGGAAGGCTTTTGCCTGTTATAGTTAGAGTGACTACTTTTTAGATTATAAATTTTAGGTATTCTTAAGTATATTTTATTGTAAATATTATTGGTAGCTATAGTTGTACGGCGCATTTGATCATATTCAGATTTTAATTTGCGCCTAATAAGTAATAAATTATTATTATTATGAAAGTTAATGTAGCAGTTGATTTGTGTTAGGTTTTAGAGAGACAGATTGGTAGACCCGTAGATTGGTCATAACTCTTATGAATTATTAATGAATTTTACAATTATATTAAATAATAATTTTAGGTGAGCGAGCAAAAGAGAAAGACAAAGACAAACACAGCAGTACGAGCAGCGTCAGTAGTAAAAGTAGTGTATCTTCTGTGGGTACAACAAATGGAGTACCACCTGTTCAGAATGGCAAGACTGAACCAACATGGGTTCATGATATCTTTGAAGGAATTCTTACAAATGAAACAAGATGTCTCTGCTGTGAAACAGTAGGTTAACTCTCTCTCAGTTAACTCATTGGTCTCCCTTTTGTTTTTCTTATTAATGTTAACCTAATTTATCAGTCAATTCCAAAAGTGCCTCCCACCAGGCATACCCCAGGTATTTGATCCGAAATTTGTCCTGCACAGTGGGGCATTTGACTATCGGCTAAACATTGGTCGGCGGTCACCAGTTAAAGGGTTTCGCGCGTCTTTCGCGCGCAAATAAATTCATTCATTCACCACGAGAGCCGCTTCGTTCCCTTCACTTCAAGATTCCCCGTAGGTTTTCCGTTGTTTACTAAATAATTATACAGTTGATATGCCTTTATTCAAAGTTTGGAGTGCCCACAAAAGAGATCAGAAAAGAGTTTTGGCGTACAATTTTTCAGATTTGGTTTGAAAAAGGTAAGCGATTTGAGAATAAAATATTCATTATAAGTGGGGAGAGCTTCATGCGACGAGTGATTTGCTATAGATTTACACTTGTTTTTCGCTTTTTGAGGCCCTAACAGTGGGGCATTTGACGGTCTTAACTGGAAACACAGCGGGGCTTTTGATCAAAATTTTTCAAAAAAGTCAAATGCCTGGGTGTTCGCCCAGGGGGAGTGGGGGGGATGGGCACTTCTGGAATTGACTGATACATAATGCCCACTTCACCACTGGGAAAACGTGCCTCTTTCCATAGCACAATCGAAAAGTACAGCTCGATAACCTTCATTTTGTTGCTTTTTAATTTAATTTACAGTCAACTCTCTTGTAAGTGACCACCCTTGGTGCACGACAAAGTGGTCGCTTACGGGAAAAATCAACAAAATGACCCAATACTGGATTGACTGATTAATTACATAAAGATATCACCTTATCAGCTAAAATTATGAAAACCCAACATGATCTCCTCTATGAATTGTACAACTAGATATTTATTAGAGTCTGGCATAGAATATCACTGATCTACAGTGATTAGGCCCAAGCGCTGATTATAAATGGTTAGCTTTTTGTTGAGGTTTGGTGATCGACCTTTACCATGGACTTTCTAAATTATTTCTTAGTGAGTGATTATAGAGGTTTACAACAGGGTGTAGGATAAGTGTATGAACTATATGATGTTTAATGTTCCCAGGATAATATTTTGTTTGGGTAAAGTCTCTTTCAAATGGTCAGCATTCATTTCTGTTAGGGAAAGGGGTAGGGAACTTAGGGTTGGGAGGCTTAACAACAAGTAAACCTTTTGTGAGGATAACAAAAGTTTATTTTGTTAGCATCTCTGGCTAATAACATTTAAGTGTACATTCAGGAAAATAGAAAAATGTTTGTAGTAATTAATGTACATTGTATGTCAAAAGGGTGCATGTATGTCAAAAGATGACATTGTGTTCATAGTTCTCAGTGTCAATAAAACATGTTAACTAATTGGGCATTTTCAGCCATTTTACATGCTCCAGTAAAGGAAATTTCTTTTTCATAATCTAGTTTCACATTTGTTGCTGTACATGTTAAAAGCCTGGAGGGTGCAGTTAGGCGTTTAATACGCCCATATGGTGTGACAACTTGAACATATTTATTTTGAACATCAATTACTTTTCCCAGAAGCAAGTTTGGGTGCATAGGAGATTTTTTATCTACTCTATCAATTTTGATGGAAACCATTTCACTAAACTCATACAGTCTCTTTCTAGGACTTGTTTCAGACTGTTTGATCATTTTGGCATTGTAGGTTTTCTGTGCTTCTTGGATTGACTTTCGTTTTTTGGATGCTTGGGATCTGGTTTCAGTGGTGGAAATGACATGATCTTCTTTAGGAGTTTGGCTCTCTCTAGGAGTGGGGTCTTCTTCAAGAGCTTGTTCATCTTCAGAAGGATGGTGTAACAAAAATTCCCTTTTTGCTTTCATGTGAAACACTGTTTCATATGGTGTCATCTTAATTGCACGATGATGCAAGAAATTGAATTTACGTTTAAGACAAAGAGGAACATTAGGATTATTAAGGATAGTGAATAACAGTACAAGTTTTCTTAGTTTTATAAGGTCAAAAATTGGAAGCCATTTGAGTTGGGAAAATAAGCTTACAGATGGTTGGTTGAAGTCGGCATCAAGAAACAATCTAGCTGCACGTTTTTGAAGGCGAAGAAGACGAGACAATAAATAACTTGAACAATTACCCCAAGCACTCGAACAATAGATAAAGAGGTTATGATTGATGATTGAGAAACGGTTTGATCCTTCTTAAGAGAGACAATCTACTGTTTACATAAATAACTAATATGCCAATATTTCCAACGTTTGTCTGTGTGGTCAAGCGGATAAGACAAAGGACTCCAGCTTCAAGGATCGGTGGTTCAAGTCCCGGTGAGTACATGAGAAAAAAAAAGGAAAAAAATTGTAATGGCGAAGGACAAAAAAGTCAGGGGGGGTGGTGGCAAAGGTAAGTCGATGGGGTCATAGTGGGTGAGGGGGTCAAAGAGTAATTGTGAGGATGTAGGTTAGGTGAAAGAGAGAGCAAGCCTTCAGAAAACAATTAATTCAATTAATTCTTTTAATTCTTTTTAGAACCCCCCAAAAACCACGCCCCTATTTTTTAACCACGCCCCAAAAGTGGGAAATCCCTTTTTTAGACAGTTGATAAACAAACCAGTTTGTAAAAAAATAAACTGGTTTGAAAAGTTTAACCCAGCTTGAAAAATTTCAACCAGTTTCAAAAAGTTGCACTGGTTTGAAAACAATCAAACCAAAAAAAAATTTAAACCACAACACATATACATGAAATCTAGACTTTTGTCACTTCTGAGTAAAGATTTTCAAATGATCATACGTGATCATGTTGGGTGGTCGCTTACCGGAAACAGAAAACAAAAGAATATGTCAAACTTCTGGCCTAAACACTGGTCGTGGCCGCTTAAGAAATTTGAGTAGTTGTTGCTTACAAGACAATACAATCCACAATGTACAATCTCCTAGTATAGTGTATACTGTTTTAGGAGTATCCCTATTAAAGTATCCCTTTTAACAAGAGAGCTCTAGAAACAGTTATTTACAAAGTGGTCACTTACGGGAGGTGGTCACTTATGAGAAGTGGTCGCTATGAGAGAGTTGACTGTATTTATTAAGCAGCTGTGTATTGTCATGGTGACAAGCTGGCTCTAGTAATACCCAGTATTTGGACTTCCAAGTACCAGTGATGCAATATACCCTGAATTTCTTTGTTCTTATGTAACAAGTTAATACCAGGAACCCATGAATAGGAGCTTCACTCTCCCATACAAGCCCTTTCAGTCAACCTTTGCGCATATCTTCTATTTTTAGAATGCTGTGGGTTTCTAAATGTGCATGCACTGTTTACAATGCCCAAGAGAAGGATCGGGACAACGCGCTCCCCACCTTTGGCCACAATTTTTTTACAGACGCTCGTGTGCAGAATTTACTGGAAACAGATTTTCCCAGTAAATTGGAGCCTCCTGCAGAAAAACCTGTTCTAAAAATAGAAAGATATGTGCAAATGTTGACTCAAGGAAACAGTGCATATGGAGGCTCCTTTTCAGGGCTCCTGTTAATACTTAATCATGTGAGTCACATCGTCTGTCATACTAACTAAAACCCTCTTGAACAGATTGAAATGTATTGAATTGTGGGGAGGGGGGCATAATTCAAACTCAGTTTATTATTGTTTTTATGTAGAAAGGCTTTGAAGCTCAATTTTCTCAACAGTTGTCCAAAATTGTAGATGCACTAATCTTATCTTCTAGTTTTCAAATCATAAAATATGTCTCATATTTAATACCTTCAGGTCAGCAGCAAGGATGAATCCTTTCTGGATCTTTCTGTGGATGTAGAACAAAATACATCAATAACACATTGTCTCAAGTGAGTAAAATCAAAACATGTTAGTGTGAGTCAACTAGGGGGATCTGGGGATGCTCCCTCAGGAAAAGTTTTAAATTAAAGTCCTCTGAAATGGCTGAAAATGCTGCGATTTAAAACTAACATGTGGTGTGGTGAAACTTATATGCTTTCAGCAACAAAAAAGCGGTGTTTTGAAACAAGAATAATCATTTTTTGGTAAAATGTTAAAAATAAAAAAAGTAACTTCCATTTTTTTAGTATTACTTGCTTTTTACCGTTGAAAAGTGAGGGGGGGCAGCCCCTCCCCTCCCCCTCCCCCCTGCGTGGTCCCTGGGTTTACAATTCGACAGAAATCTCTCCATCTGCGATCAAAGTCAGTTTCTTTGAAATGTCTTCAAATTCAAGGTGGTGCAAAGCCAAGAGGGAGAGAGTTCTGGGGAGCACATTAACTATTAAGGTTGATCAACACAAAATGAGACACCTGGAATTGTAGTTTTTAATAGCGTCTTTATTGTCATTCTCGTTAAAACTTTAGTTAACTTAACTATTCCAATAAAATATAATTTATTTCTTGAATTCTACTAGCCCACTGACTACTAAATGTCTGATTTTCACTAGCCCGAGTCCATTCTTACTAGCCTCGAGCTACCGGGCTAGTGGAGATGTCGAACCCTGAGTAGTTTGAACACTATTGCACCACCCCTGCCAGCCTTCCTCACCTCCAGGTCACTTTTGTCTCACCAGTATGGTGACGTTTTTCTGTTTTCTTTTTTCCACAACAGAGGCTTCTCGTCAACAGAGACGCTATGCAGTGAACACAAGTATTTCTGTGAAACATGCTGTAGCAAACAAGAAGCACAGAAACGGTATGTTGTACTCATCACAGCTAAGTATGCCAAGTTAGCTTAAACTTTAAAGTAGATATCGCCAATCCCCAGTACATATTACAGGCAAGCAAACATTTCTAATTTGTTACACTTACCCCACATGTGTTTTCAACCCTCAGTGTTAATTAAGCCTCCCTCCCCAAATCTCAGCCCCACAGCAAGTATGATAATACAAATTTTTAGGCTGTTCATAGGGCTGTGGCTTTCATTATAGGGAATTAATAGAATTAGGTCATGTGCACAATTTTTTAAATCCACCTTTTTGTTTCAGAATGAGAGTAAAGAAGCTACCAAAGATACTTGCCCTACACTTGAAGAGATTCAAGTACATGGAGCAGTTACAAAGATATACAAAGCTGTCCTACCGTGTTGTGTTTCCCTTCGAGCTAAGACTCTTCAACACAGTAAGTACTTGCTGGAACTTGATGTTTGTTGCACAAGTGACTTTGTGGGAGTGGAGGGGTGCAGCTTATGTGAGGGGGAAGGAGCAGCTCTCACAACATGTTAACCATCAATGGAGAGGACAATAGAGGAAACAGCCGAACAATGCACCCAGTGGATAACAACACTTTATTTCACTCTTGCACGTCTTTACAAATTTAACACATACACAGAAATTAACAAATAAAAATTAAATAAGTACAAATATAGAGCCTGGAGGCTAAGTAACTGGGGAGTTTTGGGTCTACAATCTTGGACAAAACTGTTGAGAAAATTGAGCTTAGAAGCCTTTGTACGTGCAAACAGTGATCGACTGAGTTTGAAAGCCCGCTCCCCCCCAATTCAATGTTGTCTGTGCCTCCTAACTGTTTCCCTCACAATGGCGGCTTCCCTACTTCAACATTGAAAAGGGGGAGGGGGGGGGGGGGGGGGCAGAGTTACTTTAGGGATATTGTTGACTCACACATATTGGAGGAGGATTTTTGTGCCCTAGGAGGACTATTTTCTCAAGTAGTTTCGTCCAAGATTGTAGCCTCCAGCTGCTACACATATCATCAGGGCCAGTAAAAATAGAAGCTCCTGAGTTCAGAGGTGCTATATGTTCCCTTTCATGCAGAGAGCCTTGTAAATTTTGTATAACTGCATGTAAGGTGTATCCATATGTGTAAAATAGAGTGGACTACTTAGTCTGCAAAGTTAAGTTCTGTCTGTGATCAGTCACATTTAATTTGATGCTGCTTATTCTACTATTTGGTAATAAAGCTGTTGTTGTTGTTGTTGTTATTTGTGTTTTCTAGTCTGAAGATGCAATTAATCATGAAAAACTCTATGACCTGGTTGCTGTTGTCATACACTGTGGAAGGTAAGCAGTTATTGTTAAATGTGTAAATGTTTTGAGAAATATCTTTCCTCCCTGTAGTAAGGTTTTTGACTTGAGGTTCCTCTTCCTTTCTGGAAATTCAAGTTTTACTTAGCTTCATACTCTCCTAAAAAAAGCCAATGATCTTCCACAATATGTGGATATTTTCTGCTATGGAATCGTTTGATAACTATTCAATAGTAAGATATGTCAACC
>JAEMWC010000156.1:10000-95000 GCA_016490735.1 Pachyseris speciosa
GTTACTTTTATTCCTAACGATCGCTTCTGAAGGTGTATCTCGAAACATACGAAACGTCAATTTAAACGATATAGTTTTATTTTTGTTTTCTAACAATACGTTTTATTCAAAACTCATTTGCCTTTTGGGACTCTTCAGGAATAGAAATTCTCGGAAAAGTCTTTCTTTTTTGGGGAAGGGGGGGGGGGGTGTGGGGGGCGGACCTTTTCCCTTTGAAGGCCAAGCGATAAGCAGAATAGTATTCCGTTGTTTCTATTCCCGATAACGTGGTTTACTCGGTATTTAACAGCGTTATCCTGCGAATACTTAGCTGACGAGGTTGGCTAAACCACAAGATTGAACAGGATAAACTCATGAACGACAAAGCACAATTTTCTGCGTTTATTGCGAAAGAAAGCTGACACGCTGCCATCCCGTTGGTTACTCCCTTATATGGGCTATATAGGTACCGTAAAAGCTCTATTAAGCCCCCGGGGGGGGGGCTTATTTAATTTCAGGCCTCATTGACGGGGAGCTTATTAGAGAGGGGGCTTAATAGAGAGGAAGGGCTTATTTCAAATCTTAAACCTTTCGTTTTCATCTTTAAATAGTTTTTGTACTAAACTCAAACAACTGCAGTGAAACTTTATTATTTAATACAGAGCAGCAAACAGTATTACCTGTTTGAGTGTATATTTTCTTAAACACAAACCAACTGGGCGTCATAAAGTGGATTTCGTAAGAGGGAATAGGAGGGACTAACTACAAAATCTCATGTACAAAATCTTACATGACATGACGCCTGAATATTTAAGATCTAGTTTTGTTTTCCGCAATAGTGTGAATTCTTATCATTTGAGGAATACTGAAAACGCACTAGCTCTTCCAAAACCCCGACTGTTTATCTAAAGAGAAGTCTTTCGTATAGTGGTGCTCAGTTGTGGAACAGTTTACCTCTGGAATTAAGACAAGCGACTTCCTTGAGAGATTTTAAGAATAAATTGAGTTGCCACAGTTTTAAGTAAGTTTTAAGTAGTTTAACTCATTCACGACGGGCGTTTTTTACGTGTTTTGTGTAATTTTCGAGGGTTTTAGGACAAGTTGATCTGGGTATTCCATATAAGGGGTTACCAAGGAAATTTCCGCTGGTCCACAACATCGAAGACTCTATCTTTCATGTCACGCTTGTCACGCTAGCTGTCGTTTATTTGTAAACGATCAGTCAGCTACAACTCGGTGGGTATTTGATTTATAAGTGTGTTTTTCGAGCCATTTTCCACCTCAGAAGTCCCCTGCCTGGCATCATAAAGCTGGGTTGGTGGGTAGAGGCAATCCTCTGGAAGAAGACAATTTCACACCAAGTGAGCCGCCGAAAGGTTTCGATCGATTCATGGTGATTCACGAAGTGAAGTTGTGTTCCTAGCCGATATGTGAACAGATTCCGGGACCTCGCATGGCAATTTTCACGAGTTTTGACATGTAAATAATGCAATCGCTGCAATATTTTGCCAGCAGGACCGGGTAGCTCGACACGGTTCTAAAAAATAACACGCGGCAGTTATCCAAGGATATCCCAGAATTCCTTTGAGTCACAAAGCGAACATGTCAGACCAGTGAGAGCAACTGAAATCAAATAGCGTTACCTAGGTCGGGTTAAGGAAGTGAGCCGGCAAATTGGAACGGATTGAATGAAGTTGAGTCGAAGTTTACTGCCAATGTGGACTTTTAGCTTGAAGAGGGTTTTTTGTCTTCAAAACTTCAAAACAAAGTTGCTTATATTTGGTGCTGTTCTGGAGCGTTTTTTGGTTTTGCAACAGAATAAACAGTCATATTCAAGGAAAATCGGGACTTTCAGTAGGTTTACGGGGTAATAAAGTCTCAGAAACTCAGTATTTAACAATAATAATCGCTCATTTCAAACATAGTCCGGGATTTGGAAAAGTTACAGGTTTTCAAAGCACCGGTTATTCTCTTGTGATTGTAATTAAGTAGATAGAGAGTTAGTTGATAATAATTAATTAAGCTGATGGAAATACCGTGTATAAATAAAGTTATCTTATCTTATCTTATCTTTTGTCCCAAAGGGGAGGGGGGCTTATTAGAGAGGCGGGGGGGGGGGGGTGGACTTATTTCAAAAACCGACTTCCAAACGGGGGGCTTATCAGAGAGGGGGGTTAATAGAGATGGGGGCTTAATAGAGCTTTTACAGTGTGTGCGGCCCGAAAGGGTGTGGTTTTTTAGCCGTTTGGGTCTGAAATACCGTAAAAGCTCTATTTAGCCCCCGGGGAGCTTATTTAATTTCAGAGACGGGGCCTTATTTCAAATCTTAAACACCCTTTTTCGTCTTATTAAAAAACAGTTTTTGTACTAATAATATACATGAAAAAATTTCTCGATTCTGATTAGCTAAGAGAAATGCAGCTTTTAGGAAACACCGGTGCAGAAAAAAGGTAATTCGGTGCAGAAAAAAGGAAATACAGTGCAAAACAAGGTAAAAAACTGAGGATTCTGATTGGTTGATAAACAAAGGCGCTGCGATTGAGCCAATCAAACGCGGCCTCTGAATGGCGCAAAGTCTGAAGAGCTGCAAGCGACTCTGCGAGCCCAAACAATGGCTGGCTTTTTGAGCAGGTTTTCTTTCTTCGTGACCGCAATAACAGCAGAGAAACTGCAAAACAGCTCTAAAAAGGAGAAACGGCTCCGTCAATCACTGTATTTTAGCTGTCTGTTTGGAAACAGTGGTGTCCAGAGAAGGGAATTACCGACGTAATTGGAATTACGTGTCCGTTGATGGAGTGACGCCGAGATTAATAAACAAACAAGGACAAACAAGGCGAAGATAACGAACTAGAAAGCCTGAAGGTAATGATTATAGCGCTTGATAGACACTTAGCAAACAAAGAAGCCTTATAGCTATAGCCTGTAATTGTTTAGCCAGTTTTCACAGCTGAAAACGCTTTAAAAACATCGAGAAAACTGTTGTTTTGGTTCACCTTAGCTTCGTTGCGTTGCTTCTGCAACGTTAAGAAGCTATCTCGCAATTTTTTGATGTATATTATTAATAAGTAATCACATGATTTTTCTCGTGCAATTTGGAATAAATAAGCACTTGTAAATTTTTTCAAAGACCACAAATTGCACTCGCCCTACGGAATCGTGCAATTTTGTGAGTCTTTGAAAAAATTTACTCGTGCTTATTTATTCCAAATTGCACTCGAAATCATGTGATTACCTATACAAAACTCAAACAACTACGATCAAATTTTATTATCTAATAAAGAGCAGCAAATAGTATTATGTGTTTGACATGTTTATTTGTTTAAAAATAAAACAATTGGACCGCATGAAGTTGATTTCGCAAGAGGGTCCCAAAAGGGGGAGGGGGCTTATTAGAGAGGAGGGGGTTATTACAAAAACTGACTTCCAAACGGGGGCTTTTTAGAGAGGGGAGCTAATAGAGAAGGGGGCTTAATAGAGCTTTTACAGTAGCATATCGATTTTGACCATTTTGGTCTAAAATAGGGTATGGTTTGCGCACTCTAGTCTTGAATCGGTATGTTTTTTTTTTTGTTTTTGTTTTTTTTAGAAAAAGCTACTTCTTTATCATTAGGTGATAAGACCATCAACAAAAGCCCTTCTCAAATTATGTTTACTCAACCGTGTAAGAGAAATAGGAATTAATCAAGTCACCCGAACGTCATCTCGCCCGAAGTTACGTCGCCCGCCCGAAATCAAGCTTATGTTGTCCGAATATCGGACGACATAATTCAGAACTTCGGGCGACGTAACTTCGGGCGAGATGACGTTCGGGCGACTTGACCGGTTTCCGAAATAGGTCTGGGGGGTATCGAGCTTTTGGTCAGGTCTGAAATAAGGTAGGGAAAATCGCAGATTTTGGTCTAAAATAGGGTAATGGTTACAGGAAGAGGACCGCACACCCCACCCAATTTTTCTGGGAGTACCCCCTGAGGGCTGCCATTTTGCTCCGCTACACACAAATTACGTATTTCGCAGGATATCTGCTGAGTACGCATGACGAAGACCAAGTTTTACTTCGCCGCTCGTTCCTCGCGCGTTATCGCATTTTACCGTGACGCAAAAGACGCAAAAGAAAAGCAGTCTAAACAGCGACAGTACACCTAAATCTACAGAACCTGGTAGTCATGGGAAATCAGGGTTGTTTACCATTTACACGGGAAAACCGGTTGGTCGACGGTTGCAGTAAATGGTACACATCACATACCCAAATGAAAATTTCCACGGAACGTGCGTGTTCCATTTACACAGACATTTCCAACGGTCAGGTTTACAGCGCGATCCAAGCCGAAAGCCCTGGAACTGGTAGAAATGAGCAAATGGAACGCACATTTCCATTTGGAAATTCCGTTTGGGAATTTTAGACTACCTTTCAAGAAATTCCGTTTTCCCCGGAAATTTTCCATTTGGGAAGACCAAAATAGGCTTTCCATTTACATTCCAACCGAAATTTCCGGATTTTTTGGTAAATGGTAAACAACCCAGTTCTTCAGGTGGTGATCATGCCCCGGTAGCGTTGCGTGACCACCCAATAATTAGTCTCGAGCGATTAATCACGTTTGAACTCGCCCGGACGTGGTGATGATCAGTGTACGTGCGTCACTGCACATGTTTGATTGACATAATCACCATCCCCTGAGAGTCGAGGAACCAGTGATATGTCGTCAAAACAATCTGTTGTGGGCACGTGAGCGGTATAAATAAAACGTCGCACAGAGAGTGAGTCTTTCCACTGCGTCACGACCGTGCTGTAGAGTCGTATTTATTTTGTGGCAGTTAAAATGAACTATACAAAGTTTCGAGTAGTTGCTTTGCTTGGAGTCGGTATTTTCCTTGTTGGTGCTGTGTGTTTTGTCGCTGTTACCCTTCACAGTGTATTTCCCGCGCGCGAGGAGCAAAAGTTGAAAGAAATAAATTGCACAATTGCCTCTGATGATATGGACTTGGCAGTGAAGTGCTCTCACAAAAAACGGGATGAAACGAGTTATCCGTGTAGGAGAATTTATGTGTTGTGTGGTAACAAAGTAAAACAGAATGGATCTTTCGAAGAAGTACGGCATCGTTTGTTGCTTAAAAAAGATTTTCACAGCCGCCATAAAAAGGTAACGTAACCGTAATTAATAGAATCATTGCTCGTCAAACTTAAAGGTGTTGAGAATAAACGAATAATGAAATCCTGTTGTCTTGATGTTCATCCAAAAACTCCCTCAACTAGAACCGTATAAGAATTGTTTTGAGAGAAGTGACGATGATATACATGTTGATGTAGAAAGGTTAAAGCTACCGGACAGTAGTTTGCATTTTGTGGTTGTGTTGCTGGTTTTGTTTTCTTGTTTCCATTGGTATTCAGTTGCTTCAACGTCGGTGCTTTTCAAATGTCGGTATTTTTTTACGTCTGGTTTTTCACTGACTTTGATGATTGCATCTCTCTGTAATATCCAAGCAGACCAAAGAACTGCGAACAACGATCTGTTCAAATCGCTGCAATTATTGTAACATTTTAGACTGTGATCACATTTTATTGTATCCCGACCGGATT
The DNA here is from genome assembly GCA_016490735.1 of Pachyseris speciosa. NCBI lineage: Eukaryota > Metazoa > Cnidaria > Anthozoa > Scleractinia > Pachyseridae > Pachyseris > Pachyseris speciosa. The sequence continues at coordinate 15,555 of JAEMWC010000156.1, forward strand.
ATAGGCTTAAAGCATGAATATAGAAATCCATATTTTCTTTGTTTTCTGAAGAAATTAGTATTCATGCTGTTTTTAAATCGTGACACTAAGCCACTCGCAGTTGGTGTCAGTCTTCCCAGTTGGATCGGATGGGCGTAGCGTAGGTGTGTCTTCCTGTTCCATGAGAGCTTGTTAACACTTTTGATGGTGAATCATGCAATTCAGGGGTAGCCAAGTGACTTGGCCGTTGAATGAAGGCTTTCACCGATTTTGTTTTTGCTTTCTGCAAATCACTTGGCGTTCTTGACTTTCATTTTAATGATGGTAATTTAAATTCACAGCTTTATTCTTCAATCCGCAGTTCAAACATCACGATTCTCGCATATTCATCCGCTCACGGGTATATCACGAAGCAACAAAATGACCAGCTCCCAGTTGGCTTGTTAGCTCAGTTGGTAGAGCGTTGCACCGGTATCGCAGAGCTGGTGGGATCGAATCCCGTATACTAGCCTGAATTTTTTTAATTTTCAGGCTTTATTTTCACAACTGCTTAATAGTGTTCATATAAACTGCGACGATCATTCACAGCTTTATGGTTTAATACGCAGTTCAAATATGATTTTCTTATATCCAGTTTCACACATTTAAGCTTCACTGTCATGTAATTACTTTGTGCGCGTTCGGAGATTTGGAGATCTCAAGAGAAAACACTGAGAAAATGGTCAAGTCAAGTCCCGTTACACTTGGTGCAATGCTGAATTCCTGATTTGTGACGTCAAATTGAGCTGTCGAGTCACGTACCGGGAAAAGGTGCGGTTTTATCCTTGGGAACTTAAAACATTTCTCATATGTTGTGGAAAAAATGTAGCTCTGAACATAATAGAAGCGTTTTCACGGCTTTCCATGATGGCTCTCTTTATTTAACAATACCCACTAGCTTCCATCTTCACAATTTCTGCCACGAAGCATGCCAAACGCGGTAACGTTATCACAGAAGGTGGCAAAGGGTATTTTCGTAAACCGTGATTTCCTGTGAAATGCGAAATGGCCTTTTTTATATAATAATAATTATCCGTCAAATGAGAATCAGGTGTTCAATTCACCGTGAACTATAATTTTGTTTCATTTTTCTTTAATTTTTCGAGAGAAATTGTAACAATAGATGTAGATATAATAAGGTACAGTTCAGTAAAAACTATCAGTTGCGTTCCACTGCATAGTATTGCGTTACTGAAACGTCATTCTTGACCGCAGGGCCGTTGTAACCTTGAGAACGTGACTGGGACAGCTTTGTTTGTCACCGTCTCTGAAGGTCGCGCGGAGATTCTAACAAATGTGACTGTTCTAATTTTGATGAGTGTTTTTTTTTTCTTATAGCAATGTCTGCTATGTTAAATCGTGAGCCCCACAAAGTTAAACAATGATTTCAAGCACATTTTAATCCTACGCGTATTTGTTTGTGGGTGTGTTTTGCTGTTGACACCCTAATTTGAACGTGATTTATACTGCAAACATTAAATATATACTAGTTCCTTTACAAAGGTCTTTGTTACAATCCCTGATGAAGTCTGTGTGATCAGACGAAACCGGTCGTATAATAAACAAGTTAACAAGATCTGTTGTTGCTTGCAACTTTCATCACATCACATCACATCATCTTCTTCTGACCAAAGTAAAAAAAACTGATTGTGTAACAACGTTCTTTTTATTTTCTCGTGAAACATGAAATGCCCATCTTATTGTGCGTGGAATGTGAAGTGGCCTTTATAGTGTGCGCGAAATGTGAAATGCCCATTTTATTTGCTGTCTGAACGTGATCAAGACCCCTTTACTAAAGTGATACGAGTGTTTAGGTATGAATTTAACAAGCCACAGGAAATGTTTGTACCCATCGAAACTAAAAATAACGATCCGGTTTGTTCAAAACTATTCCACTAGCGCATTCAAATAAAAACTCCTCGCCTACGGATGGCCAGGGTGGAAACGGAATTCAACGACACTGTTTTCAAGTTTCACCGTTCTCCTGTCTAGCACTGTAATAACCATTATAAACCGATTATGCGTTGGTTTTCTTTACAGCAATTAACTTTTTGTCTTTTTGTTGGAGATCTAAGACCAATGTTTGTGTATGTAAATGTTCTTGGTCTAGAAATTACCTCAATTTTGCCCCAAAGACCGAAAAATAACCGTGACGACTCAAAGAAATACACTGACTGACTGAAATTCGTAATTTCAACAGAAATAAACACACCCCATACATTTCTTTGTAAAGTATGGAGTAAATGTTTAGAAAATAAAATAAAAACCGGCATGATAAATTATTTTTGTTTATCCACTCCAATCACGGCTCATTAATTCAATTCAATATCAAACAGTGACACGCCATGAACCGCGAATTGTGATTGACATCATGATGAAAACCCGGGAGTAAGTCGCGTGCACTGGCTAGTTTTGCGCCTTCTACCTGCTAGCTGTACTAATGAAATACTTTGTTGCTTTTCAATTCCAGTGTACTTTTGAGCCGGACGAATGCTTGGAAAAACCCGAAGTGAGGCCCCACCTTGCTGTTGGATCAGCCTTAAGAGCGTATTACAATCCGAAAGATCCAGAGCAAGTCGTACACGAAAAAGCTTCACAAGATAGCTACAATAAGCTAATTCTACACAGTGTTGTGTGGCCGCTGGGCTTAGTGGTACTGGGTATTGTTGTCATAGTGACGGCAGCGTGTCTCTTTACTTCACGAAGTAGACGTGGTTACGAGCGAATAACAGAAGTTTCGAGTGCGCCACTACAACAAACTCTTTAATAGACTGAACATTTCTCAAATGCATCAAAAGTCATGTCAAATATAAATAAATGATGAAATAGACGATCCAATCCAAAGAGGTATTATATTGAAATTCATTGTGTTGTTTGGTTTAAAAGCATGCCATCCCGGGGGGGGTACTGCCTTATATGAGCTAAATAGGTATGTGCGGCCCCAAAGGGTATGGTTTTTTAGCCGTTTTGGTCTGAAATAGGGTATCAGTTTTGACCATTTTGGTCTGATATAGGGTATGATTTGTGCGCTCTTGTCTTGAATTCGGTATGTTTTTTAGAAGAAGGTACTTCATCTTTACCCAATAAGACCCGTCAACAAAAGCCCTTATTTTTTGTCTTTTAATTATGTTTACGCCAACTGTGTACGTGAAATAGCTTTGAAATAGGGTATCAAATTTTTGATCAGGTCTGAAATAGAGTAGGGAAAATCGCAGATTTTGGTCTGAAATAGGATAAGGGTTTCAGGAAGCGGGCCGCACACCCCCACCTTATTTTTCTGGGAGAACCCCCCCTCCCCCGGGCATGCCATATTCTTGGCGGGAATCCCCGCCACGTTGTGATTCGAGGCTGTTGCCACAAAATGCACAGAACAATGGAAAAAATGAAAATGAACTTTTTGCCGAGATTGAACAAGTTGTATCAAACTTCGGAGGTTTGTACATTTTTGGAGTATCCGTAAATCTTTGAATTGTTGTAGTAAATACAATCATATATTTATATTATTTTGTAATTATTTAGAATTGATAATTAAAAATTAACTATTTTTCTGCCATTGATCTGCTGAACTTTGATTCTCTGCATTTGAAATTTATAGAATCGCCAAACTTTAGAAAAGCATAGGGGCCTGGTAATGAGTTTATAAAACTTATCGATTGAAAAAAAAATGTTTCCATTGCATGAAAGAGCATCTCAAAAATGGTAACCTAGCAACCAACTTTGAGGCTGTTCAGTTGAATTGGAGCTGAGCAAATTAAAAGGCTTATGAAAATCATGAAATTTAATTAAGACTGGGATTCTCTTAACCCTTTAAATCCCAAGCTCCTTGAACTCTTTTGGCAATTAATTCAAAGGGATCTAGATGTCCTATATGAAGGTCTCCCTTGAAATGTTTGCTACTCTAGAATACCGAGGACTCAAGTTTTATTTTGACATCATCAATTTGAACCATTGTTGTTTTGCTCACGATAGGTACTCGGTAACATTCTGAACAAAGGACGAAATCAGAGTCAGAGAGGTGGTTATTTTGAGAACTATTTTAGGCTCATAATAGCTGGCCGACAACAACTATTCATCCCATAGTGTCACAGTAGTGTCCTAAGGCCCACAATTTAGCCCAAACCCTAGATCTTAACCCTGGTTCTGCAATCCTAGCTCCAACCTCCCTTGAAATGTTCGGTGCTCTAGAATACCAAGGACTCAAGTTTTGTTGTGACGTCACCAATTTGAACCGTTGTTGTTTTGCTCACGACCGTAACGAGTTGTAACAAGTAAGTACTCGGTTTATAGGTGCGTTTTCGATTCATTTCCCACTGCAGAAGCTCTTAGGTTGGCATTATTAAGCTGGAATGGAGAGTAGAGGCAAACCTCTGAACGAAACCAGAGGTGAGAGATAATTTCATAACGACTGGGACGCCAAAAGTGTTCGTGTCGAGTCATGGCAGCTCAGGAGTGAAGTTCCTCTCTCTAGCCGTTCTGTGATGGATTTTGGACCTAGCAAGGCAATTTTGGCGAGATTTAACTTGCTAAGAACACAACGGTTAGGCGACACTAGAAAATGAAGATGGCGGGGACTTCATTTTGTCGTGGTATCCAAATTATCCAGAATGCAATCCGCAATCCGGGCGCCAAAGAGAAAAACAGAGGCTTTCAAAAATGGCTCGAATCAAAATGGCTGATGCTCGACTCGCTGTAGGCGTGAGAGGCAAAATTGGAGATAAATGCTTAGTTACGAGATTAAGGTTTGCTCTCATCAGGGTATTTTGTTTTCCAAAGGAGATTTTGAATTAAGAATTGAAAGCAAAGAAGTGTGTTTTTTAACTTTGCTCCAGGGCGCACGAGACTGCCATTCTTGGTTTTGCTTGAAAACAAATAATGATATGAAACGGGAAACGAAGGATATTCCCAATGTATTGGCTCCTAAAGCCTAAAACAGTTACTGGTTGACACTATAAACAGACCATAATAATCAAGTCTAAATTTGAGAGCGTGGGCAATCCAGACTTGTTCCCAGGGCTTTCTCCGCTTTCGAGGTTGTGAGCAATCTTAGCTAATCTTGAAAGCGGTAGGCCTGTCTGTCGTACAAATCCGTACACTAGGACAACTTTTACGACTAATTAAAACGAAATAACAATTTTTCCACCTGTCAGTATAGCAGAGCTAATCGAATTGGGTGAACCCTAATACAGGTACAACATATACGTAAATTAAATAACTATAACGCTTAAATTGACAGTACTGCTGGGAGACAGAAGTAGGTGTTGTTATTATCACTAGAATATATCATGAGAAAGATAACAAATGAAATGAAATGATTACAAAAACAGTAATAAAAAATCCACTTGACTTTTTTAATGATGTTTCGGATATCAAGATATTGGAGTCATCTTAAGCTAACACGTCAATAAGAGTTCGTTTTATTTTCCATTTAAAGTCATTTTTGTAAGGTTTCTTAATTTGTGTTTTAAAGGCATCTCATTCCATACAGTTGTTCAAATTCTAGATAACGAATTTAGTTAAATTGAAATTCTAGAGCTTTGTATGTAGAAGTTGCTCAAGGCAGAGGATCGATTATTATAAGAGTGAATGTTAGAAACATCCTGAAACTGTTCTCGAATACTAGTAGGTGCGTTTCTATGTCGGATGTCAAACATCACGTTAGCTTTTCGCTCATAATAGGAAAACTGAAATGGTAGAACACCGGCATCGATAAATTAGAGGAATTGCATGTTGATTGTAGTCAGAAAAAATAAATGAAGTGGAGGACTCTTTTTGTAGCTTAAAAAGTTTATCAAGGTACGATTTACATGCTTCTCTTGCGTTAGAGTAGAGTGACCTTTGATATCCGCTGCAGAAGACAGAAGAATTTCCGATCTGTAGTTAACGTTAACTATCCAAAAATGCCGCGGCTAACTGCAATACCGGCTACCCTGGCCTTTGTTCAATGCACTTAAAACAATACCTTTGCCCCACCAAGAACCAAAAGCAGAGTTTTCCAGAATTTCGAAACTTTGTAAATAAGAAAAGACAACTCAAGTTTTTCTGTCCTTAGCTTTCAAGCACATCAGTATTTAACTAACATGAGCTGATCAGCTGTGTCACCTGCATGGATGTCCGTCAGTTGGCAAAACATTTCGTGAACATCTAATACATGAGACAATCACATTTGCAATTGCACGATGATAATTTTCAAAACGTCATTTTTTAACCGTGAGTCATTCCGTGGCGGGAGTGGCGTGATTCCAATATGCTAACCTTTTAACTTTTAAAAGAAAAGGACGTATTATGATTGTTAATCCATTTGTTGCTAATTTGCTACCAAGAAGGGGCAAATAAAGGCTGGCAAAGGAAGTCATAAACAGCCTTCTTGAAGTTTATTTAAGTCTGTACTTTGGTCTGCAAATTACGTTCAGTGGTATCTGCCGAAGCATGTCGTCTTTCAAACTAAAAAGTGTATGTTGTGTTATTTGATATTGTCTTCCGTCATCAAGACCTTGTAACAAATAATTATAAAACTAACACTCAAGAAAAACACATGATTTCAACCATTGAGAAGTGAGACCAAAATAAATCGTGCATGTAATTACTTCGTATACTGATTGCTCATTGCGCTGTCTGCGAATGTTGCGATTGGTGAGAATAATTGCTTTGGTTTTAGTTTTAAGACACTCAATTAAAAACCGCTCTGTATATTCGCTGTGGTTGTTCTGGCGTTGAGCAGATAAGATGTATGCCCGCTACTTTAAAGTGGCCGTATCTTGTGCGAGTTTGACGTTTATTGCAGGATTTATTTGGCTGACAGCTTTGTACGTAACTCAGGTGTGGCCAGCTAAAAAAGGGTCAACCGTCAAAGAAAAAGCTTGCCGAGTAGTGTACAGCGAAATTTCATGTGACGGGGAAGAAAATGTTAATGGCGTTCCATGCCTCAAGGTGTACGTGTTGTGTGGAGATGATGTCGAAGAACAGATCATAAACAAAACTTTTTCTACCGATGAACAATTAAAACAACGGGGAGTTTTGCTTCGCAAAGATGTGTATCACCTCAATGACAAGGTAAGGATTGCACATTTGTCTTGTTTTTGATGCCAGTTCAGTTGATCCATCGAGTCCTAGCCCCCCCCCCCCCCCCCCCTCCCGCTTCAGGTATATGAAAGGGAAAGAGTCGAAGTATATGCAAGAGTAGGGAAATCTGTCATTGAGGTATTTAAAAGGGCCTTTCATTAAAATATTTGGAACACGCATACCTTATGACTGTACTGTTTTTATTTATGGAACGCTACTTGAAAATGATAAGAAGACTCCCTGTTTTAGGTATACGGAAGGAGTACTATTTGTCAATGGAAGGTATACGAAAGGAGTACCTTGTTTTTCAAAAATGGTATATAAAAGGGTAAGGGGTCGGACTTCGGGGCGCAGCCTCCCCGTATTAAAATTTTTTTAGTACCCCTCCCCCTCCGGGTTTCGCCCCTTTGTGCTACAAATTTTTCTCTTACGTTAGAGTAGAGTGGCCTTTGATATCTGCTAATCGGTGAATGATTAAGTGTCACGGTATCTCGTAGCCAAGTGAGTGCAAGGTCGTAGTGACTTTTGAGTTTTTACGTTAGAGTAGAGTGGCCTTTGATATCTGCTAATCGGTGAATGATTAAGTGTCAAGGTATTTCGTAGCCAAGTGAGTGTAAGGTCGTAGTGACTTTTGAGTTTTTAATAAACGTAATACCTGGTAAAGTGAGCATGAAAATGAAACTAAAAGCAGATCAAAACTTTCAGTCTGCGCTGTGTTACTTTTTTATTCTCTCTCCAATATGTAAAACGTATCATCAAGTATTGCGAACTGTAACGTTTGGGGCTGGACTTTAGACTAGAGATGGGCTGTGTTCAGAAAAAACAGGATGGTATTTTCAAACGTTCACCTGCAATAGTTCAGTTCTTGATCTTATATTTAGCCATCCTAGTAAAGTGATGTAGCTAAACAAAGGGGGAAAATAACCACGTGTTATGATAACAGATTGTAACATCTTGTGCCGAGTTCACCTAGTCTGACTTGAGACTGTGCAGGTTTTTCATTTTCAACCTAAACAAGTCATTGACACAATTTAATGCCAGAAAAATACATTGTTTTACACTTTTGGTTTTCTTCAACTTTGTTATGTAAGTAATATCTGTTAATCATCAAACAATTTGGTTCATGCTTTGGCGTGCAGTATATCGAGTGATGCAATACGCAAGTAGCTACACAGGGCACGAGATGAGCGCAAGAGTTCCTAGAGGTCAAGAGAAGATAAAAGGTAAGAGAATTAATCCCCCATATAGGCCCTATCTCCATCGTAATCCCCTTAAGTTATTTTAAGATGTCCTCCTGCCTTAGGAAACAAACAAATCCTAAGGCACCAATCTTTTTCAATTTGCGTTTTCCTGCTACACTCACTTCCTTGAAGTCACGTTCGTCCACAAAATGTATAAACACCTTTCTTCCCACATCCTCTGCCATTTTGTTTGATGGTAAATCGCGAACGACGCGAAGCATTGTGTGGGAGCTGTCAAAATGGGGACATCTGATTGGCTATCACTCAACCCTCTTGGGAACACCTTATCTTGGAGGACATCTAAAAATAACTTAAGAGGGATTACGATGGGGATAGGGCCTATATGGGGGATTAATTCTCTTACCTTTTATCTTCTCTTGTCGAGGTATAGTATAGCGTTAGTTATAATCGACCCATGTTTGCCACATATAACACTAAACTTCCCAGATCAAAAACAAAAGTAAACAAACTTAATTAAATTACTTTGACTTATAGGGATATTTGGTCTTTTCATGTTAATATTGTACGTGGCATTTAATGGATTTAGAGTTTTAGATACCCGTCTAATCGCTCCGCTTCTACTGATTATATAAAGCCCAGTATGGCTTTAGAGAAAAATTTTCCACTCAGCATGCAATTTTGGACATAGTGAATACGATACAAACAAATATGGACAAGAAAATGTTTACATGTGGCATTTTTCTCGACTTGAAGAAAGCGTTTGATACCGTCAATCACACTATTTTACTTGATAAATTGCACCATTATGGGATCAGAGGTATTGCACACGAGTGGTTCTTGTCGTATTTGGCTAACCGAACACAAACAACGCATATTGACAATGACCATATTTCATCCAAGAAGAAGTCGGTAACTGGAGTTCCACAAGGGTCTGTTTTAGGCCCTCTACTTTTCTTGATTTATATTAATGATATTTATCTTTGTAGCAATAAACTTGGCTTTTATCTGTTTGCTGATGACACAAACCTGTTATACGCTGACAAGGACTTGAAATCCCTGGAAACCGTAGTTAATAACGAGCTAAAAAATGTTTGTGACTGGCTTAATGCTAATAAACTAACCATTAACGCAAAGAAATCAAATTTTGTCATCTTTAGGCCAGCACAAAAAAGAATTAATCATCAACCATGTATCACAATTCCGGAAAATAACAACAACGGATTCGCGGTTCTTGAATGTAAAGATTATGTAAAATTCTTAGGAGTCCTAATTGACAAGAACTTAACCTGGAGGCCTCACATTGATCATATTGCTTCGAAGATTAGCAAGATAGTCGGCATAATTGCTAGGCTGAGACACCATGTACCTTTAAATACCCTTCTTCAAATTTACCGTTCGCTGATATTTCCCTACACGCTTTACGGTATACCTGTTTGGGGTCAGGCAGCACAGTGTGATCTAAAAAAGATTCTTACCCTGCAAAAGCGTGCCCTCCGTCTGATTTTCTTTTCCAATAAAAGATCTCATGCCATCCTCTTTTTATTGCCTCGAACATCCTACCTGTTAATATGCTCTACTTTGAAACGGTTTCCACCATAATGCATGATGTTTCTACTAGTTCTACACCTAGGAACATTCGTGAACTTTTTATTCATTCATCTGACGTTCATGCATATAATACGCGTTTCTCTTCCGCAGATAATTTTTATGTACAAAAATCTAGATTGCATGTGAAACTCAAGTCTTTCTCTGCGTTTGGTACAAGGTTATGGAATTGTCTACACCCCGTCTGGCGTAAGCTCACGAAAAGAGCATTTAAAAGAAAAATTCATCAGTTGCTTTTAACTGTACTTGGGATTGAGGACTATTATGTTGACGCCCATTCTCTAATATTGAAATTCAATACCAGTAATTACTGTGCCATATAGCTATATACTTCGCTTACAGACGTATACCATAATTTTCCCTTTTCTACTTTCCAGTCTGCTTTGCTTGTACTATTTCTTTCTTCGTTTTCTTTAACTTGTAACTACATGAAAATTGTCTCTGCCAGTTAGCGTAATGTAGTAAATCAGTTAGCGTAATATAGTAATCTAAGGCATATCTTATAGTAATATTGTAATAGTTTAGTGACTTTTTATTTATTTATTTAATTTTTTTTTTTAATTCCTTATATATAAATGACTGATCCGCCTAGATTAGCCCGTGCTATTAGCGGATCAGTCACATTTGTAAATGTGTTTTTGAAATCTTTATTAAATATCAATATCATATCATAACTGATTATACGAGAAATAAAATAATTGAATGTGGGACTTCAACAATTGTCCTGTCAGCAACGGAAATTTTATAACGAAACACCCTCGCAATCAGTGGGCAGATGCGGCCAAATGCAAAACATTACTTTGCGACTATAGCATGTTAAACTTAGGGATTCAATTGAAAAACGTTTACTTAGCCAATCCAGTTTTAAAGTCAGATCAGAGCAGCACTTGGATACAGATAGCCTAAGGTCCTTTACTTGCGCTGCACTCTATGAAATGAGCTACCACTTCAGTGATTTTAGAAGCGCCAAGACTGTTGATGTTTTCACTGAATTGAATAAAGTTAAAAACTCACTTTTTGCCTTTAGCCTTTTTGTCACAGCTTTGTATTTTGTAGGTTTTTAACTTTATCATTAGATTTGTATTAGTTATTTCTTGTTATGCTCATTTGAACATTTTTTATGAAATTTGCGCAAAATAAATTGCCTTCTTCTTCTTCTTATCAGTATATATTATTAATATTATTTATTATTATTATTATTATTATTATTATTATTTATTTTTTATTATTAGAAAGGAGAGGACTATGCCACCACCGTCTCTTGGATACGTTCTAAAGTCTCTTTTGCCATCCTTAGGTCGGATCTACTCTGTCTTAGAGGGTCAAGAACAGTTAAAAGAACAATTAGAAGTAATGTTCAAGAAGCGGACTGTGAATTAGATAGATGCCTTGCCAAAATCTAGGTCCTATAATTCTTATACATACATTTTTCTTTTTTTCTGTATAATATAGTTTCATGGTTTATCGAATTACTTTTTGTTGTAAAATTTAACTAATTGAATGTAATTATTATGTAAATATTCAAACGTTCTTTTAGTTCTCTTAATCTCTCTTACTGTGAAGTTTTACTCAATAATAATTATTATGACTGAAATTTTTTTTTTAGTAGTGATACTAATTGGAGGCAAATGGCGAGGAAATCCGTATGAAAGAAACCAGCAGGAGATTTTATTATTATTATTATTATTATTATTATTATTATTGTTCAGCTCGTTTTTCTTTTTTAGCATTTTAGTAGATTAAATATTGTCGATTTAAGATTGTTTAAGAAATTGTCAAAAATTATAGAAACATTGAGAAACACTGAATAGTACAGGAAGTATTTTGGTGCAATCATGTAATAGAATCCTAAATTAGCATAGAATAACGTTTTTATGATCTGTATTTTTTCATGCCAGTGATTATTAAAGCTGTTGTTGTTTTTAAAATATATATATTTATTTTTTCCCGGTAAAAAAAAAACACTATTTTTTAAATGATCCTCTCTTTCAGTGTTCATTTGAGGTACATTCAAACATCCGCAGCTCAGGATTACCCTCAACACAAAATCTGCAAACATATATTCTGCAAAGAGCAAGGCCTGGGACGGTAGGCAAGTGCTACTGTGATACTGAAGACCCGGATGTGGTGGTATCAAGGAAGCACGATAGAGATAATTACAAGGATTTAGTGTTGCAGTGCGTGTTATGGCCGGTCGCGCTGATTGTTCTATCTGTTTTTGTCCTCACTATTGCAGCGTGCTTTTGTACAAACCGTAGAGAGTACAGACGAATTCCTTGATTGGAAGCTGGTAGCCGCCTTCAGTCCATGTCTAAGTGGAAGCTCGAGGGGGAGGGTTGTGAGGATGTTCCCTATATAGTCTATATAAGTTATCCCCGGGGGCGTACTTGGGTCAATTTCCGCTGGGTATGTGCTTCTGGCCTCTCATAACCCCTACTCCGTTATAGTCTATTCTGTGGCCGATTATAGACCTCATCTTAGTCACTTTTGGGCAAATGTAATTTTCGACGTGATCCCAGCTTATGCATCTGCCTCTTTTTTCTGTTTATGCATCTGCATCTTTTAAGTAGGTCATCCTAAAATGAATTGACACATTTGTTAAAGTGAATGTAAGGCACTTGACTTTTCACCTACAGTGCAAATATTCTGGTACATTTACCCTCAAAATCCCAAAAATGTGCGAACTCCATTGTAGTAACTCTATTGAAAATGCAACCCCATTATAGTCAATCCAGTCGTGAAAATGCGACCCCATCCAGCGGCACATCCCCATTAGCCTATTATTAGGAAGCCCCCCCCCCCCCCCCCCCCCGGGAAGCTACCCCTTTCCTCCAAAGTCTAAACAGTGGTGGGTCCTGGTCTAAAATATAGTATCTATAATCTTTTCTATTGGTCTCAGAATTACCAAATACAAAACGCCTGAGTGCAGGAGACCAGGCAAAGTATTAGTTAAACTGGTCAAGTTATGCTGTATTTTACCATCGGATGTCATCAGATCAAGAAACATAGCAGGCGGTACTATATTATACCTCACATGTGTAACTAATTGTAAGAATTGGTGATGATCAGGAACTTTCTTCTCCCTGGCCCTAAAGAAGCCGCTAATTAAAAAAGCAAAGCAATTCAGAATTAGGGCTAGTATCTAGCTTCCAGGTTCTGGGGCCGAGTATGATCGGTTGATGGACCATGACTAGGGATCGATGACGTCACTGATGATCACGCCCCCTAAGGTGACTTTTAACTAGGATACCTCACAAATTAATGTGATCTGGTAAGCTAAAGCCACTCTAAGGACACTAAGGCCACAAGGTAGTGGGCATTACCCCTTAAATCTACCAAATCAAAGATTGCATTGCAAGCATTAGCAGCCATGAAAAGCTGTTTCGGCCTTGTTAGGCCTCGATCATCAGCATAGCATGAGCTAATGCTCAGGCTCAAGTACCCACATCAAATTAATTTGTGAGGTATCCTTGTCACTCCAGCCACATCCCACAAGCTTTACATTTTCACTGCTTGACTCTTAACTAGCCCGGTTAGTCAAATTCTAAAAATTTGACTTGAAATAGGCCGGTAACGGATTGGTTTTTGATATGAAATAGGGTGAACGATACGAATTCACTCTTTTCTTTTTACCTAAAATTGCTAACAATGAAAATTTTTTTTTTGTAATTTGACTCTGATTAATGGGCTTGTATAATTTGGTAAGTCAACTTCCCGTAAAACAAAACTTCACATGGCCTGAATGCATATAGAAAAGGACTTGTGATACCATCAGATGAATACAATAACGAAGCATTACTCAAAACAAGGTTTGGATGAGGATAAGTCACGTGACAGACATTACCACCCCACTGTGGCACTATGGGATAAATGCCTGCTGTCCTCTTGCTATCACAAGTCTAAAATAATTTTTCGGTTAACTCGGAATTTCAAAATAACCACCCCTCTTACACTGGTTTCGTCCTTTGTTACAATGTTAGGCATTTTGGTGCTTATGCCAGCTACCCTCCCCATCCAGCTCTAATTTCCTGAACTCAGATCTGTAGAAAACTTGGCAGAAATACTGATAGCGATCTCGTTTACCGATTGGCGTGGTTTCCGAGTTGAAATTAACCCCCCCCTCCCCCCTCCCCACTTGCAAACTTCCTGCGCGGGCCCTGTAGAGGAGATAAATCAGAGTTTCATTGTCAGATCAAGATCAATTTGGGACAAAGAAATCTGACGAACTCCTTTAATTTCGTAGGCCTAATAGTACGATCAGGCCCAAGTTTAACACCGTTCTTACGCCCTCTCCTGTCACAGCTCGCTGAATTAACCAAGCGAAACGAAAATAGAACCTTATTGCCAATGCTAGTTAAATGGGTACTGTAAAATACCATTGAAAACTCTATTTCAGTTGCATGACACATGATTAGTTAATTAGCTGCCTGTGATTTTACTGGACAAAGTGCGTTTAGGAACGAAACGGTAATCATATCGTGGTCGTGGTCGCCCTCCTTATCGACCTCACCGACGAAGGTGAACTCTCGAGGAAGTAAAACAAAAATTTCACAGCCCTTTCTTATCGTCTCATCTCTTCTTTTGGCACAATTAATTTTCATAAATTAAGCCCGCAAGAAAATAAAAACTGAAGATATTGTAGTGCTGTTAAAGAGAGGGAGCGAAAATCCAACGAGAGAAATTAATATGGCTAGAAACTCTCAAATTCTGCTTTAATTAATACATTAGGTAGCTTTTAAACTTATTTACAGACTTAATATGTTTTCTCCTGAGTATAGCTGAGGAATCCTAATCACCACAAAGTTCATTAGCTGAAATGAAACCCACTAATTCACAATGATAAAATTGAAATAAATTAATGTGTTAAAACAAGTCAACGCTCATAAGTATCCCCAGCAACAAGGTCCCAAGTTAGATAAAAGATGATCGATGAAGTTTAGCCTTCAAAACCATAATATCACTGTTGGTGCCTTCTCCGTGATCATATGTACTGTGGCTTTGAGAAGAATTCACTTTGTTTCTTGGAATTTCGCCTTTGCAGTGGTGTTTCGAAGTGCTTAATATATCTGCCGTATATATTGATTTGTAACCGTGGGTATCACTCGTTTCTTTTTGTTGAAAAGGAAAGCGATGGTCCTTTACTGTCCCCTCTGGGAGTTTTGGCGTATTCACTGCATCGACCCATAACTTGTCCTGTGTTTCGCAATTTGAATTGCTAATGTTTCGACCTCTTTTATGCCGTTTTCTTCTCCGTTTCTTCTCCTCCTCCTCGTATACCATCGAGATAAAACTTCCATGCCTTATCTGTGGTAGAACGTCTAAGCGATTTTCTCTCGAAGGTGCGAAGCCTGAGTATACAGACTGAATGCTTTCCCTGCTGAGATTCCTTGCCGTAGTAATTAAAGGAAATGAAAATTTTGCTTTTTCTGCCAGTGAGCTATCCTCCTTAGATAAAGAAATATTTCTTTCGTTTAGGTACGCTATCTTGTCTAGCCCTTTCAAGATTTTGTCAGAATCTTCCTTGTCAGTAAAACGGTAATTTGTAGGACTGTTGTGTGAAAGATTTCTCATTATTACCCAACCAACATCAGAATTATCTTTTGTCCTTTCAAGGGAAGATGACGTAGGGACTCTGGTTTGTTGTTCCCTCTTGTCTTTTGATCTAAACAGAGCGCTTGACTTTAAATCAATCTCCACTTTTCTGTTTTTATCTATGTTCATTTTGCTGGACGGGTCTTGCTGTCTGCAGTATATTTTGGGGTGAAGATTTAGGAAAGGATTTTCCATCTGCTCTTCATTTGATTGAGCTGAGGCGTCCTGTGCGCACGCGTGGATTCTTCCGTGTGTCTTGTTGAAGGAGGAGAACCCCATCTCTATCATTCCTGAAAAAAAAAAAGCGATTAAAAAAACATAACGACGCTAGAATCAGATAACGGACTGCGCGATAGCTGGTAAATAGGTTAGCTTAAGAAAAATACAATGAAATGATCAATAAAGAATATAAAAGCAAGGGCCGATACAACGTAGAATGGTTTCAAATTTTGTGTAATATATTTCGGCTGGCCAAACCAGCCTTCTTCAGGTAGAAAGAGAATTTACATTGGAAGGGATGTTTATGTAGTAATATGTCGGAAAAACGTAAAAATAAAATGATTTTACAGTGTAAAATAAATACTAGAATAAAAAGTCTAAAAAATTAGAAACTTAATAACAAAAATGAACTAATACGTTTCTTCGCGGATGTTATTGTCCACGTTTGCTTGCTTGAACAGAGCGCTTGACTTTAATAATAATGAAATGATGAATGATTATGGTGATGGTGGTGGTGGTGGTCAGTAGTGATGGTGGTTATGTTGGCAGTGGTGATGGTGGTGGTGGTGATGGTGGTGGTGATGTTGGTGATGGTGGTGGCGATGGTGGTGGTGATGGTGGTGGTGATGGTGTTGATGGCGGTGAGGGTAATATAATGGTGCCGGTCACGGTGATCGATGCATGGTATGCGGTGGGTAACGATAGTGGTAGCAGTAGCGTGATACTGGCACTGGTAGAGGTAGTAGCAGTAGCAGAAGCTGGTGTGGAAGTGGTAGTGGCATGGTAACAACACTTCCTTACCTTCACCCCACCCCCACAGTAGAACATAAGTTAGTCGATATTGATGGAAGCAACATTAGAACTGCTGCTATCACTAAAATCGTGAACCACAAATCACATGCAGCGAATGACTAAAACTTCCCAGTCTCCCTAACGACACGAAGAAATCAGCGATCAACTAAGATAGCTGAACTAATTACAAATAGAACTGGCGTATGGAAGAGACCTGGGCAGAGAAAGATTCGCCTAATTCTATGCAGTAAAGGACGTTTTCATTCTGGCCTCGGTCAGTTCAAAAGATGGACACTGCTATCCACCGGATGAATCACTATCCAACAAATAAGCACTATCAAAAACAATTGAGTTATCCACTGGGTAGCACTCTCTATCCTTTGAACTGACAACTGGGGCCTGAACTGTACAGGAGTGCTCGATGGAGCCGATCTGCAAAATAACCCGCTCTGCAGGCTGATTTTGGGCTGGCTGGCAAAATGTTTGCTGAAATAAAAATCTTGCTGGCAGTGTTATTTTAACGAAATCTTGCTAGCATTTGTGTCCGTAATGAGTCTTACTGGCTAACAGGAATCAAAACACGTCATTTCTGGCAGTTGTCTTATTTCAGTTTTCATGCTGGCTGAGAGTACTGAGGGCGCACTTTTATCTGCTTGAGATTGAAAATAAAGTTAATGAAAAACAAACCGTTTTAATATCTTGGGCTCGTAACGCAACTTTCAAAAGTCTCAACTTATTGAATAGCATGTGCTGTCAGTTGGCTTCGTATTTTGGTGGATTTTTATCTGCGAGAAGATAGGACTTCGGGGAAAAAAACTAAAAGTAAACAACACGGGATGCAGATAGAAGCCTACTGCCCGTCTTGAGAACGATCTGAAATCCGAAATAAACCATTTGACATATTTTGCCCAAAAATTAAGTTAAAATCAATATTTAGCTGGCTGGGTATTTTTCTTCCTTACGCGACTGCTGGCATTTCGTGTTTTGTGGCATTTTCAACTTTGCTGGCTCGTTGAGAAACGGCACGCTCGTAGCTGGCTGGGATTTTTATTTCTCAAACGTTTTGCTCGTTGGCATTGAAGAGCGGTTATTTTTTTCCCAGGAAAGTTAAATATTGACGAAGATTGGCAGGGGGACCCTCAGCTAGTGTTTAGTACATCGTACGATAAAAATTCTCAGAAAAGGTCGTTGGGTACTCCTGACTGTACGCACAGTCAAAATATATTGACTATTCGTAGTAAACGAACATCAGAAATTACCATTTGTCATCGATGTTTCGAGGTTAGAAAATTAACCTCAAGTGTTCAAATACCAGTTCGACGGTATAGTTTCTTCTTGTTTCTTAAACATTCTAGTCATTGCTACTACATGTTAATATTTCCAAGGAGAGCAACCATAGCTTTGAAAGTTTTCGAACGCTGAAGCGAACTCAGGATCGAAACAAAGACCCGGCCCGGCGGGCTTAACGAAATTATTTTAGTTATGAACGATTTTAAGTGGCAGTTGGCTTATTTCTAACAGAGTTTGGCAAAATCAGAAGTTAAAGAGCATATTTAGATTACGTTAAATGTACGTCACAAAAATTTCTTACCTTTCTTCATCCTGCTATCTCGTGTTTGGTGAGTGAGATACCGCGTTTTTCGCCAGATTTTATTTGATTCATACAAGATTTGTCGTACTCATTTAAATGCTTTGCCAACAAAATCAGTATCTTGGAAACGCCTCTTACGAGCCAAGGTGAACAAATACAATTCAACATCAAGATTTTTTATATTGAAATCAAGTTTGGTTGCTGTGAGATAAGGCTGTATAATTATCATAATATTTCCTGTTTTAGTCCTTCGATTCATCGAAAGTGTAGTCATTTGAAAGGAAATGGAATTAAAATGATCGATTGCTGGGGAATTAAGTCACTACACGCAAAAGAGGCAAACAGCACGTATTTAAGGTTTGCATGATTCATCAATTCATTTTTCCACGAAATCAAGAATACTGATCAGTGGAGTCGCAAAAGATAAACACGATATATTGGTTTTGTTTTTCGCAAATTCACCATGGTTTCGGGAGGAATATTTACTCTAAAGATGGCAATCGATGTTTTTTGAGAACTGTTTACAAGATTCAGTTAATAAAACTTTAACTCGGAGCAAAATATTCTGCTTGTGTGCAAAATAAATCGAGTACACAGTAATCAGATTTTAAAAGTTTAAAAAGTGGAGACTTCAGAGGAAATTTCATTATGTGGAGAAAAATTGTTGAAATTTTAAGTATGGTCAAGACGAAAATAAACACTTATTTCACTGAGAGCATATGGTTAAATATTTGTCAGAAGCTTTGGTATCCTAGAGAATTACAGTCCCCAGGGGTAAACAGTAAAAATTATTTCTCATTTTGATATTATTGATCCCCGAATAAGGTAGTGATTTGGAAGCACTCGGACAAACTAATAAAATTAAATTATCGTATGTTGCTAGCTACCGTTTTCGTTCATGAAAATCGTTGATCGACCGTTGTAAATATTAGTAACCAGAGTGTAAGCGTCTAGATACAAGCTTTTTCTTGTCCTTTATAGCCAAATTTACCTGTTTTAAGCAGAGATCTTGTGCTATTGTTTCGTGTCCCTTTTACGCCGCGAGCTATCGCAGGGTTAGCTTTCAGAGGACAGTTTTTCGTCAGTTCTCACTTCCTTTGGTTCTCCCAGCTTTATCGAGCTGACAATATTATAGTTGGAAGTTTCGGTGCAATCCAGTGCCGTGAACGTATCCTACACCTGTCTTGATGACAGGAATTTATTGAAGCCATCGATTTCTTTCAGTATTAAGTTTTTTTTTGTTCATAGATCGTCACGAAACGTAGAAAGCTTTGCTCTTAACGAAATGCACGCTCCGCATATGAAATAATTTAACACCTCCCCCAAATAAACAGCGAGTTGAGTCACTCAGTAAAGGTAAAATGTGTCATGTCTTACCTTAGCTAATCTCCTGTGGATAAATTTTTCTACCCAGCAATTAGAACTCGATCGTTTAGTTTGTTTTATAGACAATGTGCTTTGCGAAGTCATCTTAGCATTTTTCAGTTTTAAATCGGAAAAATGACAGCCTCACCATTTTGCAATAACCAGGAGCTCTTTTGGTTTTAATGCATTATACAATTTATCACATATGAATATATTATTATAATATCATAACAAGTAGCACTCACGCGAGGAAATTATGTTGAAACATTGCAGTATTGCTGCATATTCTGTCTTCAAGGGCTGCTTATTTCTTGTTTGGTAAGCCTTTTAAGCTTTCCAAGTTTGTAAGCTTGTGATTAACTTAATTTCATTTTTTGATTTAAGCCGCAGGCCATTTCCGGTCGAGATTACAGACGATGTGCCGGTTTTATTAGTGCCTTTATAATTCGCTGGCTTGATTAAGGTGGCCGAACACAGTTTTACACGGTTTTTGAAACCTGTGTAGCATTTGCCTTTTATTCTGAAACCGTTGAACTCTAGGTCCCCAAAATTGGCAGGACATGAGTTAAAAGGATAGACTCTCGAATTTTGATAGTTATGTTGACGTGTGCCCTGTTGCCATGGTAACATGACTGGATGTAAACATCAATTTAATATCGGGCTTTTTATATTTGCGGAAAATTCAGTCGTTAAATTTTCTCCATCATTTGCCTGAAACAAACTTGTCAAAATACTCACATGTAGACACTATTCTAATGATATTTTAACAGACCGATTTTTAGCTATCCGTCCTTGAAAGATAGCCCCATTATTTACAATTTCCTCTGTTAAATTTCAGAATTGTTGCAATAACCTACTTTTTTGTTTCCTGAAGTATTTTCCTGCCACATTTCGTGAAATTCTAACGGGCAGTTTTCGAGAAATACGCGTATTTCGGAGACTGAACCTGAAAGAGTTCAACCTCAATTTTTTAACTAACTACGCATGCGCTGCATTTAACTGGGTTCTCAGTCTTTCTCAGTCGGTTCTCACGGTTCTGACGGTAACACTGAAAAACATGCCAAATTTGAATTTTTTGGACATACCATTCTAACAAGACTTAAGAAAAATGCCTCATATAAAACCGGATTAGAACAAAAAAACTCATCACTCTTTCGGCTCCATGTTTGTTGTTGTCTTGTCCTGGTGCGCGCGCTGCCTCGCATCAGCACCAACGACTTGAGAGCGCGCGCGAAAACTGTGTTCGGCCACCTTAACGACCATTTATTACCATCATGTTTGCAAATTACCAATTGCAAATTTGGTTTTATTTTGTGTGTTTGAGTGGCCAGTTTCGAGGAGTTAATTAACGCGGAAACGATCCTAAACACCAATCACTTGGCCATTTATCAATACTGATTTGCTGTGTGCATAAGACATCACGAAAGAATGTTTGAAAATCAGTTAGACTGTAAAAGCTCCTCAACATTTGCGCTGATATTTCGTTCTGCTCGTGCAGCCGCCATCTTGGATTATTTGGCGAGGGAAAGCTGGGGAGAGGACAAAAATATTTCTCATCACGGTAGGCCGCACGATTGAACTCGAAAGGCGTACTATTTCAGCTTAAAAATATAGTGCGACTGTTCAGTCTATTTCATATGCCTCTTAACACGCGTGCGATAAGCCTGATATAACATGACAAGTCTCTGCTGATTCCCAGTGTGCTCCACATGGTCATCGATGGTGGGCACTGAGTTATGTTGGCTTCGAGCAGGTGCACCTGAGGCATGATGGAATCGTGGTCCTTTTATTTTTATTCGTAGATCTGGTGGTTTAGTCGATCCTGTGTACACCATGCAGTGCAAGGACTAAACAAGAATCTCCCACCTTCCCATGCATCAATAACCTACTTGAGTCGTTGAAGTTCTTAGCGCTAAATAAGTATAAGAATTTGATGCGCGAAAGAAACGAAAACAAAAAACTTCCTCTTGTTGAAGATTTTCTGTTTCGTTAGTTAGTGACCACACGAGAAAACTCGTAAACTCAGGCCGTATTGAACGGCTTTGAAGTATCGAGAGAGTTAGTTTTTGTTTGTAATAACAATCTAAAAGCTTTCACGTGGGAGGTTTGTTATTTCCACGGTGCACTTCATATGTATGTTCATTCCTTTTGAAAAGAAAGGGGAAAAAAGAAAAACTAAACGTATTTGTTGCCGTGGCACTGAGTTTAAGTTCGGACGTATCTTAACGGTTGTTGTGACAATCTCGGTTGCTATTGATGACTCCCACACGGCTAACACCGCAATGACGTTAGAAGAACAATACATGACGTAAGTGTACTTGCGGGAGTGAAGGGACAATCAAGCTGAAAATTACGAGCTAATATAATTTTGGTATATTAATTTATTTAATTTGTTAAAGGCATTCTATTCATACTCATGTGAGCTCATTGCGACTTTTAGAAAACGCACGTGGAGTAACGGGTTTGGAATTTGGAATAACAGTTAAACTCCTTGATCGCTCGAAAACTGGTTGAAGAAACTAGTCCAACTGGTTCTGGAAATCCGTTTCCTTTTGAGCATGATCCAAATTTATTAATAAATATGAAATGGAAAATATTATGTTAACACATGGAAGTCCATTCAACCAGGCGCATTATTTAAAAGATTACTTGGGAAAGGTTCGATTACTCTTTTTCTTTAATAAGGAACGATCGTCGAAGCATCCTTCTAAAGAAGGCACGCATTGTCGATCTAAACTCGGGTACATCTCTAGAACCGATACCTACCAAATTAAAATTAGGGAGAGAAAAATTTTTTCTCTCCCTAATTCGAATTTGGTGAGTCACCCACCTTAGCTAAGTGGACATCAATCGAATCTGATAAAGTTGTCCATTTTTAAAAAACACAGCTGGAGCTCTTATTAATGAGGAGCAAGCCTAGACATTTTGTTACATTTCGTGGAAACTTCAAGTGTGTTTTATTAATTGGCTCCCTTAAACTTCTCGTCTCATCTCAATTACAGCCGAAAAACTGTTTTTTATTCAAACGCTCTGTTTCTAATTCTTTACCTCATGGGCGTTGAATAACAGACATAAGGGATCAGTGACATAAACAACTGTTACGAAGTGAGCTGAATTGCATTTACTGTGGCGGAACAAAACAGTGATAGTCTGTTATGGCAACATATAAACAAAGATCTTCCGCTCGTTGAAACGGACGGAAACCAAAAACAAAAAGGCCATCTTGTAAGGTAGATGACCAAACTGACGTCAATTATTGAATAGGTAGGTTGATAGCTCGCGAACAATCAAAGTACTTTAGCGTGATAGTTTTGTTTTTCTGAGACCAGAGTTGAATTTGCATATCGGAGGATTCCATTCATCGTTAATATCACAAGAAACGTTTGCAATAAAAACTGAAAAATCATTTACAGTTATATTTATTCTAGCTTTTAGACTGATTTCAAGCTCTCTCCAATTAAGAAGGACGATAAATATAGAGGATTAATGTTTGCTTTCGCTGGTAAGGTGAAACCTCTATTTTCTCCACCTAGACGCGGTGAACAATGGGCCACTTGGTTGTTTACTAGTTCAGTTAACAAGGGCGTTTAAGGTGTCAAAATAATAGAAAACAAAGATTTTTTTTTGGAAAAATCGAGATTGTCGATAGCAGCTATTAAAAGAAATGTTATTTCCATTTTCAGTACACAAAAAATCGCCATTATGAGATAGAAAAATTAAACGTGGAACACCTCAATAGAAAGTAGCAGTGTCGCGGTGTGATCTCATTATCGCTTTAATCAAAATACACTATAGCATTTCTCTAACATACAAAAAATCTCTGGAAGTTAGTAATGACGCAAAATTCACTATCTTTAAGATAGTGAATTTTACGTCATTACCAACTAATATACAGCCGGAGGCTCAATTCGATAACCATGGGTTACTTTCTATATTTAGATTGAGCACAACTCATGTCATATTTGAACTGAACATGTACAAAAGCACTAAAACACACGCGGCACAAGTTTTGTAGGGTTCTCTGAAGAGCCTTGTGGAATACAAATCTCCCGACGAGCTTGAAGTCACCTCATACAAGTTACGAATAAGAAAAGCATCTTCAGCGAAAGGTCTGCTACGTTAGTATAATGAAACAATTACCGCCGTTTTTAAACGACGCGGGGGCAGAGGGGGGTCAAAGATGTTAACTTTTGGCGGTGCTAATGGCAACGCCTTAGCTAGGATGATTATAGGGAATGGTACGAAACAGTGCGCATCGCTAATTTCAAACAACGGAGGTTTTATGAAATCTTCCGGAGACCTTTTAAAAGGTCCGATTTGGAGACAAGAGAAAACAAAAAATATTCTTCAAGTATTTTCGCTAGATTTTTCCATCTGTGCGCTTGAGCCAATGTACAATTTTCACAACCTTAAGGTATCATGAAAATACGGTATTACGCATGTAGCCGTCTCTTCACAACTAGGAGCCGAGTATACTAAACAACACACCGAGGACTTTTCTAGAATAGCGGCCGGACACAGTGTGATGTATATTTGTCTCTGGGGGTGGCACTTTACATATTTAGTCTATGGAGGAATGTTTTACAACATTTCAGTTAATAAAAGAATAACTTCTTGAAACTCGTGTAATTACAAGCAAATCTTGTTTTGAGAATCTTCTAGTAGATTATATACGTACGTTAGTAATTTGTACATAGTTTTAAACCTTCTTGTAAGTCAGGCAATATCGAACAAACAACCCATTCTTCACGAGACATTGATTGTATGTGAGTCGATAATGTTATGTACCTGAAAGTATTAATTTGTCTTTCATCCAAGCTGCTCACATTAAAAATTAATGAAAAATTTTAGTAATGATAGGTTCTTGAAATCTCCGTCAGCCCAAACGTTCGACAAACTTTCGCTGAAACGAGCGCAGAGTTCGAATTCCACTCTGCTGTTCTTGCCAACAACGTTGTCACTCATTCAGGAGTAATATACATAAATTTCGTTGATATTTTGCAAAATTTCAATGATGATCGATACCATTTCTCGTGAACGCATCTTCGCTGTCGTAATTCCCGTTTATATCTTTAGTGTCCCGCGGCAATATTAGCGCGCCACTGCGGCGAACTGTCGGTACACAGTTTGGCCTTTCAAGTCGTTCCTTCGATGACTCTAAAGGCGGAAGGTTATTAGATATTCGGCGAGTTCTTCCTTGTCTGGAAGACACTGATGTATCGCTCGCAGGTGATCTCAAACCGCGATCGCGTGGCGAGCGATTTCTAAGTTCAACCAGAGGCGCATCACTTAAAGATCTCCAACGATAATTCGACCCCTTCTCGGTCTGCGTAGATTCCAGTTCTGCCGGGCAGCTTTGTCTCTTCTGGTTTCCAAGATGTTCTTCAGGATCATTACCAACCCGTATCGAGGGAAGTGGCTCGTTTGGTCGAGTCACAGAAACGCGCCTCAACAAAGCTTCGTCAAAATGAACATTTGAGTCCTTCAAGTCCTCTTCCTTTCGCTTTCTTATGATTTCCAATACTTCCTTCGTGTGCTCCTCTGTCGGCCTATTGCGAAGTGCGGGATTTCTTATCTCATCCATGTGTCTCATCGTTAGTCGTGCAAAATTTTGTAATCCCGGAGCAACCTCAGTGGTTAACGCTGCCGCTTAAACATACACTAACTAGGGATGATGCCGAAACAAACACAAATTTCTTGTTTATGCGAAGCAGCTCAATGAATACATTCAGAGATTGCGTCAATCCCAGCTATTACTTCAACTCCGCTTCAATAGGCTTCCGCAATCACAACTGTTCCCTTTACCGCAACGCCGTTAATTTCATAACAACGGTTCAGGTCAATTAAACGGCCAGTGCGAGGACTAATATCGCTAAACACAGGTGAAAGACCAAGACCATTACGACGTTCAGGCTGCTAATGTTTAAGTATGAGCTCTTAAAAACCCATTGTTTCTCAGCCTGAAGGGATTTTGTCTAATTAATCATCATTTACGTACAGATTAACGCCGATTAAGCAACACAGCACAATAGACATATCGAGAATTTGTTTGGGGCTGTACTCTACAATTGTGTTTCTGAAATGAGATTTAGCGGACAATGCCACGAGCGAAACAAGGCGAAAGATCTAATTACTGCCCGACGACAAAAAATAGGCAAATTCAACTTACCACGGAACAAAATTGGTTGAACTTTATAAAAATGGTCGGTTAACGAAAGGTGAACATGAATATATGTATAACTTCTCACAATTTATTTAACACTACGTACCTCCCTGAAGGCTTTGTTATACCAATAACTTTGAAACTTCCGTGCTCATTGTCTATGGACTGAATGCACGAGTTAGTGCTGTTTAGAATTGACATGCATTGTCCGCTGTATTTTTTCGCATTTGCGCCTAGCTTTTTCTTGTCTATATTGGAAAATGAGGATGGCAATTCTTTGAAGACCACCCTAAAACCTTAAACTTTAACTGAGAGCTATATCAACTCCTTAAGAGTGCAATTTGACGCAATGCGGCTCTGATTCACTCAGGATCCACAAAACCACATCTCAGAATGCAAACAACACGATCAGTGATACCTATAATGTAGTTCAGTAGTTAGTTCTGGTCAAGATCGTGAGGTGTCATCTTCAATCGATTTGGCACAAATACGATGTATCTTAGAAATGAGAGATTTGAGTTAGTCAAGGTCGGATCCTATATCTAGCCCGCGTAGCTTCCTCTCAGAGCAAATTAATACATTATACAAAAATAAACTCAGTTTTAACCAACATCTCTCAGGGATTGCAGATGTCTATTTGTTAGCCTTTTATCAACATCTGTATATGGTTCCCACTGTTGTAAATCTACTAGCCTTGAAGACTGAAAGAACCGGGGATTTAATGTACCCCTGTTTTTAATGACCACAGTGAAAACTGTCAAAACAGACTATTTGCAGGACAAAAGAGGCAGCACTTTTGACTCCCTTTTTTTGTGTTTAATTGCTGCCACTAGTCAAGATTACAATGGCTGTAGTTTTGTTTTTCCTTCTTAACGGGCGCTAACAACCGTGCAATGACGCACCAATAAAACATTTTAAAGATATACCGTTTATTTGCCAAATGGACTTAAGGTCCGCAGTCAGGACAAGAACTAACTATAATAGGTATCACTGCATACTGCTGAGATGCGGTTTTGTGGATCCTGGACTATTTAAAGCCGCTTTGCGCCAAATTGCACCCTTGAGGAATTTATATGGCTATTAAAGTTTAAGGTTTTAGGGTGGTCTTTTTCCAATATATACAAGAGAAAAAGCTAAGAGCAAATGTGAAAAAAAATGCAGCGGATAATGTCAATTTTAAGTAGCAACAACTATGTCCATCCATCAGCATTGAGCACGAAAGTTTCAAAGCTATTGGCATTACAGAGCCTTCAGGGAGGTAGTGTTTAATAAATTGTGAGGAGTTATACATCGCTCTTTTCTCTTCAGGAAAATGTTTTGACAAAGAAGTACATCAGCGGGTACATTTTTGTAAGTGGTGAATGTGTTGATTAGTTAACTGACAAAGGCTCCCTTCCAGTAAAGCTTTTGAATTAACCGGTTTGAACTTCCATTGCCTTTGTAAAGGACAGGGGCAACTCAGCTCAAAGAAAAGCCATTATCTCTCTGTGAGTCTTACACTGACGCTTTTTCTGTATGAGATACCGCTCTATAAACTTAGAAGCTTTTCGCTTTTGGTAGAAGGATTCAATTCATGGACCAGTTAATTGGCTTTGATGAGCAACACTGAATCGAAGGAAGCCGATTACTACAAGATATGAGGGGGGGTGGGGGGGGGGGGAGGGCAAGGGTATTTTCGTGGTGACGCCGTGATCCGGTTTTTTTGTGCTCTGTGAATTGTGATTTCATAAAAAACTGTTCCGTGAATCGTGATTGAAGTGTATTCCGTGAGGCGTGAAATGCAAACGTCCTTGGCTGTGAACCGTGAATAGATAAGAAATAAATCGCGAATGTCTAAAGTTGAGTTCGTAGCTGAATTTCACTGCATTGTGATCAGATTTTTTCCGTGACCTTAGTGAATGTGATTCGTGAAATCGAAAATTTACTATCTGACAAACGCACAACGAAATGGAATATATTTGTTTTTTATAGATATGTTGTTGCTATTCTTCGGCTCATGACGTCATTCGTGCGTCTGTGTTTAATCTCAAATTCATCTGGACCAATCAAAACTCGGGGTTGAAAAACCGTGTCTTGTGTAAAATCACGTCCCCGTGATGGGTCCTGGTTCAATCGTTCTCGTGACATGAAAAGTGCTCACGCGGTTCCTAAAGATACACTTTCAGGCGACAGGGTTCAAACAGGATATTAAGGATATTACCTTAACTTTCTTTAATTCGTCGATAAAACGGATTGAGGTGGTGAATATTAATTATGATGTTGTACGGTTATTAGGATTAATCGTCTATCTGATTATTTGTTTTTATTTCAGTAACCCTTTACCAAAAAGGTCAACATAGTGAGCCGTAAAATTTATTCAAAATGCCACATTGAGTGATGCTTGTTGGAAGAAAACTTTGCAGTGAACATTAATGAAAACAATTGAGAGAACTTGTGTCACGGGATCAGGCATGGCATAGAAATCAAGAGTGAATAATCTAACTGTTTTAGTATAAATCTACTAGTCGCTCAAAACTAAACAAGTAAATTGTCTAAATCCTCCTCAAAGACACTTCAAAAACGCGAAGAAGCGGCCGCCATGTTGTTGACAACCGCTACTCACTATCTACCACAGCAGGGGCGTAGCTAGGATTTTTCCACAGGTACACAAAGTTTTCCAATATCCCTTTTTTTCCCCCACATCTTAAGTCTCCAATCCATTTTTTTACGTGCCTTCATTTTAATTAAATTTCCTTTTACCATCAGCATGCAGAGGTTATGTTGCAGGCGTAATCTTTCTTACTTGATATGAAATCTTACCTAAGTCGTGAAATTCCGTAACTTTTTGAGTTTATTGAAGTGCTTTGATCACTTATCATTAATTATTCGAGCTAGCGAGTTAGTGGTATCTCAGATTTTTATTCCCAAATGCATGAGTAATTTTTTTTGCCGCTGTGTATCACATTGTTTTTGACCAGCATTGTTTCCTTACACACATAGACGTAATTGTGCCGTAGTTAAGTTTCATTTAAGTTAATGCGCCCTTCTTGGAAATCTACGAAAGAAAAACAATCAATGTGTACATGTCTAGATCACCATGAACGATAGACAAAAATCCTGAGGTTACGTAAAATATAACTGCACATAGAAGAAGCACGCGCACAGCATAGCACAGACGTTTTAACTGGTTTTCCGTTAGCGGCACAGAGCTCAGGCCCGTAGGGAGGTGTGTGTGTGTGTGGGTGTGTGTGTGTGTGTGTGTGTGTGTGTGAGTAGGCCTTTCCCGATTGCGCTCGTAAAATCCTAAAAAAGTGCTGGCAAAAATGGCTAAAAAGTGCTCAAAAAGTGCTCAAAATCTCAAAATAGTGCTCAAAAAGTGCTAAAAGTTGTAAACAGTTACCTCTAAGCTTTCCTTTCACCACGGCAAAGTGTTGGTTTGGGTACTCTTTGAGACGATCCCATTGGTGGTTTTGACGCTTCCTCTTTGCTTGTTCCTTTGTTGATCGGAACTTTTCGCTTTCGTGCTATCGAAGCACTTTCTGGAACACTTAGGGATGCTCCAGCATTACTGTTATTGTAATTGGATCAATCACTTCTTCGTCTTCAGTGCTATTGTTTTCCGACTGATTTAGTGCTTCCATTTGTGCTTTTAAAAAACTAAAGCCGGTTACGAATTGTAAATAAATTCAGCAGTACTAGTGTAGTGCTAGTAGTAATGAGTTTGCGGAATGGCATGTGGCATGACTTGCGGAATCGCATAATTATGCGGAATGTAACATATGCAAAATGGCGCGAAGAAATTAATTCAGCTCAAAGAGTTAATTATTCTACAGCCTAACACATGTCATCGGCTTCCCCGTGGGGTCGACCCCCGGGCCTACCAGGGAGATATGTGGGGGAAAATAAGGAGATGGATGGGATTCTTTGCCCGAGGGAAGGGGAAAACCTCGACATTGTTTTACGATCAAAGATTAGGGGGTAGGGGAATTCACAAGTTTGAAAAGGATGTCACGGGGATTTCAGCTGAGAGACACCTCACCCAGGGGGCTTTGTCTTGAGAGATTTCCGGACCCCCGGGAAAATTCCTCAAGTTTGCTTGACTGATTTTACAATCCCTTTGGTTAGCCCGGGGGTCGACCCCACGGGGAAGCCGATGACATGGGTGCATAATCGCAAGCTAGCTGTTGATCTCGATCACAACTTCTCTTCACCGGGCTTGCTTTCTTATGAACTCTTGAGGTGATTAAATTTTACCTTGAATTTTGCTTTCATAGGATTAGTCTGTTCGGGAATGATAGTCAGACTAGGTTTACACTAGAGGAAATTGTTCCGGATTCGTGATGAATCCGGAACGTTTTAGTACCGGATTAGTTTTGCCGTTTACACAAAAGTGGACGAATCCGGAAAGTTTTGTCGTGTAAACGATTTTGATCTCGAATCCGGATATTTTTCCGCCTGCGATCTTTTGAGTTTGCGGTAAAACCAAAATGGAGGATCTGGTGCTAACATTGCTTACGGTCTCCGATTGCCTAATCTTGTTGCAGGTTCAGGCGATAAATTTTATTGTGTGTACCGCAATATTTCTGAGGAAACGCAAATTATTATCGCAAGGAAGTTTAACGTCAGCCACACTTCTTCGCCAAAGACGTAGATGGCAGGATCGAAGACCGAGACGGTTTTGGGTTAGTGCCTGGTGGGACAATATGATGGATAATGCCACGGTAGCCAGCGAATGGAAAGAAAATTTCAGAATGTTCCCGGAGTTGTCGTTATGTGTAAACGGTCAGGAATCCGAATATCCTTTCAGTGTAAACGCTTACGAATCCGAATACTCTAAATTTGATGAATCCGGAAACATTAACGAATCCGGAAAAATCTCTTCTAGTGTAAACCTAGTCTCAATGATATTTGCAGTGTATTTGTGCGAATCGTTCACGGCCGGCTGCGAGACAAGCGAGCTTTTGCCTTCTTGTCAATTTCACAGTGTAGGTCAAACTCTTTGACAGTTTTGGAATGGACTAAATAAAATTCTATTTTTCCGGGGTAGATTGTAAGAGATTTAGGAACGGAGCCTCATAGAGGCTTATTCAATTTATGGTTTTCAGAGTTTTACAAGAGTCTCAAATCGGTCGCTGCGCTGCTAATTTGTTGTTATGATATGAATAACTGAACTCAGTGCTCGCGTTCAAGAGTCGCCTCATCGAAGATCGAGTACCCTATAGCGCCTAGGTACCAGATATTATAAAATTTCTCGGTCAAATCCAATTTGTTTTCAGCAATTGTTGTTACCGAGATCAACAACTAGCCCCTTCTCAAGATAATAATTTTACGGTTAATAATCTTGATCTTGCGTATTGGAGCTCGCGAGTGTTAATCGCGTCTGCCAGCATAACACAGTTAACAAGACGCTCTATGAGCGTTAACTCGGGATACTTTTTTGTTCCAGAAGCCGGACGCACGCTTTCTGATTCTCGAAACTATCCGGCTAATGGTGGAATAGAGAATTAACTCTGAAGTGTAAATTAAAGTGCTACTTAAACCCATGAATAACCCACTGGGCGTTAACCCTAGTAAAGGGAAACAGGGAACCACACGAGGCAAAGAAAAAATCTTTTGACCTCGGTGGGAATCGAACCCACGACCTCCGGATTAGATCTACCGTTACTCTGCCGACTGAGCTACAAGGTCGCACAGAGAAAGTCGGGGATGATTTTAGATGGTGAATCGTCCCCGACTTTCTCTGTGCGACCTTGTAGCTCAGTCGGCAGAGTAACGGTAGATCTAATCCGGAGGTCGTGGGTTCGATTCCCACCGAGGTCAAAAGATTTTTTCTTTGCCTCGTGTGGTTCCCTGTTTCCCTTTACTAGGGCTAACGCCCAGTGGGTTATTCATGGGTTTAAGTAGCACTTTAATTTACACTTCAGAGTTAATTCTCTATTCCACTATTTGTGTTCCTAGTACTACGCGGCACAACATTCATATGTATCCGGCTAATGGTTTGCTTTTGGGTTCACGTAAGACCTCTTTGTTCACGTTCGAGCAAAGCTCGTTAAACCGTTTTGAGAGTTGCCATCCATATTCGTTGTCAGCTGTTGTTGTTTACTTCTAGATTAAGTGGCAAAATCTGGAGTTTTTTTCTCTCTGCGAAGCTTGAAAACAAACTCGAAAACACAAGGCGAATCGTTCCCGTGTATGTGACATGTTTCTCAGAAGCAATCCAGATGTCGCGCATTGTAAAAAGAACTTGAAATTCAAACTGCTCTATTTTCAAAACAAAGCGTGTTACTTGTCTTAAATGTCATTTACCTGATGAAGGTAAAAAATCTAAATGTTTAATTTTAGTTTTTTTTTCTGACGCACGTGAAAACCAAAAATTCGCAAACTTGTCTCTAAATATAGAACTGTCACAGCGATTGAGTTGTGGTATAATCCGGATCAAATTAAATCAAAACAACTTTGCGATTATCTAAATATAGAACTGTCACAACGTTCTAATTCGAGTCGATACTCACAGCACGTGCGAGGCTTCCAACCTTGTCTTAAATTCGGCAAACCTTTTCACACGGACAGTCTGTACTGTATTAAAATCCAGCTTCACAACTTTACAAAGATATGTGTAGGAAAATTTGTTCCGCGGTCGAAGTGGATTATTTAACCTTGAGTGTTCACTTGCGGTCACGTATTAAATGGAAGGTATCACATTACGAAAACAACTTTGTGCAAAATCTGTAATTTTTCTGTCACAGCATTCGATTTCGACTTGTGATATCGATTAGCCGATAAGCACTACACGTGCAAGGCTTCCAACTTTTTCTTAACACTCGGCAAACCTTTTCACGGGGACAGACTGTGCTGTCTTAAAATCTCTAGCTTCACAACTCAAACACGATGAATTTGCATAACTTGTAAACAACCGTCGCGTGATGTTAGCCTTTCGACCTTTGGACTATGTGGTTTGCTTTAACCAATGAACACACCGCCACGTGCCTGCTATTGTGCATTCGCCAATCCAAACACCGGAACGTAATTGTATTGTGCATTTTGCTGCACAGGAAAAAAAAAAAAAAAAAGACTGAAATCTGACACATTTTATAACTCGGTATTCTTACAGTATCCCGAGTAATAATCGTAAGCTAGTGTAGTTGCTGATCTCGGTGACAACAAAATGTTGAAAACAAATTGGATTTGACCGAGAAATTTTCCAGTGTATAGAGCACTGCTCTACACGGGACTTGTGCTTTGATAGACTTGATATAAATATTTTACAAATGAACCCGCTTGAAGTGATTTGTCTTGAGTTTGCGTTTACAGGATTAGTCCGGTTCGCAACTGATTGTAATATTTTCCTCGTTTGTCGCTTGGTCTTCGAGAGTTCAGTTATTCATATCATAACAACAAAAGCAGCTCGACCGATTTGAGACGCTTGTAAAACTCTGGAAACCATAATAGGCCTCTGTGAGACTCCATTCCTAAATCGCTTACAATCAACTCCGGAAAAATAAAATTTTATTTAACCCATTTCAAAACTGCCAAAAGAGTTTGACCTACACTGTGAAATTGACAAGATGGCAAAAGCTCGCTTGTCTCGCAGCCGAACGATTCTTTCGTACATAGCTTCACAAATATGCTGCAATTATCATTCGCGAATAGGCTAATCCTATGAAAGCAAAACTCAAGGCAAATGTAATCACCTCAAGAGTTCATAAGTGTAATGTTTACACGAAAGCAAGCCCGGTGGCGAGTAGTTGTGACCGAGATCGGCAGCTGCACAGCTTGCCTTTGGCTGTTGAATAATTAACTCCTTCAGTTGAATTAATTTTTCGCGCCATTTTGCATACATTACATTCCGCATAATTATGCGATTCCGCGCCATTCCGCAAACTCATTCCTCCTCAGTCTTACCCTCACCGGCTTTCGGTGTAAAGCGTAGACATCAGATGATTTAGAAATTTGAGATGACACACACATGATACATCAGCCAAACAGAAACTTCTGTTCTCACGCTCAGTAAGGATAAGTCCACGTGTCTTTACATGACAACGGTCTTTTATTCTTGACAACATCATTAGTTATTCAAATTTATGACCTGGAACACGATTCTCGTTGCGAGCGACACACAGTTTTTGCTTTAAAATGTTTTAGAAGACATATGTTGCTCGAAATTTGCTCGAAATGTGAAAAATTGCTCAAATGTTGCCCAAAGTGCGAAAAAGTGCTCAAGGGAATAGTGTGCTCCAAACTCAAAAAAGTGCTCAAAAGGTGCTCAGCGCAATCGGGAAAGGCCTATGTGTGAGAGGGGGAGGGGGGGGGGGAATTGCGACGGATGCGTACGCATCTCCCACGGGCCGCGAAAGTTCGTGTACTAGATACCGGCGATTCAAGAGAAAGTAGGTTATTACAAAAAAGGTAAAATTAAATTAACTGTATTAGTTGTGTCCTGACTCGAATATTGTAACGGCCTTCAAAACGGCACCAGCTGCAAATGTGAAACTAGGAGCACAAGTGCTCTAAGACGGCTCCACACAGTACAACAGAGCCAGCATGTCTCAAGAAAGGCTCTCTTCGCCTGCGTTAATGCACATTCGGTACGATACAGACATCAATCTGGGCGAAGTGGTAGATTTACTTGCCCAGAAGCATTCAAGGAGGCCTGATTTTGACACACTACTCAAAGGTTAAGCCCAAAATCCATTTCGACCCAGAAATTTTTCTTAAGTATTGATGTTTTTACGTTAGATCTTGACGTAAAAGAATACCACGAGTTCCTGACGACAACTGAGAATTGTGTTTCATAACAATGAACCAGGGAAGCGTGAACAGTAAGTCCTAGTTTGATTGGCGTGGGTACTAATTTCTTGGCATTCAACCGAAGCGCTCTTCGTTCTAGTAAAATCTGACTGCAAAACACTTTTGAGTGAAGTTGTGTTGCTATTAAAACTAGTACTTTCGTCTTCATCTTGTTTAGTTTTCGCAAATATTAATTTAATATCGTCATTTATCGGTTTTAATTACCTTTATTAATCTTCTTCACATGCAGACAACCTATCGGCGCGGATGACCCAACAGGTGGCGTATTATTCATTAATAACCGTTAAATAAAGTGATCAACTGAAGGGTGTGGCGACTAAGCTACAATTTTGAAATTTTGTATGCTTTATTCAAAATGAAATTTAAGGTAAACGCTGTCTAACGTTCTTCAGCACTTCTTCTTATAGAGATTTTAGTCCTCAAACGCGGTGCATTTTCACAGAACCCGGAAAAGTGTTTTTATATTTCTATAAATACCGCAGACGACTTTAGGAAGCTAGACTAGATAAACTGATGACAAGTCTCCAAGGCGGCCGGTATAGACGGTAGCCGCAGCTACCGAAACACAATCCATTCAGAAAGTTATTGAAATTTAAAATGAGTAATAACGTTAGTCCATCGCATCCTGAGCACATGAACATAAAGAATTCCATGTCCGAAGCCAAATGAGAAATTTGGTCAGTAACAATGTACCAGGAAGATCTGAACAGTACGTTTTACGTTCGTCGGCATGAATAGAGGCAAGAATGAGCAAATAGCTGGAAACAAATTTGAATCGGAAAACCTACTAGTAACTAACAGCTAATTGCAAAAATCTTATCACGGATGGACTTACAACCTATCGCTTGAGTGCGTATTAAGCCACCGGCTGTATTCTGTCAGACAACTGACGCTCATCACCCCATACTAATTTTCAATTCAGCATGTGACCAAACGTCCGTTTTGACCAAAGTACATTCATTCTTTAATTATTGCTTCCTGTCAGTCTCCGGGTGCCTGAAAGGAACATTATGTAATATAAATAGCCAGGTCCTCAGGGCTGGAATTAAGATGATGCTGTACTTTAGTGCGTTGCATGACAGCACTTGAAATGAAGAAATTAAAACGTCTAGAAAAACCGTCTAACAAATCAATCCTTACCGCGGTAACTGAATTTTCACCGTATGCTCCCATCGCGTGCGCGTTCCTTAATTAATTTCATGCTTGGTGGCCGCTATAAACAACTTTTGCGTAATAAGCAGAGCGTAGAGCCATAGCAACATTTGATCAAAACTTCCGGAACTTGTTTTGCCAAAATTCTCGCTACCAACCCGGTCAATATTGTTCATATACCCATACTGACAGACGAATTTTATCTTGAATAAAAATTATTGTAGCAAGAATTCTTTCTCTCCCTCTCGCTCTCTCTCCGATCCGCCGTTGATGATGTCCTTTTGGTCGTGGAGACGCCCATTCAAATTTACACTGACTTTTCCCAGGCCTGCTTTTCCTTAACAGTAACCCTAAAGGACTGACTCGCGGCAGTTCAGTTCAAGCTTTATGCCGGATTTCAAAATTACGAATTTTTTTTCGAGGTTTATATGGTATTATCTGATTTGCTTTAAAAATGTGTGCTCACGAATAATCTTTGTAGATCAGACTTTGTGTGGGTGGGCAGTTTTTGACCTTGGACGCGACCACGGCGCGCAATTGATTGTTTTTAGTTACATGGCGACCGTGCTACTCTGTATTCTCAGTTCTCGACGCTGAGTCCCAATATATGACGGATGTTTTCAACAACTTCTGATCATTAATTCAGGACAAAGTGAATTCTTCTCTAAGCAATTAACTTAACGATATTGACGCATACGGCGGGTTGACTAAGGCAAAAATCACGTTTGGTTATAACTGTCGGTGGCTCAAATCTGGCTTCAGGGCGCTGCTGATTACTGAGGGTTTAAACTGTGAACACCGAAGTGTGGGCATAAACCGAGGCAAACTCGCGCAATCCAAACCGCAGATCAGAGGCTGTTAACGCTGACAAGACATGATGCCACTGGATAGATGGCAAAGAAAACCTGGTTTCAGAGGTAAGCGATTGAGTTAACGCGTTTAAAATAAATCACTGGAGCTCGTTGACAGTTTGTGGCAAGCGGGCACAGCGGAAATTAGAAAATATGGGAGAGGAAAGAGAGCGCTTGAACACATGAGACTTAGAGCGTTTCTCACTTTATTTTTGAGCCTGAGGTGAAATGCTTAAAACAGGCACTCACTAATATCGTAGACAAAAACTGTTGATTACTGTATTGTTCTGCGAAAAGTGAAAGTTTTGAGACCGGTTGGAAACTTTGCTATTCTTGGTGATAACAAACTATCGACCCCTTTCGTTCCGTCAAGTGGGAAACCGGATTGTTTTCTATATTCCTGATCAAACTGTTTAAGGCTTTCTCCAAGTATTTCGCCGCAAGCATAGTACTATTCATTGCTTACAGGACGGAAACATACCAAGAAGGACATGACAACTATAACCATCACCTAACACCGTATAAACTTTCCCAAACCCTTTCAAAACACCACTCAATCATTTGGTCACTTTTAATGAAATGTTCAGTTTTTAAAAGAACTTCACAAGTGGGAGGCATCGATGAAATATAATCAACTCTAAGTTTTAATGATAATTTTGAATTTAATTTCGTTGCCAAATATAACCTAGTATTGTTCAGACTTTCCACTCCTATTCTCGTCTGGCGATGTAATTATTTTAAGAGACCTTGTTCAGAGGCGGATCCAGGGGGAGGGTTGAGGGGGTTGCAACCCCCCATTTGGGAAGTTATTGAACTTTTTCTGGCTCCCCTTGGCTGTCCCTTTCTCATCACAAAAATAATAGTATAAATTTGTTTCAAACGTGACTGATCGCCGATTGAGTGTTTGTTAATTTAGAGGAAAATCATGCATTTTACGACTGATGTAGTCAACAACAGCTCGAAAGATGGAGTCGAAGCTCCGATCATTACAAGAAGACTGTAGGTATTCCTTTTCTCGACTCCTTAATCACCTAGCCTCCTTCGCAGCCGTTGTTTGTGTCGGTCATATTCTCCCTACCCACCAACGTCTGCTGAACTGAGCTGAACATTCCATTCCAGGAACTGACCAATCACATCATGGCTTTTACATTTCGGTGGCTAAGTTACCGTTGCCTCCTTTGCGGCCGTTGTTTGTGTTAGTTCTATTCTCCCTCCTGATTGGATACTCTGACACAATGGGAATGGAATGTCCGGCTCGGTTCAGCAGACGTTGGTGGGGAGGGAGAATAGGACCGACACAAACAATGGCTGCAAAGGAGGCTATTAATCACCCAAATGCAAGATCGATTTTCTGATGAAGATCGCCACACCTGCGTGTCTAGTACCACTGATTATCGTAACTAAGGCACTGAGTAGCTACGTATACATGATGAACAAGAAGACATGTTGTACTGGAAGAAAGACATTGCACATTTCCCAAATCCCTTGGAAATGAGCTGTATAGATGGAAAACACTCTGGTAGTCAACAGATAGGGAGCTTCCAAACAACCTTTTACTTGCACTCTGTGCTCGCCATCAAGATATTTTTCAAACATACATGTGCATCACCTTCTGGTAATTGCCTGCACTCTACCGATAACAAGCGCAGAAGCTGTGTGGTCGTTTTCACTTATGAAACAGATCAATACCTTGTCTAGGTCAACTGAAGAGCGATTCCCTGATCTCGCAGTTATCGCCGTGCACTACTCTGATACATTTGAGGTGGACAAGATATGTAAAGCCTTTGTAAAGGCTCATCCAAGATGGCTCTTTCAAGCCAGTCTGTTTGATGAAACAGGTCGGAAAAGCGACAAATAAGTATCTTTCTCCACTCTTTTTAGTACATAATATTCCTCTAAAATCAAAATGGCAAAAATCTACATATTCAGAACATGATCAGTGTTAAAAC
Organism: Pachyseris speciosa; assembly: GCA_016490735.1. Taxonomy (NCBI): domain Eukaryota; kingdom Metazoa; phylum Cnidaria; class Anthozoa; order Scleractinia; family Pachyseridae; genus Pachyseris; species Pachyseris speciosa. The sequence continues at coordinate 53,900 of JAEMWC010000156.1, forward strand.
AGGACTTTAGAGTGCCAAGCTCTCCATTCCCTTGGCACGGGGGCTTTTACCTTCTCTTGTACTTACAACCCCCCCTTCAAAAAAATCCTGGGTCCGCCCCTGCCTTGTTCCATGTTTCAGATATCGCTTCAAAACGTCCCTAGCTTTCGATTGACAGAATCGTTGACGCTTTTCTAACGCTTGCTTAAATTCTACAGTCCGCTTAAGTTGATCTCTTCATTAAGCCTACAGATTGACACTGAACCGTTTGAAAGAGAAAACATTAGTTGTATTGTTTTTTTTAAATAATATTCTGCTTCAACCTCTGCCTTGTGTCTTTAAGTGTGAAGTAGCTTAGTGAAACCTGAGCTCGATGTTACTCAAAGAAGGTAACAACTGGTTATCTTTGGCATATCACGTGGTCCTGACCGTGCACACACATTTCCAAGATGGCGGCCAGCTAGTAGCATCTTGCGAGCTGCTGGACATTCTTTTCGAATTTTGTGGACATCAGACGGCCACTTCATCAAAGTATCATGTGAAGCGTATTTCTCAGGGATGCCAGGCGACAACTGCGCCGTTTTTGTTGAGGTTCGTGAAGGAGAACGAAGGGAATCGGTATTTTCAAGTTACCTCTGGCGAAGGACGAAGCTCAGGGGAAATGGTGAGACGAATGGCTTAGAGTGATCAAGAAGACCAGAGATATGGATCAGGCTTTGAGGACGCTGATCAAGAACGATAAAATATATACCTGTGAGATGCATTTCACACCTGAGGATATTAAAATGTGTAAGTATGAGTTTGTTTTCTCTCAGATTGTAGGGATAGGTTTTCAAGCATTTTCATATTCGTTAAGCTGTGTACGTATCGTTGTTTGTAATTGGAATTCTTCCTAGCTCATAAAGTGAAATAGCAAGAAAGCTCTGTCGTTACTTGAAATCCTTGAAAAGCTCTGGATTTTAATTTTAGATTTCAAGGGCGCTTTATTGAAAAGAAGAATTTCTGCTGAAAGTGCTTGAAAATAATGAAAACTTCTTGAAGTTTTGTTCGAATTTGAAATAATGTAGGATTAAGACTTATGTCAAAGTCAGTAAATTTATGTTCCATTTTATACCTGGGGGCGCTTTTTTCAAAGTTGCTATTGACCAATGAAAACATTTCAAATCATAGTGCAAGTCAAAGTACAGTTGCTATAAACACTCCTTGAAAACTCAGTGTTTGGTGCTTGAATAATCCTTGATGTGTCATTGTACTAGTTTTATTTTGTTGTTAGTATCATTATTTTTTCTCGGAGATATTAGCATATCACATTTGCTACCTTAAATTCGAGATAAAATAAAGTTTATTGTATTGTATTGTAATACTCCTTGAATTTTATGTACACAAGACAGCACAGACTATGTATAATGTTGTTATTAAAGTAATTAATGTTTGTATGTATGAATCCCACATCCTGTTTACAAAGCAGTTTTTGAATTTTCTCCTTTTTATATTGTAAAAATGGAACTGTTTTCATTTTGAAAATGATTTCATTCTCAATGTTATTACAGGTTCCAGTTTATGGTGGAATTCCTAGAATACCTGAGACAGTGGAATGAGAATACAGAGAACAGACCTGGTAACTTCAGCCAAAATGCAAGGGCTTGGATGTGTCTGTCTTGGCAGATGTATGAGGGCCTTAAGATTCGGATCAGTCGTTGAAGTTGTCAAATTCTTGTTACAAGTGGGAATGGATTTTGTGTTGACGGAACATTTCTGCCAGGACCCAGTATAGAGGAGTACTTTGGTGAGCAGCGCCAACTGGGAAGGCAGAATGATAACCCTGGTATACACCAATTTGGGTACAACAATAACTCAATTAGGATTCAAAGGTCTATTTCCTGTCAGAGTGGAAATACAAGGGGTATAAAGGACAAACAAAGGACACCAAACTGCAATGCCAAAAGAAACTCAAAGCTGATTAATTACAATTATGTTTTGATCATTCATCCATCCTTCTTCAAAGCAATGCATGTTATGAACAAGACTACAAAAGTCAAACAATCTAGCTCTCCATGAAATAGGGTTGGCGCAGTGGTGAGAGTGCTCGCCTTCCAGCAATGTGTCCCAGGTTCAATTCCCGGACTCAGCGTCATAAGTGGGCTCAGTTTGTTGGTTCTCTACTCTGCTCTGAGAGGTTTTTCTCCGGTTTTCCCCTCTCCCCAAAACCAACATTTGATTTGATTTGATTTATTTAAAGTTGATTTGATTCAGTCTCCCCAATTAGTAGAGTGTCTGTGCTCGGCCAAATAGAATTGAAACTTAAATAAAGTGATTATTATTATTATTATTATTATTATTATTATGATTATTATTATTATTATTATTAAAATCATATTTCATGCAAGCAATGAACATACAGTATTAAATTTTACAAACAGTTCACAATTGACAAGATAATATTTTATTGTGACGTAGACTGTATTTGTTGGGCCTACAGCTGTACACATAAAAAAAACCCAGCTGTTAAATAATATTCTAGGCATTGATAGCTGAGTTAACCTTTGTTCTCACGATTGAGTCACAAAGATGTGGATCGCGACGTTTCGACCGCTCTACTGCTGGTCTTCATCAGGCGATGGTGTCGACAGCCGACGATCCGTTTCACAATGGAAACTGAGAATGACAACTCAATTCCCTTCCTTGATACGTTGATCATCAAGGATTCGAACGGATACCTCTCTACCAGTGTTTACAGAAAGCCTACACACACTGACCAGTACCTAGCGTATGATTCACACCACCCACAATCTGTAAAACGCGGTATTGTCAAGTGCCTGTACGATCGATCTAAACACCTCATAACAAAACCATCAGTTGTCTCTCATGAAAAGAAACACCTCTCATCGGTCCTTGTTTCCAACGGTTATCCGTTTTCGTTTGTAAAAAAAATATTACGAAAACCAAGGGACGAACAACCACTAAAGAACCTGAACCCGAAATTAAATCTACTGTGGTTCTACCATACGTCAAAGGCACATCGGAGGCTCTTCGCCGTTGCCTACAACAACAAGGCATACGGATTGTTTTCAGATCTGACACAACTCTTAGATCACACCTAGCGCGACCTAAGGACATTGTCGATCCAGTAAAACAAGACGGAGTAGTCTACAAGATTCCCTGCGAATGTGGTAAGGTTTATATTGGAGAGACGGGTAGATCTATGCATGAACGTATTAAGGAACACGATAGAGACATACGGCTTGCACGAACCCAATCCTCCGCCGTTTCAGAACATAGCAACGCGACCGGACATTATCCGCTCTGGGACGAAATTAAATTTATTGACCGAGACCCACATTGATACACCCGTATGGTTAAAGAGGCTATTCACATAAGACTTCACCCTAACAACATCAACAGGGACAGTGGAATTGAAATTCCTGAAGCGTGGATGCCCACGATCAAACACCATAACAAGCAATGAAAACGTAAAGCTTGTGGGATGTGGCTGGAGTGATAAGGATACTTCACAAATTAATGTGATCAAGTTAGCTGAAGCCACTCAAAAGGCACTAAGGCCACAAGGTAGCGGGCATTACCCCTTAAAACTACCAAAGCAAAGATTGAGCCCAAGCATTAGCAGCCATGGACAGCTGTTTCGGTCTTGTTAGGCCTCATCAGCATGGCATAGCTAATGCTCAGGCTCAAGTACCCACATATCAATAAAACAAGCAATGAAAACGTAAAGCTTGTGGGATGTGGCTGGAGTGACAAGGATACTTCACAAATTAATGTGATCAAGTAAGCTGAAGCCACTCAAAAGGCACTAAGGCCACAAGGTAGCGGGCATTACCCCTTAAATCTACCAAAGCAAAGATTGAGCCCAAGCATTAGCAGCCATGGACAGCTTTTTCACTGCCTTGTTAGGCCTCATCAGCATGGCATAGCTAATGCATGAGCAATAGCAGCCATGGACAGCTGCTTCGGCCTTGTTAGGCCTCATCAGCATGGCATAGCTAATGCCTGAATGTTGTGGAGTTTACAGGAACTGTTGCATAATATCTTCCATAAGACTTCTCGAGGTTTCCATTCTTCAAATGCCCTTCATACATTTCTTTTAAACTAGATAATTCGACACCCCCTTCTTCAAGCTGTTGATAAGAATACTTGCCCTCTGCAAAGGCGTCGACTTCGTTTATTTTTTGAATTGCAATCAACATAATTTCAGACTAGCGCTGAAAGGCTGCCGAGATCCTTCGTGGTTACTCAGTGTTGTTTCGCAATTCTGTTTCTCATAACCTCATTTTGTTTTATATTTTTTCCCGCAGTCTTGACAAATAGTTTCTTCACGCTTGGCCTATAATATTCGAAAGTAAAATTTGAGAACTACAACGGGTTCCTAGTTGCATTGGATCAGAGTATTAGAGTACTGAGGTAGGACGCTACTAACTCTGGTTGAAGCTTTCTCGTACAAAGTGTAACATTTGTCCAATATTCTCTTGATTTCTTCCAAATAACTGACAACTAATTTCAATTAAATAAAATAGCTGAAATAGCTTGAAGTTTAGCGATCGGTTAAAGTAATACACCGAATACATGCGTCCACAACACAACGTTTTAGCTCAGTAGCAATAATAATAATAATAATAATAATAATAATAATAATAATAAAAACATAGTTATGCAGGATGACCATTTCAGTTATAAAAACTGCTATCAACATGGGTCCTGCGTAAAATAAAGAAATGAATAATTAACAAAATAAAAGATAACGTCTGCAAAAGTCTAAGAAGCAAGTAATAACGATTCGAAATTAACACACTTTAGAGTTATATTCTTAACTGTTGCTATAAACTGCTCCTCTATTGCTTCATCCTCTTCTAGAATGTCTAGTATCGTTTCAAAATCGTCTTCTCACAGGAGAGTTCGTCTGCTTCGTCCGCCATCTTGTTTCGAGTGTGCGCGGTCGTTATCACGTGACTGGTACGCTCAACATCTGTTTTTAGGCCCTTTGTTCCCCTTTGAAGTTCGCCGGCTTTCATAACCAGTCTCCTCTACTAACTATGTTTAAGGTCAGACTGACTATAGTTGAATATAAAGAAAGTTTAAATCTCATACACTTAACTTAGAGGCATTTGTTTTTCAACCTTGGAAAGTATAAAAACTGAGTCAGTGTTTCCTAGCATGTGCCGGCACCATTTCGAAGTTTTACATGAACGAACTTCAATCACATAGCGACAACTGAAAGTGAGAAGGCCGTCGGCTCAGTACTGTGAAAAACCTTTACTGATGTTTGTTGTTTTTAAGTGTCAGCACTTTATGGAGACGACTTCGCTGGAAAAGGTCTTTTCTTCAGTATAAGTTGATTGGTTTGAGAGCAAATATTAGCCGAACCGCAATAGATCCGTCGGTGTGTTTCTTTCTACAACCGCTTTAAGTTTTTCCAAACTATCAAGAGTTTATAGAATTTACCATTGCTTTACTGATTTTCTCGACTTTAGTAATATTTTATGCTAAAAAGTTTCAAAAGTGAGATCATTATAGACCACAAGAAGTGTCTAAGGCCGTTTTATCTCCTACATCTGGGCAGAAAAATTAAGGTAAATATGTGTAATTATGTCAGCAAAGAAACGTCGGAGTTGAATACACCCGGTAGAAAGCGAATTTGTTTGAGTGCTTTCAAGTAAAATAACAACTGAACTTAACACAACTGAATATTACTATATTTGAGAAATTCGTATGGGAAAGTTATGCATAAAGGCCCATATCTTCCCCCATTGAAATAAATAAACCATATTTCTCAATATCGTTGGTCATTAAGATGTCAGAAAGCCCGCACACCAAGTGACATGTTTGGCAAAAAAAAAACGGTTAAGTTCAAGCCGCCGTTAGATGAGTGTTTACGTCAAATCGATTTAAAGATCCTATTAGGCGGAATGTAAACTGGAAGTAAGAAGTGTATTCGGATATATAAAGGCATTATGCTCTCTCACTCTTTCTCGTGCGCTTATTATTAAAATAAAAACGGGGTCTGAAGTCACGATCTCCTTTGTCTGAAATTTAGGCTTGAGATTTCACGATTTTCGTTTCAAACCGGCTCCATTTATTTAGCTCGGTTCGCCTACAATCCATTATACTGAAGTGAAGTGTAACTGTAGATTCACAGCTAGTGCCGAGTGCTTTTCACGCATGCATGAGCTGAGAGTAAAACGTAACAATTGGTTTCAACGAGGCGTTTTAGTGAAAATTTAAATGCCTAATTGTCAACCTGCGGGCTATTTAATTTGTCGAAACCAAATCCGGCTTTTAGTCTTCTGTCACTGGCATTTCTCGAACACTTTGCTAAATCAAACCCAGTTTTCTCTTATTATTTAAAGATCTATGTATGTTTTCCCTTTAAAATCCATCGCAGGGTACGACAGCACGCCGAAAGTTTCCCATGAATGTGACTTTAAAACGGATGAAAATTCCAATTAGCGCGAAAATTTTGCGATTTTAATTAGAACAATCATGACCAATAGAAGTCAAAACCTCTTGAATTTTGTAATTATATCTTTACCTTTCAAATACGTTATTGGTAAATGGTTGCCAAGGTGCATCTAATTGGTGAAGCACGCAGCCTATAAATTGTTGCTTAGATCACGAAAGTCCTGTATTGAGTCTTCAGAAGCAACGCAAATATCAGATGAATCCGGCTGTCTATACGAACTCTAAGCGCTGACGGTCGTATCGGAGGAGGGTCCTTCGTGATAAAGCGCAGCCATTTTAACATAATCATTTCGTCTGGACAACAAGCTGTAAGCAAACTCAGAATCTGAGTGAAGAGGTAAGGTGTCAGTTGTGTTTGTTATTGGTGTTATTTCAATCAAACCTTGTACCGCGCCGTGCTGTATTTGATGTACGGCTGCAGTTCGCTAGACTAACAATGACTGCGCGTGCGTGCATGATTGCTTGCAATGGCTTCATGAAAAGTCACGCTTTTTCACGACGATTCCAACAACAATTTTTCATACACCCGATCACGACGGAGCTTTTTCAGTTTCCGAAAGAAGTAACTGTGTCATACTCACCCTCTTCACATATTCGGATTTAGCTAACCTCGTGATACTAAACAAATGGCATATCATTTCTAACTTCACAGCATGGTAAGACTTGAAAGATGTGAATTATATTTTTCTGAGTTGAGATAAAGTTTTTGGTCAGGCGGCAGCACCGATAGTAACTGTGACAATACTCAGTTTTTTTCTGGGCATTTTCATTGCTTAAATATTGAGATTAATTTAAAACGATTTGGTAAAGTACAAATGTGAAATTACACCCAAAGTCACTCTCTTTAATTAAGAAAAGTTTCGCGTTGTTTGAACGAGTCTTCTGGTCACAAACCCGAGACGTCTTGCTGAATTACCGTCCATATGGAAAACACAGCATGATATGACCCTACATGGCGTTTCATTTTGCTTCAATAGACGAAAAACAATGACAGTAGTAATTTCGTTCTACCTGTCATTAAACCGTCTTTTCATATCAAAGCCGGAACAAAATAAAATATTCTTTGTGGTTAATGGCTAAGAGCATTTCAAATATACGGAACAGCAACATGATGCAAGCAGAAAACAAATTAAAAATTCTAGACTGGGTGTACACTGAACGAAAACAAAACAAATTACCAGTGAAAGAGTGAATGTAATTTAGAACAAAAGTGGAATAAAAATGTCGCAATGTGAGGATTTTCGATAAAACTGTAGGTTATTGATGTGTTATGCAAGGACACCCCACTAGTGGTTGAAAAACTGCGAGGTTAATTTTAACAGAATAGAATATTTAATTCAAAACACTCTGCAACTAAAAAAAATTGTAAATTTGAGTCAATTGTGGATATAAAGTGAAATAAACCAGCTGCATGGCAAACATTAACATTATGATGACATCATTTTAGAAATAGCCATAAATATTTCTATCACATTTCTACGTTTTTAAGGGGTCTATGAGCGCCAATATTGTGCCCTGAAAAACAGCGCGGTCATCACTATTCCATGTACGTGCCAAACTGCTTATCAAAGTTATCTAACTTGGGAGGGTTTTCCCTAGCTTACGACCGTTTATAATTTTCGCTCTATCTCGTCTTGAATATAATTAAAAACGAGACTATGACTCGGCAAAAACCCGGCAGTGACTACATAATGTTGCTTGTATTCATGAAATAAATGAGTGATAAAGCACTAAATTTTAGTCATTATTCTTGCTGCTCCGGGCGATCATTAATATATACATATCTACATTGCAATTGAAAATCATTTTGTCGCATACGGGACGCTACGATCAGTGTTAAAAAATCTTTTAAAACCTCAAAACAAAGCAAGAAAGAAACAAAATTCTTTTTAATCGTGGAAAGAAGACAAATGATTATTTCTGTTTGTGAATAACCTTACCAATCAAAGTAACTTTTGCTATTCCTAGTTTGGGTGTATACCCCTAGTCAACCATTTTGTTAAATTTTGACCTGCGCTAGCGGCTAAAAAGTTTTAACTCGCTGATAATTGATTAAGACTGACAACAAAAGTTGTTGTTGAGGTTGTTGATATACTGTTCCTCATTTCAAAAGTAAGTGCCGGCCATAGTTACCATCTATGCATGCGATGCAGCGATATTTGACTTGAAAACGAGTTCAGATTAGATACAGTCTCTTTTGGAATAAATAATGTGACGAATTTTCTCAGTCAAAAAGTGCCTTTTTCGCTGTTGGACATTTTATAAATGGGGCACGAAACTTTATAACGAGCCAAAGTCTAAATAAATATATGTACATGGGTGATTTTGTAAACGGAACCGTTTCACTAGCTTTCGACGTGTTAAATGAATTGTCTTGAGCAAAATTACACTTCACTTCGACAGTAAACTGTGTACTGTTCTATGCTGAGCAGATTAAATGTAATCGATAAAAAACGCACGACGTCGAAACAAAACATTTTCCTCTGTCTTCATAAATTGCCTTAACGTACACAGAGAACGCTTTCAATAAATCTGTATTGGTGTCACAGCTCGTGCACACGCAAAATGAATCAGCAACGCCGCTTTACTTAAACACTAATATTTTACCGCAGTTGCCAGCGTCTCAGTCACGATTGGTGCTTAGAAATTCTTTCACGCATGTCGTCATAGCCTACTAGACTAAACTTAATTTTTGTTCAGAATTCTTCCATCTTTCCTTGCTGAATCATTTCAAGGAATACTCGCCAAAAGGTGCTTGCTTTCCTCGTGTGCGAAGTTTTAATTATTCGTTTATGCAAATGTTATTAGAAAAAACATATGGCCGTCATGTGAAAGTCATCGTTTATATCACCATATTACTTCTGATCAATATAGATCTTTCAGTCTATTTGGCAAATATTTTCCTGTCAGAAGATAAACAAAGAGGTTTTAATCCCCGAGATTCATATTGCTGGAGATTTTCTTGGAATCTATAACGGCTATGCAGAGAATTAATCGAATTATTATAAAACACTAAAATATACAGCTCTTGAGGAAAGTCGCCAGCGCTGATGGCTGTGTACGGGCTTTATTTACAAAGGCCTGCGGTGAAAGAGGGAAGTTTTGTTTTGATGTTTGCTTCTAGAAACGCCATACGAAAACGCCGAAGGAAATGCGATATAGTTCTCTTTCAAAAAGGACGACTATTTTCAGGACGCAGTTAAAACTCACTATCAATAGGAAGCAAATGCAACGAATTTCCATGGCAGCACGCAAACAACACCTGCGGTCATAGAATACAACCCATGCAGCCATACACGATAAAGTAACTCATGATGTGATATTTCAGCTATCTACATGATTTGAATCTCCACGAGAAGAGGATGTGAAAGCAACTTACAATTGTATCTCTCAGAGTCAGTGCCAAGATAAGAGAATTGCATACTTAAACCAGAACATGATGCGAGAATTTGGCCAAGAGGGTTCATCAATGTGACAATAAATGCTGCTCTTTGGCGCAATACGAGATATTTGCTGCAGTGACAAAAATAATCAGTGGCCACCAACCTTCTACAGCTTTATATATTTCGACTCCCTCAGGGCGAAATTATAGCGTTTTAAAAAAACAAATCTATGTGCAGGTGAAATTATAAAGCAGCTGTTCCGAACTATAATATTCCCGCGCGACGGTTAGTCCTCAGGCAGGACTTCGCGAAACCATTTTACTTTCTAGCAGTGTTTGTAAACAAAACTCCCGTTGCTAACGACCACAAGGACTTTAAAATATTGATAGACGAATAATTGGCGACGCTTTATTTCAACGATAGTGACACAAATGTCCCTACCTATTAAAATTAAGTACTGCCAGGGAACATTTGCATGCATTTGCTGAGCGGTAAACTCGTCACGATATCTGTTGTGAGAAAGAAATACTAACAGTAGCACAGCAATATAAAATAATACCACAGTAAGGCAAGTCTTAGGCTTCTCTAGTTTGATCTGGGCTCTCAAATGTCAGATAATCTGGAACCAGGTTTAAACAAGCTTCTTAAAATCACAAGGTGGAACGAAAAGTCGAGCGGGAAAGCGTGGTGAGTTGTGTCTAAAATTATCACATCTCGCGTGTTCCTGTGCTTCTAATAATACAGCTTATTGTCTTCTTATTTGGGCGTTACTATAACTGAGTTAATCTAATGCGCACGTGGTTGGGCCCTTGTTTGCGAAAGCCAGAGGGCAAGGGATAAATTCAAGCCTCTCTTTGATAAAGTCGCAATTAAATCACTCCATAGCAGTATTGTGCTCATTTATATTCGTCCAAGTAATGCGGTTAGAGCAACGTGGTCTCTGATCGAAAGTGAAAGTACGCTCACGAGTAAGTTTTCACTCCTAAAGAAACGCTAGAGGTTTTATGCTTACTCAGTTGTATTTTCTGGTAAGTTCCATTCCCCGTGGCACGAAATGCTGTTGATGGTTAGCATTTTTCTGTTTTAAGGCGTTTGAAAACGATGTTTTCGTTATACGACATGTTACTATAACTACAATGATGTGTTTGTTACACTCCACAGGCGAAAGACAAAGTCCAATGAAGCACATTGAAAGCCAAGACAGCGAGAAGAGCTTAAACGGCGTGATGGCGTCAGCAACCCAAAACTACCCTCGTGTTCCGAGAAAAAAAACCTTAGAGCAACAAGCTGTCGTTGACGAGATCCTTCAAGTAGTGGCGGATCAGGGGAGACGTCATTCACTTTCGCAAACGGACTATAGCGTTCAGAAGCGGATCGAGTTTGGTTTAAGGCGGAAAAAAAGACTAACGAGCGAGGGATCGAGTTTCGATGACTCGAGCTCCTGTACAAGCGCTTCAGATCTCTCAACCTCGCCGCCGCCTACCCGACAAAGTAGCATATCAAGCTTCAGCTCAGACGACAGTAGCAAAATGTTTGAGTTTAGCAGTCGTCCACGGACTTTACCTCCGCTAAACCGAAGCAGAGCACATCGACCCAGTAGACCAACACCTCCTAAATTTGACTTTGACGAAGAACGAGAAATGATGGACGGAGCTAGTAGATTATCAAGACCGATGTCTGCACGGGGGCAACGCACACGCCCCCAACGAGGCTTTACGCTATAATTCAGCTTGCAGGGTCAAGCAAGGAAATGGTTTATAAGATAGAGATTCTGTTTAATATATATCCTATTCCCTCGGACCTATAGCTGGATCATGTCCGAGAAAGGAGGGTTTTCGAAAGAATATTGTTCATCAAAACGCTTTGAAAAACATCGTGAAGATATAGGGAACATATAAACATTACAAGAGCCGGAGACAAATAATGTTGCGATCTTCGGTAAACGTTAAAGTTCGCGCGTCAACGAGATTTCTTTCGGTTGGTGTCATGTCGAACAGAGCTAGATCTAGTTAAAATAGTCGTGAGATTAGAAAAAACGGAACACTTGCCTTAAGCACGCAGCAAGAAAAGTAAAGGAAAGTAATATTCTAACTTTCCGATAAACAAGGAACCGATACCAATGCGTAGAAAAGTCAATATCTGGAATCAAAAGAATATCATTTTAACTCTGATGACGCCAACCACAGAGTCAAATTGTGGCCAAGATGTGCCATTCACAAGGATAAACGCCTGTTTCTGTGACCTTACAACAAAACTAACGGAAATTCGCCTACAAATTAGTTATTTGATGAATTAAGGAGCAGGAAAGAGGCGTGAGTACAGGAAGACAATCTTAGCGACGGTTTTTGAATTCGTCGCCATGAAAATTTATCGTCAGGTATAATGGTTTACTTTCGAACGCTGCATGGAAGCAACTTTATTGTGTTTGTAACACAAGCTAGACGGTTAGAAATGAATTTATTGCTAAAGATAGGATAAAATACATCCGATCATAAAATTTAAAAATGTATATATATCTATGAGAAGAAAATTGTAAATAGCAGAAAGCTTTTATTGGTTCTTAATCTTAGGGGAGCAAAGCGATATTTGTTAAATAAAAATAAACATCAAAATGTTAATTTGCTCTGATATTAGAAATGTTAGCTCTCTAGAATATTCATCGGCACAAGAGATAAAAATAAGGCAAAAGGCCAATTTTTGGAGTAAAAACGAAAGGGAAATTTTACAGCAAACACGTTTAAATCCCTGGAAAAATGGTGGAAAGGGGTAACACTTGTTGTTAATAAATTATACTAAAATATAAAATTGGGAACAAAAAAGCGTTGTGAACTGAAAAGTTGCTAGCCGTCTCGCCATTGCAGAATTTGAATATGCTAAATATTTGCTCAGCCAAACCGACACAAGTAATTTTTCATGTCTGTTTCTTTAGCCCAAATTTCAACGCCTGTTTTCTTAAAAATCTTAGTTATAGAGCTGTGCAAGTTGAAGCAGAGAATCATAAGTACTTCCAAATACTATTGAAACTTAAACCACGCAGTTTTGAAGCCTGCCCGATAAAATAAACGGTGGCCTCAGTAAAAAACAGGTGTTATTGAACTTCTTGTCATAACAGTTGTAAAAGGCACTTAGGATGGTAAATTTGGGCTATTTGTCGGCCCATTGAGCGTGAAGCCGTCGCATTAACCAGACAATTGTTTTGAGTTCACAGCTCGCGTTCGAGAAAGACCCAATTGTTCTCGCTAAGGTTCTCCACAAAATGAGTTTTAAAACGCGACTAATGAGATCATTCAGCACTTGATCTAGAGAACTAGAAATTATTTTTTAACGAGCGAAATATTTCAGCCGATAAAAAAACACAATTAAGGTTATGTTTAATTTCCTCCGGCTTTGGTTAATATGCCACAGTAAATCCTAAGCATTACATTAGCTTATAAATGTCGTCTAATGATGCTTTCCTCGCGAAGTTGGTGCGCGAAAAAAATATTTCGGTCCATCGTCTGTATTGCTGTTATAATTTGTCGTTTGTATCAAACCATCCCTGAAAATGGATGAATACATTGTCTTTAATTTCGGCGAAGCTTTTTCTGTTTCGGGCCTGCGTCTTGAGCCTAGACGAGGTTTTTAATCAGAGACAAACATATCCTGAATAAGTTAATAAGTCTCCATTGTGAGTCTGAATCCATATAAAGCATGGAGCAGTATATTTTATGTAAACTTAGTTTTCCATAAATATTGCAAAAACATTTTGACCCCTTTGTCTCTGGTTTGAGCTTAACCGGGACGTGGGGAAGTAAATTATGTTCACTGTTTTGCCCTACTGTACAGTATATTTGAGGCCCCGGCTAAACGATCAAACAAATTAAACATGTTCTTCCAATGGGATCGTTTACTGAACCGGGCTTAACAGTTTATATCCTGCGATATCGCGCGGAATATCACCTGATACTTAGCCCACAAGGCTGCAGGCCGAGCAGGCTAAGATCAGGCGACGGTGGCGATGATGAAGAAGAAGAAGAAGAAGAAGAAGAAGAAGAAGAAGATGATGATGATGATGATGATGATGATGATGATGATGAGGATGATGATGGTGATGGTGATGGTGATGGTGATGGTGATGGTGACGGTGATGGTGATGGTGATGGTGGTGGTGGTGGTGATGATGATGATGATGGTGGTGGTGGTGGTGGCAGGAGCCCATATTTATGGGCTCCTGGTGGTGGTGATTGTGAGGTGCAGTCTTGGTGGTGATGATGATGGCGATGATGATGATGATGACGATGATGATGATGACGATGACGATGATGATACATACATACATACATCACATTATTTACCCTCGGATTTTAGAGTAGCTTGTGCAGCTAATATCTCCGAGCATTTGATGAGCACAATATCTCCCAGCATTTGATGAGCACATGATGATGATGATGACGATGGTGATGATGATAATGGTGGTGGTGGTGGTGGTGATAGTGATGATGATGATGATGGTGGTGGTGGTGGTGGTGGTGGTGATGGTGGTGATGATGATGATGATGATGGTGGTGGTGGTGGTGGTGGTGGTGATTGTGATGGTACGGTCTTGGTGGTGGTGATGATGATGATGGTGATGGTGATGGCAGTGATGATTATGATGATGATGATGGTGGTGGTGGTGGTGGTGAAGGTGGTGAAGGTGGTGATGGTAATGGTGATGCAAATGAGGTAATGATGATCACTATCACCTTAATTATCATCACCATGATAAGCTTGATAATGATGATGACAAATGACCTAAGACCTGGAAGCCAGCTAGCAGCCCTGCACTAACGTATTTGGCACTTTGTACCTCAGCACGACTTATGCGCTAAAATTAAAGTTTGAGTGCAGAGCATGCACACACACGAGTAAGGGTTTCTTGTCCCTATCTTAATTGGAATGTATAGTTCAGCTACATTAGAAAAAACAACACGTGTTAACTTGAATAACCACGAAGTGGATTCACTTTCTAGTGACGCTTTTCTCGGTATCTCGAAGTCACATTTGCTACTGCTACAAAATAAGAAACATTCATGACAACAAACTCTGGTTAATATTGTACTTTTAGTTTGTGCATTCGTTGCTATTGCCGAACAAACCGAAAAGTAACGGAGACTGCTCATATTAAATTCGGTCGGAGAAAATTCTCGTTTTTATTCTTTAAGTACCTCATAAGAACTTCCTTAGACCTACACCTTTTAATGTTGGCCCCAGGATAGAATTTACCTTATTTGATCCCAAAAAAAGGAAATCTTGGAAAGCCTTTAGGCAAGTACAATAACACGTAGTGGGAAGAAATGACGTAGGTAACCAATAAATTGCTACAGAAATAGCAGGTGCGCCCATATCGGAATTATTTTTACCACAAGACAAACACAGGAAATATAGTTGAGTGTAAGGGGAAAATGTAGACAAATGCCAACGAAACTCGTGAGGTAATTTAGTATTGACTTTTTTGTGTTACGTAACGTTTCTATTTTCGTTCAGAAAATACCACGAGAATTTTGAATTCCACGTTCCTTGATATAGGCGGTTGTAAAACATTTTAAATTGCTAGGTAACAAAAATTTTTCATAACCTCGCCCATTTTGGCAAAAATACCCAAAAGCTATTACCTAATTAGATCTGAATAGTTTTAAAGACATGGAAGACAGTGGCGCAGTTATACAATCATTGGGAAAAAAAAAACAGGTTGACCCATGCCATAAAAGATATGACCTAATGGAATTATGGGAAGATGCATATTTCGTCTACACAGAGTGAAAACATTTTGTGTTTTAATTTGTGTTGTGCGTGTGAATTAAACATTTAAAATTTAGCGCTTGAAATACTTTTACCAGCTCTTCAACACAATTCGCATGCTATTTCAGTCTTCAATGGAAACTGTTCACATAAAGCTTTCGGAAGCGGACATGTCTGAAGGAACTTTACTGGCTCCCCATGGAGCAGAGGATTATTTTTAAAATTTTAATGTTGACTTTAAAGGCTCTAAATAATTTATGCCCTAGTTACATTAGTGATCTGCTGGAAACTTATAAGCCTACTAGGGCTTTAAGATCATCAGGTAGGAAGCTATCAGTCGTTCCACGCTCTAAGCTAAAATCCTACGGCGATCGCGCTTTATCTGTTGCTGCACCAGGATTATGAAATGATATTCCGGGCAGCATGAAATGTAGGGAAGACCTTTTTTCTTTTAAGCGTAACCTGAAAACTTATCTTTTTAAGCGTCATTTTAATGAGTAGTTGTCTAATTGTTATCCAGTTTTAACTTTTTAACAGGTTCCTGCTTTTTAACTTTAATTGTAAAGCGCCCTAGAGCTTTTGGATAGGGCGCTATAAAAATTGCATTGTATTTTTGTATTAAATGTCTGGGATGCGTAATATGCGTATTCCCATAACCCCATTCGGTCGTATCGTTTATGTTTCATACCTTGTATGGATCAAAAATTCTTTCCAGTGAAGTTTATGCGCAAGTTAAGCAGTAACTTGTGAAAGTAAAGCCTCAGAAAAGTTCAGTCTTGAACGGGATTCGAGCCCGTGGCCATTAACTACTTTGATACCGGACCAAGGACCAAGGCTAAGTCGGTCACACTAACACCATGACAACTTGAAACCTTTTTCGAATATCCACCCATGGCTGCACAATTATGCAGACAATGTTGTATTACAGTTACGATGTCAGTTAACAAACCACATTTAATTTCCCCCGTTAATTACTGGAATGTCTTTAAGCAATGGAGATAAAATGATAAAATTAGCGTCTCTTCTACAGCATGTCAGTCGAAGAGGAAATTTACAGACACTTTCAAAGAGACTATGATGTGTTTTCTCGATAAACTTAATGAGCTAAAAATATCAAACAAATACCTCAGGGGTTTCTAGAATTAGACTCTTATCGGTCTATGTTTTTTTACACAGCGATAAAATACGTGAGAGGGCATCGACAGTAAGTAAGGCGGACATTTTACATTGAGCATGCCTTGATTCATCAAGCCCTTCAAACTCACCATGTTTGCTATATATCCTTACATTTTTGAGTAAGTAAATCGCAAGATTTGCCGTTTCACAACAGCTGCTATCACTGACACCAGTGTCACCTTGACCGAACATTGCGCTTCCTGTTGCAGCACAGACAGTCGTATATGGATTATTTGAGGGTAGTGAAGGGGTAACTGAATGGAAACTGGGATTTGCCCTTTTTTCGACTGGGAAAATGGGATTGACTGCACTGGAACGGGGTTTAACCCGACACTGGGAATGAGATGAACAATTTCGAAAATGGGACTGGGATTTTTATTTTAGCGCTCTTGGACTCTATTATTTGACACTACTGCTTATAATTTAGCCTGTTTTTTAAAATAAAGAAATAAAATTCGGTATCAGTAGACCTCAGTACATACCTCTTACTAACCTCGAGGTCCGTACTGTACGTTACGGAACGGGTTTTCCTCGTTGATTTATGGCCCAAGCGCGAAGCGCGCGGGCCATAAATTAATGGGAAAAAACGAGGATCCGTAACTTACAGTACGGACCGAGAAAACGAGGTTAGTAAGATATTTATTGAGGTTAATCCGGCGCTCGGGAAAGAAAACTAGTTGAAGTCAAGCGGGCCGTATACTGTAGAATACGGACCGCAAAATTGACCAATCACAGCGCGCCACTAAGTAAGAGATATAATAAACATATTAGAATCAGTACATTTTTCACCTCCGCGTTCAAGCTACCAGTCTCCACACGGTTTCAAGTTCTACTAAACAGTTTGCTGATGATGGAATGACATGCGCATGTTTGCACATGGCGGGAGAGATATAAATTGCGTCCTATTCGTGGAGTGTGGTTTCGAAATCAAGTACATTACACAAAAAATGCTACAATACACACAGAAAATTGTAACTTCTGTTAAACTTAAGCTGCAGCCCGAGAGAATTACAAAAGATGATTATACAAAATTGTGGAATTGAAGATTCTGCTGTGCAGAGGGAATTTGAGGATCACGCACTGGAAAACCCAAAAGCGCCATTTGTATTGTGAACTAATGAGCAGATCGAAATGCTTAGAGAGAGAGATCATGCAGCATGCTCCTTGTTCATCCGAGGGATTCAGGGAGTGCAAGTTCATCGCGCAACTTGTGACACTGCTACCTGCACGAGCAACAAGGACCACTACAAAGGAAAAGTAGGAGCGAATTCAGCCTCAAATTCATGAGAAACTCAAGGAGTTTCTTGAAGAAACAAACGATGTGAGACTGGGGTACGATGGCAAAAGCATCGGAAATGCTTGCTTTGTGGCAAAAATCCAAAATTGGATAATAGTTTTTGTATCCAAACGGCATCAGGTAGCGCCTCTAAGTTATTGCGCACATCAGTTTACAAACCATCACTGGGATTGGGATTTTAGATTTAGTTAAGCTGGGAACTGGGATTTGGTACCCCTTCCGCTCGTCCTTCCGCTCGTCCTTCCGCTCGTCCTTCCGCTCGTCCTTCCGCTCCCCTCTTCATGACCCTCTTATTTATTATTATTATTTAAAAGCATATTTTAATCTGGACTAGCTTAATTAAGTAAAAGTTGTTCTCGTGCATTTGGAGTGAACTAATACAATTGTTGGAGTAAAACAATCTGCCTTGCTGCAACACCCGCCACTCACCCCTCTCTCCCCCGCCTCCGATCCCATTGGTAGTCACCAGTCACTTATGAGCCCTCGCTGAGGGAGATAGGAGTATTAAAGAACTATACTCGAACAAATACTTTTAAGTTTAGGTTTTTTTAATCGTATTGTAGATATGTGGAATTCGCTTCCATTGTTAGTCAGAACATCTCAAAGTATTTCCAGTTTAAAGTGTCAGAAAGATCTGATTTTTCTACCTGATTTTCCCTATTTATGCTTATTTGTATTCATATTTTACTACATTTTCTTAATGTACGATTTTATGTCTGTGTTATTCTGATTTGTACACATAATTAGTCAGGTGGTCTATCCAAGTATGGAGTCTTGGACCGTCCTAATGGCGCTCACTGTTTGTTGCTTTTTAGTTTTACTGAATATTTTGTAAGTTGCTCTTAAATTAATAACTAAATAAATAAACAAAGAAACAAAAAGACATAAATACACAAATAAATATTACTCTCCGGTAGTAAGAAAGTATGATGTTGGGTTTCTGTTTGTGAGTGATAATTTCAAGGTGAAACGAAAAATCACTCTATGGCAGTAAATGTCTGGGTTGTTAATTCACCTGCCTGGGAAGTCTGAACAAGCAGATCTTGAAGAAAACGTGTGATTAGATATACCCCTTTGTGTAGTGGCAATCGGCTATTTCGCTTGAATTGGGGACTATACTAAAGAACGTCGGGTAGGTTTATGCGCATTTGCTTCCCCGCGGGGTCGACCCCCGGGCCTACCAGTAAGATATGTGGGGGAATACTAGGAGATGGATGGGATTCTTTGCCCGAGGGTAGGGGGAAATTTTGACATTGTTTTTCGATCAAATATTAGGGGGGGGGGGGGATTTACAAGTTTGAAAAGGATGTCACGGGGATTTTCAGCTGAGAGACATCTCTGGGACTTTGTCTTGAGATATTCCCCGACCCCAAATTTCGATCATACATTTTATCAAATTTACGAAAAAAATAAACATCAGACCGGCGAACAAGTATTGTTGCTGTTGGCAAAACGGATCACTACAAGCACTGGTGTTTCCAACATGACGTCATAATTGATCTCAAGATTGAACAGCAATGCCACTGGTAAAAACCGTGGGCTCAAACGGTCCTCATCGCGGAGATTGTAAACCAAAATGGCATTTGCTCCCTCGGCCATATAAGCACAATTACAATCGATCAATGTGACCAGCTTCATCTATTTACAAGGGGAAGAACCAGAATTCACCCTGAATCGTACAAATTTTCTAATTTATTTTTCACTGCAATTTTTCGCAGACGTTTTGGGATTAAGTTTCCATATTTTGTACTAGTTTTGCTCAAAATTTTAAGGTATATCGTAAAAGCAAAAACATCCTCGATGGACTGTATATCTCTCCTTAAGGCTAAAATCTGTAATTTTGTTTTGTTTTATTTTTAAACTTCATTCGTTGAGGGAAAATATCATCTTTGAGAATTGAAAACGAACTTTTCTAAGTTCCATGTTAATTCTTTTACCTTGATGTGGGTTCATGATGAATTGAGATAAAAGAAACATAGTTATGGCGATTTTAAATTAATTAAATTACAAAGAGTCCGCCCAAGTGTTGTCATAAATGCCAGGACTAATAAATTAATAGTTTATAAATAGTACATCACGCATGGTATAACAGTAATAGAGATAAACTTTCTGGGAAGAAATCTTCTTGAAGAAGCGACGAAAGTTCTTCAGGAACTAAAAAGTTGCTTAAAACAGTCTTAGTCCTTCTTAGGAAAGGAGATAGGTTGATTAAGATATAGAATTTAGGAAAGCCATGACCGGCGTCTGTCAGGTCCGTTTCAAACGTCGTGCTACTGCCGTGCCTAGCTGGTTCGACTCAGTGTCGCACGACTGTAGCACGACTTGGTTTTAGACGTCGAATTTAATTCCGTCGAATAAAAAGCTGTTGCCCAATCTCGTACACAAAATCATCGGGTGCCGTAAGCAAAACACTGACCAGCCGTTGCACGAAGCAAATCCAAAATGTTAATTTATGAATTGAGTTCGACACGGCAGTAGCACGACGTTTGAAATGGGCCTCAGTTTATGAGTGAAATAAGAATTTTGCGTGAATTTCACCATCCTTACTGAAATATTCATTTGACAAAAGTTATATTAATCGTGTTTTCTTGTAAAGAAGGCAAAGTGCCTGCAGACATTCAAATCCCTACAAAAACAAAAGGAGAGAAACTTGTTAGGTCAACCAACACATCCAGCACATGTCAGGACATGTACAAGCATAATACGCATTGGTGGTCAAATATAAATGGATACTCAGGAAATTAGGAGCATGGCCATTTAACTTGAGGTCATATCTGTGCTTATCGACTGTAATCCACTGGAACTTTTATTAACAGAGGTCTGAATAAACGATATCCCACGAAAACAAAACCTGTAACCCTGCAGTCATAACTCAAGGATTTTAAGATCATGCTTCCAGACGAACAAAAAATCCCAATTTTGTTCCGTAAACTGCCCCCTTTCCTTGTCGTGTCCTTAAAGAGAAACTTATGAAAGTACTATACTGATGACCTTTGCCACTCACTGGGATGCAAAAAAATTCCCTGACATTCTCCCGGGTTTTCACTAACCACAAACAATTTTCACTGACCGTCCAAGACAAAGTCATAGGGCGATAATAATAATAATAATAATAATAATAATAATAATAATTATTATTATTATTATTATTATTATTATTATTATTATTATTATTATTATTATTACCTGGCCGTGGCAACCCTGTTTCAAATAAATCGCTACAGAGACTCAAATAAATCGCCTCTGAGACTCAAAATGTACAGCCACCTTAAACAGAAAGGATTCTAGAATATGGGGATGCTCAAAATGTTTCAGGCGTTGGCATGTGGTGCTATAAAAACTAACTCTTGAGTCTGTGGATAAAACCCTCAAGCGTGCAAAGCGTGATCATTTAAATAAAACTGAAGCAACTGAGTTACTGAGCAGTACCAACCTGAGATGCTGCATGTGTTGATTATGCTGTACAAGGTAGTTCTAAATTTTGAGTCAGTGAATGAAATCCCCAAATGTGACCATTCAAATGAATGCTATAGTGAGCAGTACTTTCCTGTGGTTGCTGTTGATTATGCTGTACACGGTGGTTCTAACTTTTGACTCTGTGGATGAAATCCTAAAGTGTGACCATTCAAATGAAAGCTACTGAACAGTACCCTCCTGTGGTGGTATTTATTATGCTATACAAGGTAGATCTAACTTTTGAGTCTGTGAATGAAATCCTCAAATGTGACCATTCATATGAAAGTTACTGAGCAGTACTTTCCTATGGTGCTGTTTATTATGCTTTATAAAATAGTTGAAGAATTGCGCGTGCTATGACTGATCGAAGATAATACACGCACCCTAAGTCACGCGTGTGCACTGTGGAATGCACGCAGCATACGTCACGAGCATTTTGCGCGCGTAAATCTGGGGAAATAACGCAAAAAGCAATAAAAAATTACATGTGATTCAATCCATATTAGAAATAATTTTGAACATAAAGGCAAACTTTGGAGGTTAGAGAGTCAACAAATTTCATCAGCTGACTTCTGGTATGAAAGCTCGCGCAATTCTCTGGGACATTTTATAAAAGGAAAAAACTTGTTCCTCGTACATTATTGAGTAATATAAGCACTTGGGAATTTTTAAGAACAGTCGAGAAGTGCGAGAAGTACTCACAAGCCGCAGGCACTTCTCTCGTGTACTTAAAAATTTCCGCATCCTTAGATACTCAAGGTGCTTTTAACTTTTCCGTCTGTGAACGAAATCCTTCAGTGAGACCATTCAAACGAAGGTTCTGTCTTGTAGTGCTGTTTATTATGCTTGTTCAAGAAAGGTTAAATGTTTGTGTTTGCGGATAAAATCCTAAAAGATAGCCGCTTGAGCAATCGACATTCATATGGAGTTGTTTGTTTAAATATGCTGGTCAAGGTGGACATATTTTAATAACAAGCTTGAATGAAATCGTACAGCACTTATCATGATCATATAGATTGTTTGACCTTGCTTGTCCCAGTAGTGGAAACTAATCAAGTTTTCTAACCTGGAGACGAAAAATCATTCAACGCCATTCAACTGCTAGACGGCGCGGGTCCTTCTCTTCCAACAGGCGGCACATGCACCAAAGCGTAAGGCGCACTTGAAGACGCCGCGGAGCTACTTCTGTAAAGCGGTATCTCAGACGGGTGTACTTGCTCCAACTCAAGCGGTCCTTCTAGTGATATTTGTGCGTCAAGTCTGTTGAAATTAATATAAGTTCTGCGCCGAGAGCCCTTGCTCAGTTTCCTGGCGTAAGATGAAGGCTTGGTGAGCGAGGTGGCATCGCAAGTTATCCGATCGCTTTCACTGGCAGACGATATTCTCGCGGTTAAAATTTCCGCTGGTCGAACGCGCTGAAAGCTTTGGCTTGACTGGGGTCGTAGAACTTCACATGGATCACATATGTCGGAAAAGTTTTCCAAGGGAGATTGGTAATAGCGCGGCATGTCCTGACTCGGGTAGCCTGAATGGTTCCGCAGGGGAACAAATAACTTTCTGGACAGCCATTGTTGTGGCCAGGAAGCATTTAAGTTCACCTCCGAGCGCGATTCATCGGTATTAGTAGATGAGTTTAATTCTGTCCTTTCTCTAGATTCCGGTGGAATCAACTCCCGCGAATTGCCATGGTAGCATTCACTTCCTTGGTCCTTGGGAGGATTCTTTTCGTGAGAGTGTGCAAGATTATCGACTGAAGACTGGCGGTAAATATTTCTAGACAACGATCGCTTACGGGAACCTAAGCTCCGCGTACGAGGGCGCCCTGACGGCGGACGGGGGGTGATTATTGACCCGGGAATATTACTTGCTTTTTTATCTTCCAAGCTCAAGTTTGATATTTCTCGCGGTAAAGGTCGCTGGACAAGTTTTTCGCACGTTGCGCCATCATCGGTGCTTATCAGATTTGTTTCTTCGTCCTTGGCAACGAACGCTGAATCAATTAAGTCGAGGGTTTCGTCGTCAACGATTTTCAAATTCACTTGCGAAGTTTGTAGAGTTTCCTGTTCTTTTATGAATCGCAAAACTATGTCTCGTTTCGCTCTGGGCACATTGTCCGTAAAGTCGTCGAGGACAGGATCATTCTCCGAAGTCATCATGGTCAAAGTTATATTGTATATTGTGAAAGGAAGCTGTGATCATGTAAGCTCATGAATACAAGCACCCTCTCGTGGAAGAACTTGCCGGCCAGGGGTAGACAGAACGATCGTCGCTAGAAGTAAGAAACGACAAAATACGTGTTTAAGACCGGTCCATCAAACTCGATAAATTTCCTCTAGTTGTATAGTTTCCATCAAATAAACAAATACTTTGATTTCGCTCTTGCATGGAAGCCACTTCTTCTCAGGCACATGTAACTGAAGAGTGCGTTAATTCAGAACTCCAGTCCAAGCCAACACGAAAAGAAATGTCGAGTTAAAGAAACAAATCCACCAGGCACTTTGTCCCTAAAGATCTGCTCCTTAGTTTCACACTTTAAACGGAAAGCAAGCACAGTAATTTTGGTAATTTTCCACACAGTCTGTCGGTGTCGGTGTTTGTCCTTCTGTGCTCGTAGCTAACAAATACGGTTCACCGGCGGCCGATTGGCTGCAGGCGGTAAACAAATCACTCATAAATATTCATCACACTTTAGGATAAGATCAATTCCAAACGCAAACTAATTAACGGGCGTGTATTTATTTGGGAAAAGTAGTGATTCCAAGCTAACTCGACGTTCGGTGAAAACAGAAAGTAAACTTGAGGACAATTCTGAAACGTTGTGGAAAACGCGTGTCCAGTTTTTTGGCCTGTTTAATGCTCTCCAATTCCGTCTAGTGTAAGCAAGTAATTAGCTTTTTTAATTTAGTGTTAAGGGCATGTACACACTTTAGGCCGCTCTTTGTTTCCTTGAGTACACTCACGAGTTTTCAGGCTGTCGAGCTAACGCTATTCAATGCATTTTAACACAAGCCGTAAATTACTTAGAAATTGTTCACGTAGTTTTACCCTGAGACCACCTATTCTGGGTAAGACCTTGTTTCTTTAAGACGGGAATCCAGTAAGCTTCGCGGCTACAGCAAGCGTTAAGTAGTTGTAAATTGAATTTGTTTGAATCCCTGGTGGTTTTCCAAACGTATAATTATCTTTTTTGGCACCCTGACTGAACGTTACGTACGGTGTTGACGTCATAACGTTTTGTTGAGTTAATCCTCTTGTATGAAAGTTTAAACCGGCATTGTAAGATCTAAATAAAAGGACCAAATAGATATGCTTTTACTCACAATTCACTTCAGACGCGAGGGATATAATTATTAATAAAATTTAAGAAATATATCGCAAGAAAGTTTTAAGGCAAAAACGCGAGAACAACTTAACTGAATCAGTGTATGGTTTCTAGTCAACAAAAATAATACTGAAAATTGTCTCTAAATAAGAATTGGAAAAAAATTGCTTCCAGCTACAGAGAGATTTATCAGAAGTATTAAAACGTATTAACCAACGTAAAAATATTGCACGGAGGATTAATCTGAGGGCAGATGTTTACTCTGCTATAAGTGCTGTGTTATTTGGCTGTTATGGCTAGGTTTCCCCTCGTTCTTGTGACAAAAGCTTGGCATTTTTCGCCAAAAAACAAAACGGCTCTTCCAATGACAAAAATAAGAGAAAGCCGTGATAATAAAAGACATGGGGTCAGACCAATATACATGAAGTTGAACGCGTCATCTTTCAAAGCACGCCCCCAGTTTTGTCCTCGTTTTGTCCTCGCTTCAGTCTGCGCCGTGCTGTTGATGGCTTGCGCTCTCGATTATGGGGATTATCCAGAAAGGGACCTCAAGTAGTGTCTGTGCTCGACGGCTTTACAAACCGATATGGACGGTGACGCACGTCTTGAGTAAATTGCAAGTTCGCTTATAACAACGCCAGCCACAAGGGTATAGGAGCGGCTTGTCTCAAAAGTACAAATGAGTTCCGCAGCCCTCTGTTCAGAGAAGTCTCGAATGATAATGATGATCATGGTGGTGGTGATGATGATGATTGATGATGATGATGATGTAAACAGCCTCAACGACAGCCACCGGTTTTATAGGTGAGATAGTCATTGGGGGCATCCGCATGGTTGGACCGGGTTTTAAAAGTAAAGATTCAACGCCCTTCTCGATCTCTAAATCCCAGACAAAGAAATAACAAGATAAAGATTGCCGCGGAAAAACAAGGGCCAGGAAACGTTATTCAAATTTCCACTTTGTTTTACATGCAGAACAATAAACCACCCGCCTATAGAGTCTAAACCACCAACGGAAAATATTGCTACTATTTTGCATGGAAAAGAACTGCACTTGACATTTGATTATATGTCGTGCTGTTAAATACATTTAGCCCTCAAAGACTACGAGCGGAAACTACCGCTTCCCTTCTTAAAAAAGATAAAGATTAAAAAGGATATACAGGGAACAACGGAATGAAGCAAAAACAGCTTTCTTCTTTATTTTCGACAAATATTTCGACAAAGGTCTTTTTTATAAAACACGGTTTGGATGCAACGCACACCACTTGATAGATTTTGACCTCAAGGACGTCATTTAGGTGGAAATGTGTTCCTTATGAAAAACAAAATACCGCAGCAAAATCAATATAAGTTTCAAATACCGAGTTAACTTTCGTGCAAACAAGCAATATAGTTAACGACACCCTTCACTGTCGTACGTACTTGAAACAACTCCAAAACCTTTTAATAAATAATGGCTTTGAAATTTAAATTTGACTGATAACTAGCTTATTGCAGTTTCTCGCGGAACAAAAACTGGGCGACCTACAATGTAAGTGTGTGACTTTTTGACGCGAAATTTGAATTCAAGGAAGGAGAGAACTGACGAATGCGCGAAAGCCTCTTCGTGGAGCAAAAGATGTTGGTTCATCTTGGTTCATCTGTAGTCCTTCACAGACAATTTCGACAAAACATCTTCTGACAGGTTTAATCTAAACTTCGAAACTTATAATGCAGTAACCGTTTAGTGACGTAAAAAAGAAGCCTGTCAGGCTTTTTATAGCAACAGCTGTCAAAATTGTTAATGGGCAAACAACAGGATTCTATTACTAAGTCGACAGCTGCTGAAGCCAGACTGAGTTGTGTCAATTCTACACTGAGAGGATAGACGAGAATTAGAATACTAAATCCGGATGGCTCGGATTAACAGTGCCTGAATCCAACTGAACTTGAATACTCTACAATTCGAAAAACAACTAAAGGAACATGTAC
The DNA here is from genome assembly GCA_016490735.1 of Pachyseris speciosa. Lineage (NCBI taxonomy): Eukaryota > Metazoa > Cnidaria > Anthozoa > Scleractinia > Pachyseridae > Pachyseris > Pachyseris speciosa. The sequence continues at coordinate 80,718 of JAEMWC010000156.1, forward strand.
GCGATTTCTGAAGAGGACAGCTTCTTGCCTGCCATTTTGAGTAGCAATCCGGTCAAGCAACTCGAACAGGTCCGCGGATACTATGAACGACAGTGCGAATTCAGTTTAGTGCTCGACCGAAATCTCGAAGAGATTAGAATGGATTACTGCAGAAAGCTGTGTACGGAACGACATCGGCTGAACAAGTCTTTGTGGGAGCTAGAAGTTCGAAAGAGAAGGCTGCTGCATCAAATGATGGCACCACAAACCAAAGGCGCTTCTGACTGGAGACGGAAGTCCTTGTCAGAAACTAAAAAGCAACGCTTGAAACAGAAAGAGAAAGACAAGCGTAAAACGGAACGAAAACTGAAGTCTCCAAGGGTTGAGTCAAGGCAAAAATCAGATGGGGATGGCGGCGAGAAACAGGAAGTCCAAAAGCTGGAGATACCGAAATTTCTTCTGCACTGAATTATAATACGATTGTGTATGTATTCTTATGGACCGCAGGGGTTGCTAAGACACAGGGAGTGGAATATTCTTCATATCAAGAAGTAAATACGGAAATTGTCGCCTGAAAACTGAGACTAACTTGAGGGCAGCAACTTGGTGAAGAAAGTCTCGAAATCATTATAAATTGCATTCTTCATACGGCATTCGAAAACAGGGCAAACCAATTCGACTGTATTATAGACTAAACTGCTGCAAAATAAATTTGTTTTCGCCATTTTCAACTGAGTAATCATTAAATATGTAAAAATGATATGCGTCACGCTGCACGAGAGAAATATTTAGAGAAAGGAGGTGAGCCTAGTTTGAAAAACAAGCAGTTCAGTAAAACAAGTTTAGGTACTTCTCCTAAAGGGTGAGGTATTGAAATTTATTTGTTCATCTAAGAAAGGCAAATAAAACAACATATGTTGTAGACATGTACAAGTTTCTCTCTTCTTTTTTCGTGTTTTCGTGTTTTTCTTTTTGAAGTGTGAATACCCGGACAAATAAACCATCGTTCTTTTAACAGGAAAGCAAACGATAAGATTTTCATATTTCGACACTGTACTTAGAAGAAATGAAAATATCGCTAAAGCAGCAAAAATAAGTTCACTTAGCGACAACAGCACACATTTAAAATGCAATTTAAGTGCTTTATTTTCAAAAGGGAGAAGAGTTGATAAAAACGAAAAAAAAAAACGGCTTACAATGAACAGGGATAAGTAATGTCTTTCCGACAAATCTTTCAATTATTACAAATGAGACACACCATTAATATTAACGAAATGAAAACTCCTCTCAATAAATATCATTATGTTTTGTATTAATCTGTATACACTTAACCATTCAAATTCTTTCAACACATTTATTAACAAGAAAGTAATTAAAGTAAAAATGTTTTTGTAGGTTACAAAATAAATATCATCCCTAGCTATAAAGTCTTATCAAAACTTCACAGCCAAAAGCGTTTGCTTCTTTTTGAAAAACGAATGTCTTTGTTGAATGTTATCTTTGTGTTGGTTTGAAACTGAAACAAAATGTCTTTTAAGCTCCTCGATTAAAAAGAAGCATCTTCGTAAACGAAAAACATAATTTAATTTACGTTTTAGAAACTTAGATTAAAGATACAAATGAATAATAATGTAAAAAGGTAATTTCCTCCATAAGCAACACACTAAAATTTTATTATAAAAAGGGTTTCTATGTGGGAAAACGTCACTTCAAATAAAACAGCATATTTTCAAGCAAAACTTCATTTGAGAAACCTTGCTCAAAGTTTGGTAACCAGACCACGTGATAACTCCAGGCCAATCCTGTAACGCGATTTGCCACAGCCAATAGGAGCCTCTGTTACGTTATAAGGTGCTTAGAAGCTGTTCTGCCTGGTCGTATGATTGTTTGTCCTGGACAAGGGTTAAAAAATACACGCACACAATCGCGTCAGTTCTGGATGAAATACGACCGCCGAAGCGTTTTGGCTGGCAATTTAGTGATTGTTAGGCCATATTCGTATTCTCAGTCAGATTGAACTGGATCTAGCACGAAGTGGAGGCTCTTGCGGAAATACATTTACATATGAAAAGATTCCCCCGTTTAAGCCTCGTGTGCATGCTAGTTCCAGCTCATTACGGAGAATATGAATAAGGCCTATTGACAGCGATTTGGATCGAACGTTTTGGTACAGTTGGATGGTAACATGCTTCAGAGGTCACTAATGAGGAACAATCCCAGATGGAAATCTATATTTTTTTCATGCAGCCCTGAAAAGAAAAGCACGAGAAAGGACAAGAAATCAGTACTACCACTCACATCTTCCGAGGAAACGGGAAGGGATACAGCTTTCCTCAACCATTCTGCAGCTTTCGCCACATCACCATTTTGCTTGTAACACTGCCAAGGAAGAAATAAATAATTCCATTTATGCTATCCACGATACTGGAGTTTAGTTAGCCCGCCTCAAGAAACCATTTCACCGTGCTGGTTAAACGAAAATGAGAGTAAGGATCCGATAGGTTCGACAGCACATGTATAAAAAGCACATGAAATTCGACGATAATTAATCAGTTTAAAGGCTCTTTTTATAGAGCGACAGCGCAGACGAGATTAAAGCAAGGGCTCTAGAGTTTCCACTAAAATAAACGAGAAGTGAAAGCGAGATTTCTTACCAGTTGACACCGTGGCGAAAGACGAGAGGGCAGGACACGTGAATCAACCACAAAACAAGAGGGAGATTTCAACAAGATGGCATACTCTTATAGACTACACAAGACTGCACGAGAATTGGAAAGTAAAATAGACTTAATTGACACCAATACCCCCGATTCTAGTTACTCGTGCTGGATACGACAAAGACGCCGACGAGTCAAGGCGTGTCCTCCATTTTTCTTCGTGTTTTCGGTTACCCTTTGTGTGTGGATGCGTTAGATCTGGGTACGATGTAATACACGCATGCAATGCGAGAATGTTTGAGGTTCGGTGTTGTTTTGCAAGCAAACGCTTAACATTATTTTGTGTTTTAGAGAAGCGTATACCTGTAAGTAATCACCTACCGTAAAAGCTCATTAAGCCCCCCTCTCTTTTAACCCCCCCCCCCCCCTTCGCTAATAAGCCCCCCGTTTGAAAGTTGGTTTTTGTAATAAGCCCCCACTCTCTAATAAGCCCCCCCTTTGGGACACGAGATTTTGTAATTACTCTCTCCTCTTCCCTCTTACAAAATACACTTAATTGCGGCCCAGTTGGCTTGTTTTTAAACAAATATGCAATAAAACACACAATACTGTTTCCCGCTCGGTATTAAATACTTAAGTTTCACTGCAGCTGTTTGAGATTTGTACAGAAACTATTTAACACGAACTCGGCCGCACAAGTGCACTAAAGTCGATGACAGCCTAAAATTAACACTCGAGCTGTTAATAAGACGATTGGCCACCTACAGAGACTTAAAACGTGACGGTTCCAGTGTAAGCATCTCTTCAGTGCGAATCAAGGAATTGTGGGCTGTGCATAAAGTAATATAATTAGCAACGCTTGAACAGGACTGTACGTGTACCACTGTAAGTGGTGATAGTTCAGTTAAGTTTGGTGTTACCTTGCCTATCCAGTATGAATTTGAAAGCCAAAATCTTGGTTTGATTTCTTCGGCCTGTGGAAAGAGAGCGCGCTAATTAAACTAAATTGAAGCGAGTCCAAAATTAATGACAGGTTTGGTTTTAAACTGATAGTAGACGAAGCTGGCAAACACTATGAATCCTGGTTTTAACCTTTTAAATCTTTACCTTTAAAAAGTTCTCAAGTGCTTCTTCTATCGTGGACGACGGTGGTTCAGCTACAAATGTTGATGCTGCTTTTCTCTGCCACCAGGGCAGCACTGCAATCTAAAAATCAGATTCAAAAAATACTTATTATAAAACAATGGTACCATCGATCCTGTACACAATATTTTTGGTACTTGACAATATATTTCCATCCATTAATTTCACAAAGATAACCACATGTAACAAACAGCTTGCCGCATAAACAAACACCTGAGTTTTACCTCAAAGCACCACCTTCCAAAGAGATGATACGAAAATGGATCATTCCTATCAAGTTGAATAGCTTGCTGTATGTGATCCTACAAAGATAATAGATTAATTGAGCTTGGATCATTTGAGGTCACATTTTAAACCAACAGATAGGATGGGGGGGGGGGGGGGGGAGAGGAGAAACAGGAGATGGAGGGGCAAAAGAAGGAAGGGGTGGGGTGAGTGCAGGAAGGAAGGGGAAGAACACAGGAGGGAGGGGAGGGTGGTTAGAGAGAAGGAGAAGGAGGAAGGAAGGGATGGATGGGTGCATGAAGCATGAGCACAGTGTAAGGTGCTTCAAGATAAGGAGGAGGAGGCAGTGGAGGAGAGGGAGGAGTGGAAAACGAAAGGTAGAAAGGAAGGGAAAAGGAGAGAAGGAAGGAGGGAGGAAGGGAGGGGAAGAATTGAGGAGAAGAAAGAAAAATGGAAGGGTAAACAGCCCTATCAAAATGTTTTGTAGAAGAGGGCGGTACAGCTGGAGTACGTGTAGTAGGCAGCAACTGACAGCGAACTTTGCCTGCTGGAGAACTCACAGTGAAGTCCAAGTATGAAGTAAGGGGCAAATAACTGACTGTAGGCAGCAAATTTGCCTGTTGCTGGCACATTTTGACGGGCTGTGTAAAAGGACTGAGCTGTACCTTGTATTTGAATCCAAGTAATATCTTATTCTGTAAACTTTCATAGTCTGTTGTACTTCCAAGAATTATTGCATACCTGTGGACACAAAAACAAACTGCTTCAATGGGCAGTGAACATACCTTATGTTAAGCATATCATCTTAAATAATGATAGACCATATATCATCTGTAAACACAAATTATGCACATTCATCTCAGTCTAGACAAATAAACAATTCTGCAGATCACCAAATGTGTCACATTTGAATTATGTGGACAAAAATTGACATGATTTGGGAAATACTCTTCCAATAAAACTTAGTAATTGTCAGTGAGTAAGGTTACTCGCATACCTTGACATACAGACTATAGACTTGCACCAAGTCAACCACTTAAATGGGGTTAAGGTTTGTCTTGTTATCAGTAATAAAGAGAGTGTGTATGACAAAACAAAACTGTGTGACTATGAAGGCTTTTGTGAAAGTCTAACCTTGACATAAAAAAATCACCACTTACCATTTATGTGCAGCTGCACTTTTTCTGTCCAATTCAATTGCTTTCTCTGCTATTGCTATACCTAAATAACAGTTAAACATCAACAATAACAGTACTGAGTACATAACTACAATGTCTCCAGGTTAACCGCCGACCAGTTAGCTCAGTGGTAGAGCACTGGACTACCGTGCGGGAGGTCGCGGGTTCAAACCCCAGCCGGACCAACACTCAGGGTCTTTAAATAATTGAGGAGAAAGTGCTGCCTTTGTAATGACATCTACATACAGTTAGACTTTTTAGTCTTCTCAGATAAGGACTATAAACCGTAGGCCCCGTCTCACAACTCTTCATGATTCTCTGATTCTGTGGGACGTAAAAGAACCACTAGGGATGTAACAAAACTCTGGCAGTGACCACCCTTAGTGTCTGTCTTAATTTGATATTGATATTACGGGGGCACTCATAACTCAACTTCATTAATTGTGAACTGCGTTATAAGCAGTCTGGCAAAAGTCCCCCGGCCAGTGTTGTAAAGCGACTAGAACAGCTAGTGATATAGGCACTATATAAATAGAGTTTATTATTATTTATTATTTATTATTATTGTATATACCGGTAAATTTTTTTTGATTACTTTTTCATAACATATTTACTAGATGAAAAAATAGGGAAGTGTCATTATTTTATATACCTTCATATAACAGGCTCTTTTTTCCCTCAATGTCTCCATTTTTTCCTTTTATTGTGGCGACATCATAACAAGACCTTGCATATCTCCAGGTTAATTCACAACTTTCTTGATCCTGTTCAAAGGAGAAGGATGCCAGAGGTTGACAACAACAAAACCCTACCACTATTAACCTTAGTCACTCTGCTGTGTGTATTGATAAATTGAAATTCCCTAACTGCTCTGTGCATATGAGTCCAAACTCACAAATATCCAAGTTTTGCAATACCTGGCCCCTCTCTAACTTAACAAATTTTGAGTGTAGCCAGATTTATATCAGAATTAAATAAAGCATATCCAAATAATTAATTCATAGAGTGTGCTCTTTGTAGGATCACCAGATATATTACTAAACAACAGACAGTGTAAATTGAACAAGACAATGGCAGCTTACCTTCTGTATTCCCTCCTCTAGGATTTCATGTATTTTATGCTTGTCTTCAGTATTATTACTTGAGTGAAGAGCATCCACTTCATCTAAAACTGCTTTAAGCTTGCTAGTCTCTGGAGAACTACATTTGTATAAATTTTAACAAATCAAAAGTATGCCCTGCTGGTCAAGGGATATTGCAGTTTTTGGTTAACACATCTACTTGTGTACAGTAGGTAACAATGTTTTAACCTACAGTAGTTTGAATCTCAATTTCCTTAATGTCTCCTACCTGTAATTATTCATAATTAGGGCTATTAGAGACAAAGGGAATTGATTTTGAGCCTAGGTTAAAATTAACAACTTTTGTTATGCAGCTACAGGTGTAGGGCTTGTAATAAGGTCAGAGAAAAACAGCAAAATTATGCAGCATTTTCAAGGAATATCAGGTAGTGAGAGAGAGCAACTCCTTATCATGTGGGAAAATTTATGCAAAATAATTTTAAAAATAAGATCATTTTCTCAAATGTTTTTGATGTTCTTTTTTTCAGAGGAAATTTACTCTTCTTTTGTTGTCAAAATCCTGTTGTCAATTATGTCAGGCAACATAAGTGAGGTTTTGGCAACTTATATAGTGGGGAATTTCAAAATGATTTTAACCTACATGTATGGCTGTAGGTCAAATAAAATGAAATTCCTTTGTGTTCTAACACTAATTTTCATGATTCACGAATAATTAGGGTTAGAAGACAGAAGACAAAGGAGTTTCATTTTAACCTAGGTTAAAATCATTTTGACCTACAACTTAAATCTTGAAATCAAGGAAGCTTCCTAAAATTGTCAGTCCTATATACAGGCCCAGCCAGAGGTTTTGGGTATAATTATGGTATCTAGAGCCATTTTAATTCAGGTATGTGGTATTTTAATTTGTGTTACAATTCGGGTATAAAGTATCTGGTTCTTCCTGAATTTTAGGTATTCGGTATACAGACATGAATTAAATGCTTCAAGATACATGTAATTTTAGGCATTAATTATCACAGTTTTACAATTTTAAGGTATTTTGGTATCTTATCATGGGGAAAAAACCGGGTATACTGGTATCCCCCCCCCCCCCCCCCCCCCCCCCCCCCCGGGCCTGTATAATTAGCTGGTTTTAACTTTCAGGCTTTCTTTTCGATTTCCTTTTTGGCTGGGTAAATAGCTTTTTCTATTTGTATTTTCAAACTTGACTTAAATGTGGAAAATAAAAGAGCGTTGATTGATGAGAAAATAAAACAATAACAACAAGCGACAATAAGAACAGAGGTATAAACAAACCTTGACAAAGGTTCATCCCCTGACATTTCATAATATTCTTCTACATCAGTCTCCTCGTCGTCGCTTTCTCGAACAGAAACCTGATCCCGTTGCGGAACTCGTCGTTTAGGTCTAGTTTCGTTGAAGCAGACTTCAAGCTTTACCACGACACAGCGAAGTTCCCTTATTTCGTTAGTCAGTTCAGTGAAGCGGGCCACAAGTTTTTGATCCTGCGCTTGCAAGGGAAAGATTTTTCTTGATGCCGCCATTCCCGCACCTATGCCCATCCCTATTCCTAGTCCAATAGATACGCCAACAAGAACATTCCGCCCAAAAGAAAAGGAGAAAGGATTTGACGGCAACCAAGACGCCATCTTGATTTCTCGCATGAGTGAGTAGAGGTCTGGAACTAATGTAGAACCTGCTATCCATTGGGATGACGGGCTCCAAAAGAATAATTGCTTCTGTGTCGCTTCTGTTGTCATTGAGGAGTTTTTACTTAAAAAAAAAACACCAGGAGTATGCCTTACATCTTAATAAGCACGCAGATAAGGCTGGTGAGGAACTCACTGACGATTTTAGTCGCTGATATGACCGGAGAAGATCATTATTTTGCACCTGTATGCATCTTGAGCGCGTGTAACGATATGATGATTGTTGTCTTACAATGCAGGCTCTTGGACCAACTAACTGTGGCGACGAGTGGACAGATCCAGAGGTTATGAAGTATTTGGAGGCAGAGTTGGTGCATCACTTTGGGAACAGCTTGTAAGTTTAGTCATATTCAATTTGTAATCAAAATAAAGTGGAAAGGTTCAGATTCGGCATCGCCATTTTGTGCTTATATAATATTTTTTCATTAAATTGTGATCCCACTTGTTACGCCAGGTATCAGAAAGGTTGGGCGCTTACTGTAGTTTGGGACTACCACAAAATAATTGCCACTATGTGCAGGCCCTAAGAGAATCAAGATATGAGGCATTACCCAAGTCGGGGTGGGCGGGGGGGGGGGGGGGGGGGGTATAATTACTTGCAAACTAGTGGAAACTGTTTTCAAGTTATTTGATTCCTCACTCGAACTCAGTGTAGCCTTAGCTATTCACACCCCTTCGATTCCCTGGACATCACCTGCAACTTGAGTTTCGTTTTTCGTCTATGCAGCAGAGAATACATCTCATCAGATCCACCACGTGTTGTGCTAAACAAATTAGACCGGATAGGCTACAAAGTTATAGCAAGCACTGGTGTTGGTCAGACAATTATATGGACACTGTACAAACCAGATGAGGAGTGTACATTGGATAAAGCCAAGGCAGAGAGGTGAAGTTTTTCTTAGTCTTATAATTTTGATTTGTTATGATTTTGTTTTGCCACGATACCAAAACAAATATATTTATTTCGGCCAATATAACATTTCCTGGCTTACAAATCGTACCCTAAATTGCTAAAACTGCAATTAATAAACTCTTTCAATTGGCAGTGGTTTCGCATAAAGTTTCACACAGATATCACACAGAAAGCACACAAGAAAGTAATGAGTAAAATTCTGGTGGCAGGGAAGCGCTTAAATCTAAGGGTAAGGGGACCAGGAGAGGAGCCTCCTAGGGGGAGACAAGATTGAGTGCTACTGGGGGTAGCCACCCTGAACAGGAGTCCTGATCAGGTCTCCGGGGGTGAGGCCCATAACCCACCTTGTACTAGTAACTAAGGGGAACCAGGAGGGGTGGCCCTCCTGGGTGGAGTACAGATCAGGTGGGACTGGGGGTCCACACCCTGGAGTGGATATTTTTCCGGACCTGTCTCCAAGGGCTAAGCCTTACTGTGGGGTAAAGTGCAGCCAGGGGTTCCACTACTTTTATTGGAGCAAGACAGTAGGTCCATGTCTCAGGACCCAACGTACGGTAGTCCAGTAAAAAACCATAATGGAAAGATTGAACTTAGAGATTTAACAAATCGAATGTGGTTTAGCGTTGTCTCTACTGTTATCGACAACGATATTCGTCATCAGTGGTCAAAATGTTGTGGACTCACTCGGCTGCACCTCGTGAGTCCACAGCAAATTTTGACCACTGTAAGAGTAGAGCCAACGCTAAACCACATTCTATTTGTTTCTTACCACGATATCAATGTCAAAGAAAATGTTAATTTCAGAGTGTGAGCTGAAAAAAGGCATTGCGCGACACATTGACGTGCAGCAGCGTTGTCTAGACTCTTATCGTCAACGGCAAATTAGCCAATCAGATTCCGATATTACTAGCAATTGTTGTAAAAACCTATATACATGTAGAGTCATGAGTGATCAGTGCAGTGTACATTATAGTCATCCGAAATACATAGCAAGCATTGCAAGTACAGGAAAGACTAAACAAAGGTTCCAGTTGAAAGAAAAAAAAAAGAAAAAAGGAAAAGTGGTGGGGGGGGGTGGGAGGGAAAAATAGCAGTTGAATGAACCGAAGCCCTCGAGAACTGGCTGGGAAAGGACGATGTATGGCATAAAGAGGAGCACATGTGCATGATGAGCGCATGATAAGACGAATGGAACCTTTGTTGTCTAGAAAAACTATCATGCTAAGTTGACAGTAGACTTTGCAAAAGGAGAAGGATACATTGTAATCAAACAACTAGTTACTGTTCATTGTTCTTTCTTGTACTTTGGACTAGTATCTACAGTTACTTAGTACAAAAGCTTATTCAAAATGTCGAACATTGTGGTGACCAGAGAACAGAGACATGATTATTGCTAGTATGACAATCTGTGTGCATTGTAGGGCATAATCTCAGGTTTATTAACATCAGTTTATGCTACCATAAGCTTGAACTATATTTTCTTCAGACAATATACATGTATTTTCTGAAGTTAGACTCTAAATGTTAACCAGGGTAAATTCTTGAACATGCATTTATAAATTATGGTGATGTCCTGTTTAGATTACAAGATAGCCACAGTAATTGTTGTCAGTAATCAATGTCAAATCAATAATTTATTTCTTTTTCAACAGATAAGTCTCTGTTATGAAGAACATATTTCAAATGCAACCTCTACTAGCAGTTGCTTAACTGCGTCAAGATACCAAGCTAGTGCATCACTTGCTGTAATCATTGTTTTGGAATGCCATGAATTTGGGCTTTTTTTAAATATGTGGCCGCTGTTATAGACTGCTGTTGTAAAGATAGAGAAGCCTGCCATGGATAACTGAAGCTCAGATTTCTAAAGTTTGAATCTGCCATATCAAAAGACTAATGCTGTTACATCATCCAATAAAATTCATGCTAGCTACATTGTTAATATTATTTTATTATTATCCAACTCTGTTAGTTATTGTACAGAAAACACACAAGACAAGTACAAATATTCCACGATATTGTACATTGGATATTTGTATTACAGGGGTACTTTGACCGCGTGCTATGCAAAACCTGTCACACTTTTCTGAAAAAAGTTTTTCTTTCCGTAAATTCTTTGTTTTGCAACACAAGTTGGATAATAAATCTCTTCTTACTGTTAGATGTTTTGGCGTGTAGTAACACAGAGTATTTTGACTCACCCTATGGGCTTGCCAACATATAGCACAACTCGCAAAAATACTCCGTAATACTACACGCCAGAACATCTAATAAGATATATATATTTTACATCAGCTGGAGAAGAAATAAATAATTTTATTTCTTCTCGCTTAATTATTAAGTAATCCTTATTTAATATGGAATGTAGTGCTGGGAGAATATTTTGAAGTAAAACTGTTTTAAACCTGACACACTGTAGCTGGTTATGTGTCAAGATATTTAGATTTCTTTACATAGTGTTGTGTGACCATAACATCTAGGGAATGTCAAATTACTTTGGCACCCAATGTTGCTGATACAATGTAGCAGTGACATTGGATTTCTATATGAAACAAAAGTTTCTGAATTAGTGAAATAAATGCAGTACAGTAGTATTATTCACTTAACCAACAGAGCCAGCTTGACTCAGCATGAACTTCAAACTGTTGCCACTTAATCACCACTACCATCATCATCATTATCACCATCACCATCATCAGCAGTAACTTAACAGTAGTATTATTAGCAGCAAGACAAATTACCATAACCATCATCGTCATCACCATCACCACCACCATCATCACCACCATCATCATCATTACCATCATAATCACCACCATCATCACCACCACAATGACGACCATCATCACCACCACCACCATCACCATCACCACCACCATCATCACCACAACGACGACCATCATCATCATCCTCATGATCATCACCCATGACCAGCAACACAACCTGTCTACCATGACCATCATCATGACCAACGCCATGGGCCTCAGCATCATTATAACCAATGCCATCACTGTTCAGTTATGAATGCCAACTGAACACCTTCACTGCAAACATTACCACCACTATTACCAAACATCATAAGCTGTTCCTTTCAAGCAGCTAAAACACATTCCTTGTATTCTGGGAAGAGAGTGGCATGATGGTGCGATGAGTACAACCCAGGAACTATGCAGACTGTTTAGTTCAGGGACCAGACTAGGGACCAGACTGTACTCTACTTTCTTCAAGATTCATCTTTTTCTTGCATTTCTTTTATCAGCCGTTTCCTTTCCTCAAATTGGCGAAGTTTCATGAGCACAACACTTTCGTAATCCTTATCAGATAGAGTGCTACCTGATAAAGATGATGACTCTGCGAGCTGAAAATGAAGAATAAAAACAATTCCCATAAAACACTAAATAATATTGCACAACTGTTTGAAAACAACTCACTCCCAATTTTTTTTACCTTTTGATTCAACTGTGGCTTCCCTTGTTGAGTTTGAAGCCCCAGATACTGATTCTGGGCTTGCACCAGCTGTTGAAACAATGCCGACCAACCAGGACATTTGCAGAGGGTTATTAGGAATACCTTGTTCATGCTCCAGGGCATCTTTCTTTAAATGGAGTATCACTAATAAATTATTGGTCAGCTGCCATGTTAAAAACGTTTACTAACTTCACAGAAAACCTTTTTTTGTACGTGTATGTTTGTCAGTTGTAATACTCTAAAGTTATAAATAAATAAATGCAACACATAGGGGTTAATCTTAGCAATAACCAGCAGCTAAGATATCAAGAGTGACATGTCTTTGTTTTAAGAGGCTGGCGCAAGTGAGGTGATTGTATCTTGTTTCCTAAAGGCAACATAATTATATGGTTAAAAAAAACTTTATCACACCAGATATCCAGGGTGGTTAAGGAGATTGATTTACTTACTGCACTTGATAATGACTTGAATTCAACTATGGCACTTCCATTTTTCTTGGATGATACAAGAACATAACTGACTTCGCCATACTAGAAAACAATAAAAAGCAAATCAAAATAAAGGCAATAATTTATTATATCCAAACAACTGAAATAATTATAACCTTGGCTCAACTATTTTGTGATTTTTTGTTTGTTCTTTTTACCTACATGTAATTGAAATTTGAAACATGCAGTCAGGTACAGATATTGACAATTCAACCCCCACCCACATTATTAATAAGAGGATTGTTCACCCATACCTTTTTAAACAGTGACTGAAGAATTTCCTGTGAATATCCACCATTTGTAAGATCAGATTTCTTGCTCTTCCATCTAACCTAATAAGAACCACAATTAAGTTTGCATAACCAACTGAAATTGGTATATTTTAAAATAAAAAAATAAATAGGAATAGGAATAGTTCTTTATTTAAAAACAGTAAAATCCATCAGGAGTATAATAAATAAAATAAAATAAATAAAATAAGACTGACATAATTTGAAATAACTTCCCATATCATGTTTACTCATCAATTCAATGCACCTTTAATTTTGGAGTAACATCTTCAACTGTGGTTTCATCTGGACCAGCTTCCCTCTCCTTTTTCAACTGATCTTTAAGAAGCTGTTGTTGTTCTTGCAGAAGCTTCGACCCTCCTCTCGTAGTCTCTCAATCTGAAATCAGTGGACAGTAAAATTACCTCTCTTTAATAATAATAATGATAATAATAATAATAATAATAATAATAATAATTTATTACTAAAATAGCGCCATTTACAAATACAGATCAATGGCGCCTTACAATTTTTAAATTAGTAAATTTATAATTACAACACAGTCATAATTCAGAATATGTTCAGTATTCAGCATGGCTACAACCTGGTTCTTCATTGCTTATAGAGTCCCAAAGTGTGATGTCACAAATATTTGAATTTTTGAAATTATGTGATTTGTTGAGATTTTCAGAAAGAGCAAGATGAAAAATGCTAACTTGCCAAAAATCAGGCAAATTGGCTCTGAGGTACTAGCACCGTTATGCTCTGCTGACTCCATACAAATCCTTCTAAATTTGACTTGGTCCATAATGTTATGAACCAAGTAAACTTTAGAAGGATTTGGGTGGAGTCAGCAGAGCAGAACAGTGCTAATATCTCGCTCTCAGACTGTAAGAAAACACCGATTTTTGGCAAGTAGGCCTTTTTTGTTGTGCTCTTTCTGAATATCTGAACAAATCCCATAACTGTATAGTAAACATTCACCAAGTGGACATCTGCCATAACAGACAATCCATCAGTGTGGCTGATCCCGAGCCAATTTCACTTGTTTGCCTGTGACTAAGCTCTTGTTAAGTCAAAGACAGTCCTCTTAAGATGGATGCAAAGACATTTGCTGGTCCCATAGCTGTCTGCCTTCAGACAGTTTGCTGTTTTGGCTTATTAATATTATATAT
>JAEMWC010000156.1:102500-127500 GCA_016490735.1 Pachyseris speciosa
GTTGTTGGTTTAATAGTGGCATATGTGGTAAAAAATCACAATTCTCTTCTCATAAGGGTGTCCACTTCGGCCATCTACAGTGTAATTTTTTCTCTGACACTTATAGCGACAACTTTGTTTTCTTATTTCACTCTTTCTTTACTTGTGTACGATCCATCAACTTCAGTGATTAAAGCTAAGAAAAGGTGTATCATACCTTCTTATGTTCACCTTGATACAACACCTTTTTATGCTTTGGCCCGTGACTCTGGCGCGACCCTAGGGCTTGGAATTTCCTTTAGCATGTTTAGGTCAGCTGTGAGAAGAAGTGTGAATTGGAGAAGTTTGAGCTCTGCTCAAATGTTGCTACTTTCTGGAAGCCTCAGGGTTATTCTCTCCATATTGCTCTTGCAACTTGTAGAGATTATACCTTTGCCTAAATCAAACCCATTGTTATTTTGCATGGCTGGGTATCTTAGATGTTCACTAATTCCTATTACTGTCATTTTTATTGTCCCAAGCATAGTGATGTGAAATTTTGTAGTGATATGTGAGTCTCAGATCAGATAATTATTAATGGACTAAATGGAGGCAATTAAAATATTTTTAATTTGTTAACCTCCAGTATCTTTAGTTACTGTCTCTCAAGGTGGGTTTGGGGGAGGTGGGAGGGGGGACTGGCCATGTGCCAGCCAGGGGGGAGGGGGGAATGGCCATGTGCCAGCCAGTCCTACAAATCCTGACATCCTGACCCATTTTCAGGACCCTTACATACTGTTATTTGACACTCTTTTTCAAGGCTGGCTTCTAAAATCCATACTGTTTTCAGATCTGAACATTACAGTTGTGGCTCAATCGCATACATGAGGCAAATATGGTCAAGACCCAGACCCATTTTCAGACCAAAACAGCTTAAAAAGACACTTCCCTTGAGAGCACATACCGCCAGAGTTTACAGGTCTGGAGAAGATATTGCCCCACCCCATGACCAACTCCCACCTAGTTGTGCCATTGATAATTTATGTAAAGTCATGGTGGCCAGATTCTTAGATAGAGTTGATGGAGAATCAGGCGTTGCTCATTAAAGATCTATCACTTTCATTGTCGTTATTGTCATCATTGTTAATCAGGCTAACAAAGTCTCCATGCTGCTACACCAACCTGTGACAACTGAATGACATTTATAAAAGGATTTATTTCATTACTATCATTTGGTGGCACTTCCTCTCCTTTTCACATCGTCCTTCACAACAGCAAACACAAGCGGTATCACTCATGAAACCACCACACTGTCCCAAGCCCCCTGGTGAAAACTACTCTGCTCTGACCTGTGTGGGAATGGCGTGACATTGTCCTCAACGTGACACAGAAGAGGGAGGCATGGAACGGAGTAATTCGATCCAGTGCCTTCTCGAACGCCTTGAACATTGATGCTCGAAAACCAACACGCAAGATGGATGTGAGTAGTGGATAAAAACAGTATTAATATCCATATACAAACCCTTATTTGGAAACTCATTGCAATGTTTTATTCTGGAACAGGGTCCCAAGGGTGATAACGAAAGGAAAAGACTCTGGGATGAGCTGAGCATTGGCGTAGAAACTTCTCGCTTAGTGGTTGTGCATTTGACCAAAGGCAACGAAGGTGCGTGGGCTAAATCGTTTTAATTTTACCTTATTTTGCGATTTTGCTCTTAGGAAACGTGCATGTTATGCATTGTGTGTACAGAGTACAGATATACGTATGTTTACCTGAAATTAAGCCTAGATACCCTCTGAAACTTGTTGCACATGTGCGTGCGATTTTGCAGTTTTAGCTCGATGTCTAATTAATACATGACTTTGTATGATGGATCTATTAATAGATCTTAGCTCCCAGTACGGAGGCGAATATAATTAAATAACATATAAGACAAAAGCTTCGGGCGTTCTATCTTTCCACTCCTAGATACATTTATTTATAGTGATTCTTTATTTTATTATTATTTTTTTTTTAAAGAAAGAAACAAGATAGGTTGACTTGTCCCTTCAAAGAAAGTAAAAATTAATATGACAAGACCTTGTTCAATATCTGGTATCATTTTTCATGCTCTATCCTGAGGGTAGCATAGTCTTTTATGAATCTCTAGTTTCAGTCCTTGCTTTGAATGAATTATTTCCACTGTTTGAGGCAATATTACTAGATCCCTTGCAAGGTTGGAATTTTGTTAGGATTATTTTATCTTAAATGTTGGCACACTCAAGGGGAATATTCATAGGGAATGGTCACAGGGAACGAATATTCCCACATACAGTTAAGGGAAATTTGAATTATTGAGAAAATTCCAGGGTTCTTGTTAAGAACCAGGCTAGGGCTGTCAATAAGGGCCAGTGGCCAGCCAAAACTGCTGGCTAGTCAGCCATTTTCAGGCGGCTACTTTCGTCTCACTTAACCACCAGTCAAGATGGAAAATCTCACACTTGTTAGTTATCATTGAGGACACTTTTAAACATTCCTCTCCATGTTTTGAGAGGAGGAACTCTTCTCAAATCTCAATTAAAATCTAATAGAATTAGACAAGAGAAAATGCAACTGAATCTGCTCGCACTCGATCGTTCATGAGTATGGTATGTAATACCTGGAACATTTAATTTCCCAGTCTTGCGCTTAATCTTATGAAAAAACATGGCATCCATGCTAATAAGAACATTTTAATCATTGTTTATGTGTACTCTTTTTCAATTATATGAATCACTTTTATTTTGTCAATCTGGGCACCCTTTAGCAAAATAACTTTCTTATTTTAAACTAAAATAATCAAGTTTTCTACCCTCAAATGTTAGTGGCTTTCTGTTGGGGAAATACTCCTAAAAGTGCTGGAAATTTTCTGGAGGGGCATGCCCCCAGACCCCCCCCCCCCCTCCCCCCTAGACCCTTAAGCCTTCAGTCCTAGTAAGGTTCATGCCTTTGGTACTTACTTCCATGGCCGCCTACTTTTAATTACAAGCCTTCTACTTGTCAAATTTATTGACAGCCTTGAGAGCTGGTAACAGGGCGTGACAAAAGTGCTGTCCGATAGCCCCGGGCTAGTGGCGCAACCCGTTGGGCTAGCATGTTTTTATCACGAGTTGCCCGACAGGCAAACAGCACTTGCTGAGATAAACGTTGAATGTGTTTTATGTACCATATTTACCCGTGTATAATGCGCATTTTTCCCAATATTTTTTTTTATGAAATTTGCGCTGCGTATTATACACGGAACCTTTCGTTTGTTGATCGCTTCCCTCATTTGCACATGCGTGTGGTTAACAAAGGACACAAAAGACAATAAACAAGACTTCAAAAGGCTGTTGTACATGCTGTTGTTATAAAAAACAAGCAAATAACCTATCACAGCTGCTTTTGAATTTAACTGCCGGTAAACTGGCTGGAAAAACCGCAATAAACCGGCTGGATATTCTTTGAGCAGATGCCAAAAGTATAGACGAAACAAAAATATCCTCTTATTTGCATATGTAACGAAACATACATTTTTGTGAGCCAAAGTTTGTACAAAATTATTTTGCTCAAAGTACAGCAGCTCAGAACGAAGACAAAACAAATGAGGTATATTTTGCAGAGGTTGTCAAAGATTCAAAATCTTTTCTCTTGACAACTGAAATTGCTTGTGGCGCATTTCACAGGAGATGATTATCTTTATTTCTCACAGCATTACGTTTGATTGAACATGTTGCGCCATGATCATTTGTTTACTTTTATTTAGCATTCAGATACGTGAAAACATAAAGTGTCAGCGAATGAAAACAAAAAGTTTTACACAGCAACCATGAAGAGCGTTTGAGCATATAAGAATTCCTATAACAGGTGTCAAAATCATTCTCTTGTGCCATCTCAATGCTTGGGAATACGCTATTCTCATCAGATAAAACAATTTTCAGTTGCCTTTGTAATGAACAAATTAGTGATCTCGGTACAGGAAGCACAAGCTTAACCAAAATCAGAATGACCTAATAGTTACTGAAAGCTTTTTGAATATCAGAGAAACAAACTTTTTAACTGGAACAGATGAGGGTTTTTTTGAAATCATTGAGATCATTGACATTGATGCACTTGGGAAGTCTCCCTTAGTACACGTTGAATGCACCTGAAATTCATTATTGCTTATGTAGTTGTTTTAACTGTCAAATCTCTGGGGAAAAGTTTAAAAAATCTACTTAAATTATGAAAAAATAATAGTTTTGGAAGAATGAGTGACATTGTTGTGGAAAGGACGAGTGAGTGCCATTTAAATTCCACCAGTTGGGAGGAGGGCAGTTAAATTTTGTAAAGGATCACTTGCAAACTTTTGTTTGAATGAACAACATGCACTGCACAATAACAATCACCACAGAAAAGTATTGCTCGGTAGTCTTTATGGACACAGTTTAAGACTTGCAAGCACAAACTGAAACATCACAGAGACTGATAAGAAATTGCTATTCAATAGCTTTTGTTATGAATGGATGTACTGCATTATTTCATCCATACATTAAAACTTTTTGAGCCCCTTTTTACAGCATAGTAACATTACAAATCAAACAGGAAAATACACAGACAGTATCTTTCATATGGATGGTCGCACCTCAAGATTTATTCTAATCCACAGACAAAAAGGGAGAAGGATGAAAGTTCTACTAAGCAGCTTAATTTCATCCACTGAGCATTTAAGTTAAATATTGTTTTGGAACTTGGAAGAGAACAATCATGCTCAAGTTTTCACTCTGGGAATGAGGTAGTTTTCTCTCTGTCATCAGTGGCACAATCTGTTTCCTTCAGGCTTTGGTTTTAACATTCGAGGAGGAGTTGATCACCCTCATGTTGACTCAGACCCAGGAATTTTCATAACCACAGTCAAGGCTGACAGTGTAGCAGGCAAAGATGGAAGACTGGAACCAGGCGACAGGATACTAGCAGTAAGCATATGCCATTTACAGTGGAAGCTCCATTCAGGGGACGCCTTTAGGACCAGGACAAGAGCCCCATGGATCGAAGTGTCCCCTGAATAGAGGTTGGGTTGGGGAAGTTAATTATTAACCAGTTCAAAAAACCAGCTAACAGTAAGTAGCTAGCAGTAAGCATATACCATTTACAGTGGAAGCTCCATTCAGGGGATGCCTTTAGGACCAGGACAAGTGCCCCATGGATCGAAGGGTCCCCTGAATAGAGGTTGAGTTGGGGCAATTAAGTATTAACCAGCTCAAAAATACCATCTTCTGTTTTTGCTTCGATTATTTGAATCATGATTGACAAAACTCTCTGTAATAAATTATTGTGTGTTGAATACCCACTTATAGATTGATGTAAGCACATTTATATGCAGGCCGATAATAGAGTGCATTGAGTACTCGTTATTAATGTTCATACCATTTTTCCGACTACACAATACAGTCAGTGGACAAAATAAATGCTGATATCAGACTGTTTATTAAATCTTTTGTAGACATTTCCATACCTTCTCACACGGAAATTCTTTGTAAATGTACAATATTATGTATCTTCTATGGCAACACAACATACTTCATGAAGAATGAAGATGGGAATAAGCATAGCATTTATGAGCACTACCTTACTGCTACTGAAGAGCTTTTAAATTATTTTAAGAGTTTGCTGTGTAACAAAGGTATATTATGATTAGGCCTTAAATCCAAACCTCTACATTTTGTTTTCTTGGCATACTGACTAGCTATTTGTGGTCCTATTCACCTTAGGCTAGAATTCAATGAATTGGCTTATTTGCTTAAAACTCCAGAAACCGAGCTAAAAAGTGGATGGTTGTTTTCTTTTGTTTGGGCTTTATATAAGATTTAAGAAATTATTCAAGCATCATTCTGTCAGTCCAGGTTTTGGCTAAAGTCATATCTTAATTTGCCAAATCCAGGTCTATCAAATGACAAACTAAACGCAGTACTAGTACATTTCTGACATGATAACCAGTCTGTATGCCAATTTAAAGTGAATTTAGACAAATTTGGACGTTAAGGCCAAATTGTGATATACGCCCTTTTCGAAAGGTGTTTGCTACAGGCATACATGTAGATCAGAGGTTTCCAATTTAGTTATCATATCAAATGCATTTTTCTATTTAACAGCTGAATGACATTAGTCTAGATTGTGTAACACACGATGTTGCTGTTAACGAGTTTCGCAAAGTGGATGAATCTGTCTCATTGCTCATAGAGAAGAATGCTGAGGCTCAGCTACTGGTCAGTTTGTTGCTATATTTATTGATAATTATTTCTCTGTCAATATACAATGATTATGCGAGGAGACAACGCTGACACTTTAATTGAGTCAAAATCTTCATAAGTTGATTTCCTGAAGTAGTATTCTAATAGTTAAACTGAAGAGTGACAACACAACATAAGGTTTTGGGTGGTAAAACTTTTCTTTGGTATGGTTTGTGTAATACATGTGTCGATAAGATCTTAAAAAATGAAAAATCAAATCAGAGCAACATGTAAAAACTTTATACTTTACAGCACATTCATGTGTTGCTTGTCATTAATTTCATTTGTGACAAATCGAAATTAACACTGCATTTCTCATAATCTTCTTTTAATTCACAGTCACCACAAACTCCCAACTCACTGGACGGCTCCTTTGTTGACGGGCCAGCCAGGCTTGATTCAGTGGATGAAGACTCACCTCATCCCGCCACCAGCCTCTTAAGAAAGTTCTATGAATCACAGCTGGGAGCTTTGTCGATCGGTTTAGCTGTTGGTAGTCTAGCTGTGTTTATTGCTCTTAGAATTTACAAAGCGACTAAATCATAACAACAAACTGTTATCTTTAGGAGCTGTTTACAGCGCTAAAGTTTCCAGTTGGGGGAATTTAAATCTGTCTCTGATTGCATCATCACTCACGGGGCTTGTGTGAACAAGGGATTAGCCCACAATTTACAGAGTGTGAACAAAGTTTATAGGCAAGGGAGTCCTTCCCTCATAGAAGCCTTGCCTCAAGATAGTTCACGTTGGGTTATAGGTATTTTTATATCTCTTTAGATCAGTTGTTCTGGACCAATTAGCAGTCGCTCGTGGTCAATGCTCATTGTTTTTATTCTCTAAGCTACGTGCTTTTCACCTCTCCGGTCGTATTTGTTTGATACTCCGCAAGAAATCCATGCGACATTCACTGATGGTCTAAGAACATCATTCTGTGGTAATGAATAATATTATAGCTGAAATTATATTTAGGACTTTTAGGGGTGTTGTAGGTATTTTTTTGTTTTTGTCATTAAAGGGGTAAACATACTGAGATGCTATATTAAACTTTAAATGTAAGTAAAAATGCTAAAATCATCTTCAGTATTTCCAAGATGTATTCTTTTCAAGGGTCAAGAACGTGATGCAATCGTGGAAATAGGGAGCTTAAGCAACGAGGACGACGACGACATCGAGAGCGTCACAAAACAATAGGCTTAATGAGCAAAAACAATGGTTCTGCACGTGCGTTTTACATCTTGGTGCATTTCTTTGCCTTCCTCTGCAAAACAACAATGTGAAATGACCAAATGTTATGTTTTCTCAAGAACGTGAATGCATGACGGTAAGTTTTTCCTTCTTTTCTTAACTTTGACGTCGTTCATAGCAATTTAGTCCCTGGACAGTTCGCCAGCATTTTTTAAGTTCAGCAATTTGGAATAATCGCAAGAGAGTTACAGAAACGAGAAGTTATATTTCGAAATAACGCTTTCGTTGCCGTCGCCGTCGTCGTTGCTTAAGCAATCTATTAATAAGTGAACGAACAAAACAAGATTTGCAGTGTCGAAGGAAAGAAGCACTCCCTCAAAGTTGTCCCCCTTCTCGATGTCACCCACTGGTTGGTTTGTTTTCTTGACTATTGAAAGCGGTGGCTGCCAGTAGTCTACATGTGTGTTGGGATAAGTGTTGGGACTGGGCTAAGGACTGGGCTCTATTTCTGCCGCTATTTCCATCATCCTCTTGGGAGGAAAGCCTGGACCCGACTGAGTGGCGGAAATCGAGCCAAGTTACGTTGGGACTGGCTAAATCATATGCAAGGTTTTAATAGGAGGATTCTATATATTTTTAGAAAATCTTCTGTAGCCATCATAATATCTTTAACTTGTGACTGCGATAGCAAGATGTCCACCAGCCGTCATTTTACCAGTGTCCCTTGCAACCATCGTTTGGCTGATCACGCAGTCAGGAGAAAAAGTTCCGTAACTTTGGAAGAAGAGTTGCACGACAAGGATCCAAAGGACAGCTGTAAAGGGGAATAGGATTGGCTTAACACCAAAGACTTCCAACTAGCATGAACGCCAATGTGTGTCATATTTTCAATAAGTTTGACGTTATTTATTTAAACGTTTGCAGCAGGTCACGTCTTGAACTTAATGTATCTAGAGATTAACGCACCTACCCTGTATTTGAAATCAGTTTTATAAGTAAGTTATAGCAGATAAATGTATCTCTAGTTTTAAGTGTTATTTCAGGCGAATCCCTGAAACGTAAGGTAAACACAGTAGGACGTTTCGTTTACCGTATATATAGAGCGGTTTTCTATCGAGTGTCGTAAAATCAAAATTCAAATAATTTCTCTGACCAATCACAACAGAGGCAAAAACAATTTCACGTAGTTGGCGCCAAGCGGGGAAAAATGCGCACAAGAAAGTGGCGATTGGTGTTGGTTTTGCTTCCCATTGGTTGAGAAAGTGGCGCGCGTTTTGCTGGCCAATCACAGAGCGAAAGAATGCAAAACAAAGCAAACGCGATTTTTTTTTTCAACGATTTTTTTTCGACAGTCGATGGAAAACCATTCCTATATCGGCTTTGAACAACCCGATGGTGTATGCCACCACAAAAATTCAGGATTTGCAACAATCTTAGTACGTTAATTTATTTTACCGTATACTTGCCAGTCATTTTTAACAGTCTTAATAATATATTCAGGATGGGAACCGCATTTTATACGAATAAACTTTATGTTCATGTTTATTATCTATTTTTTTTTTTTTTACTGTTTCTTTTGCCGCCCGGTTGGTAGGGTTGGTAGAGCACCGGATTGCTGAGCGGATGGTCGCGGGTTCAAATCCCAGACGGGACCACAAACCATGCTGGCTGTACTCAACATGTGCTTCAGTTCAGATGATCGCGTCATCAGTTGGGCGGTCACGTCAGAGCCTGGTTTCCACTAGCGACACGGGCACAAGAGTGCTTTTTTCACCATGAAAACGGGCTTAACGCAAGCACAAGCGCAAGGATCAAAATTTTTCCTTTTCCTTGTGCTTGCGCTTATGCTTGCGTTCGCTTGCGTAGTGTGAAAACGACGCTCGCTTTCACTTGGCTTGCCCTTGGTGGCAGGATGGCCGAGCGGTTAGGGTGATGGATTTCAATGCGGCTGCCCCGGGTTCAAATCTCACTCTGGCCGCTAGCTGGTGTTGTTCCGGGTAGTCCCCGGTTCAAGTCCTCGGCCATCCTTGTAAATAGCCAACTGGTTTCCCTCCGGCCAGCGGGGATTCTTATCATGTTGAGTTTATTTGTATTGTTTGTTTCGGTCATTATTTGTGGGGCACAATGGAAACTACTGGGCTACCAGTAACTGTGTCAAACCTCCATAAAGATTTTTTTCTTGTCCGTCGCTAGTGAAAACCAGGCTTAAGTAGTTGATCTCTTCTCCGTCTCCTGCGCACGTAAAACTTGAAGGGAACGTAAAAGAACCCACACACTGATAGAAAAAGTAAGGAACGTAGTTCCCAGTGCTGTGGCCTGACTGATCACGTCTCAGGGTTGGGTGGAGACTGGGCGAGGGACATGACCATCTGTCCCTAGATCATTCTTTAGTCATGGAAACCTTGTAAGTGGCCCTATAAGGACTGATGACAAGGCATCCCATAGCAGAATTTTTAAAAATTAATTGTTAATTAGATGGAAATCGGTGCTGTCTGTATGGCCGGAAAACAAATTTCCTCGTCTCGCCGTATCTATGAAAAGGAGGAGTTTGGTTAATTCCAGAACGAGTTTCATAGTTCGAGAAAAAAGATTCTTCGGAGTCCAACAACCCTTCCCCGGTATATGTGTGTCACTTTTTTTTAAGTTACGATCGAAATTCCCTCAATTCCTCGTTACTGGTGTAAACTAACTACAGTAAAGTTTTTTTTTCTTTTAAATGTGATTTTCTATCTCTTGGAACATTATTTTATTATTATTATTTTATTATTATTATTATTATTATTATTATTATCATCATCATCACCATTATCATTATTATTTTTATTATTATTATTATTATTATTATTATTATTATTATTATTATTATTATTATTATTATTATTTTTATAGCTAAGGGCACTTAATTTCAAAAACGTCCGGAATTGTTTTCTGTTGTCGCGTGGGCGGCTAATAATGCCACTCCGCTAATGGCTTCTCTCTAGGAAGCAGGCTACTTACTATCAACAGCCAATTAAATAGAATATTTAATCGTTTTCGTATAAGTCACATTTGAGAAAGACTTCTTGCCTCACCCGTTTTCGTTTATTGTTTTTCTACAGAAGGCACAATTCTCATCAGTGAATTTGTAATTCCTAACCTGTACAACAATATAAAACGCGGAACACCATTAAATGCATCGCCTGTTGTTAATAGCCAATAGTCATTCCGTGATTATTGGAAAGAACTCTTCAGGATCGTTTAATTAGTTTGTTTTCAAAGACATGACTTCCTATTGGTGGGAAAGTATCACTCCCATTAATTTTTCATCACTGGCTATTCAGTAGTTTTAATGCAACAAAACCCTCTAAAGCCATTAAAATACGACGGTCACTTTTGAAGTAATGAAACGTAAAGCTTGTGGGATGTGGCTGGAGTGACAAGGATACTTCACAAATTAATGTGATCAAGTAAGCTGAAGTGCCCAATCGCTCAATCTTTGCTTTGGTAGATTTAAGGGGTAATGCCCGCTACCTTGTGGCCTTAGTGCCCTTAGAGTGGCTTCAGCTTACTTGATCACATTAATTTGTGAAGTATCCTTGTCACTCCAGCCACATCCCACAAGCTTTACGTTTTCATTGCTTGTTTTATTGATATGCGGGTACTTAAGCCTGAGCATTAGCTATGTCATGCTGATGAGGCCTAATAAGGCCGAAACAGCTGTCCATGGCTGCTAATGCTTGGGCTCGATCTTTGCTTTGGTAGATTTAAGGGGTAATGCCCGCTACCTTGTGGCCTTAGTGCGTTTTTGAAGTAGTCCGATACGAAAATAAAACGAGTGTTCCTCTCTAAGACAACACAAACACTCACTAGTTAGCAATATCAAGGGAGAATAACTTCACCCAACTCTACAAAAAGTAGGTACATCCTTAGTTCATAGCATAACCACAAGAGTCGAAATTTTAAAGACGCATGAGTTCAAATAATTTCTTTTGACGCGTTAATATAAATTCTAACAAGCGTTCAAACATTTGTCATTCCTAACAGATGTCTGAAAGTCAGTAAAGGATTAAGATCTCGTTTGACCTCAATCTCGCAAGCCTATTTTCCACATTTATTTTTCCAAAGGCCGGCATGTTAGGTCGTAAAGTTGAGTATTTTGTCCTTGTTTACAATCTACCTCCGTCAATTTAAATTGGGGGAGAAAGTCGAATCTATAAACCATGTCAGTCAAATTGTGTTTCGCGGGTGATAGCTTGTTTCCAGGGTGCACCGCAATTGACTTTACTGAATTTTTCTCCCTGGATAAAACTAAAGGTGCATGACTGTATATCGAACGATTAGTCTCGATAAGTCAATTAAAAGTGAGAAACGACATCTTGAATCATTCGAGGCTGATCGAAGATTGGTCTCCACCACACCACAGGGAAAAAGAAAAATACTTTAAATTAAAGACGTTTGCTCGGTTGGGCTCGCCAGTTGTTGGTGTTAGGAGCTCTCGTGTTGGAGCACAGTTCCAGCCTTGGCGGCCAGATGTAACAAGTGTTTCGTCAGGTTTCGCAAAACGATCTAACGTGCAGTCGGTTTTCATATATTAGTTAGGTTCCTCAAAATAAATATTGACCAAACCCGCTGAATAATATAATTGCACGAGAGAAATAGTTGGTCAGTAATAAAATAAATGTTGTTGCCTGGTTCGACGACAAACTCAAGCAGTTTAAGGCCTGGGTCAGGGGCGTTTATTAGAGAAAACGGTTTTTTGTGGTATAACAGCCCAGGGGAATAACACTGAAACGAAATTCGGCACATGGGTAGTTCTCATCATCCTTAACATTTTGACGTACAATAAACGTTATCTTAGATCACGTGACGTGTCACGTGACCATTTCTTTAAAATCATCACTTATTTAAGGCAGGTGTTAAGGAGTAGGTGACTTTTGTGGGATATAGTATCGAATAAAAACGCTTTTCTTATGCGTATTAATTATTTCCAGCGTCTCACGTTTGGAGCGACCGTCCATCGTTCTCAACAAAAAAGTTGTGAGAGCAAAGGTCATTTTTCTTCCCAGAATTCAACCTTTGGCTGTTGATAATTTAAAAACTAAAAGTCGTGAGCAATCACTCCAAGCGTAGAAAGTTCGATATGTTGGATTTATACTAAAAACGCTGATTTATTTATCTGTTAACTTAAAATCCGCCACCGCATCGCCGATCAAGAATTTTTTTAATTTTGATCACGTGACTGATCACGTGATCAAATTTATACGTTAAGGCAACCAAGGACAACAAGATTTATCTTCAGGGAAAGTTTCATCCGGTTCTAGGCAATCTGGAAGAAGATATTGGCGATCAACCATATTTATGAACATATTTCTAAACCCAGGCCTTAAACTGCTTGAGAATAACTGTTTAGTTTATTAAGATTCTCAGAGCAAAAGATATATGTATAAAGGGGATTAGCTTCTAAAGAAACTGTGGTGCTGCGTCGGTGGGGGAGTGAAAAACGAAAATTTGGTTTATCAACGGAGTTGATAATGTAAATTGACCACCGTACAGGGATTCGATTAGCTGACGTTTCGAGCGTTAGCCCTTCGTCGGAGCGATTCGCTTTACATTATCAACTCCGCTGATAAACCAAATTTTCACAAGATATATGTGACAGGTGTATAATAATTTATTTTGGCTATCAAACACGCCCAGTTTAGCCATTTTGGCAGCAAAGGTAGCAAATTTACGAAACGCAAACGTTTTGCTGGGAGGAGCACTAACATTACGACTCTTAAAAAGCGAAGCAAAGCACATAGAGATTAGTCAGAGAGCTCGCATGGAAACTGTCAAGAAAGCCAGAAATAGTATTTATATACATTTCCTCTTTCTAGACCGTCTGCCTACTTCATAGCCTTTAAATGAAGTTCGCTTTTTTTTTTCTCATATTCAATAACCAGACAACGGGTGACAGTGTTTAATTTTCTTTCGATTTTTTGTAAAAATTTACATAAGAACAAAACGCGATAACCTATGTCATAATTAATGTTTTAGTATAAATCTACAGCGTTCTATCAGGAAACGGAAGCTCTCTTATTTGCTGCATGCACTAATCGCTGTCTATTCTGTGATAGATAGTACTTGAGTATAGCGGTTGTCAACAAAATGGCGACCGCTTCTTCGTGTTTTTGAAGTGTCTGCAAGGAGGATTCAGCTAATTTACTTGTTTAGCTTTAAACGGGCTAGTATATTTATACTGAAAAAATTAGATTATTCGCTCTCGATTTCAAGTGCGTAATAGCTCATAATCTAACTGTTAAATATAATATCGGTTCGAGCAAGTTATGTTACCACAGCAACCAAGTTTTGCCAGTCATCTTTCCCGTATGTCCAGTTTTACGCCATTTATTCTTTCATCTCAGGAGACCAGGAACAAATACCAACAGCCAAACAACAGCAGCAACAACGGCAAATGTTCTGAAAACATTTCTACCAAGCCATATGAAATTTTACATTAAAATTTCCAAGCAACTTCTTTTTTGAATTGGGTATTTTTAGATGGACGGTACACGCACTGGTGAAAACATGATTACCCTGGCTGTCTCAATTGCTTTCCATGCAGTATTCAGTCTTAGTACTGCATGTCCTGCTGGCAAATGTCTCACTGGGGGATTTTTCTTTGATACCGGACGGAATAAGCTCGAGAACCACGCCCTCTTTGGTCACGTGGTGAAAAAAGTCACTGCATCGCAACCAGTGAGGTGTTTCGAGCTTTGCAGAAGAGAATGCCGATTCATTTCGTTTAATTACCTCACGACCGATGACAGGAACAACTGCCAGTTAAATGAAGAGAGCAGACACACGATGCAAGGAACACTACAAGCACGAGCTGGCTATCAGTATTATGACCTGGTCATCTATTACAACACGGCTGTAAGTCTACCAAAACTGCCTGTGGGTCTACATAGATGGGAAAGTAAACATGAAAATTGGTTTTCATGAATTAATTGGATAAGTTAAATTGGCCTTCTCAGAAATATTCGAACTGGCCGATTCTCCAGGTCAAAACTCATAAGCGTCATCATATGCTGATGTCTTAACGACAAGGATATGGTTGAGATGCGACCGTACGAAAAAGGAAAAAAATAAAACAGAAAAGCTGAATACGTTGGAATAGCAAGCGTGAGGCTTAAAGAAGAATCGAATGGAATCCTAGTAATCACACGAATAATCGCCCTACTGTTCGCTTTGCACCAGCTGGCCTTGTTCCATATCAAAAACCATATTTTTGACGTTTTTCCACCCGATTTCCGAAAATAAAAGAAAAAAGGAGTGAATTTTTATGTTGAGGATAATCGCAAAAAAATGGAGGCTATTTAATCAGATAAACAGAAAGATTATACAACTGATTTTCAAGAAACTTAAACATAAAGCCCTTCTTTTAATTAGTTTTTTTTTTTCGGAACATATGCTTATAATATTGTTTTAGACTCTAGACTGAATCACGTTCATTCCCAATGCACATTGAATGTGCATTGGGAATGAACGTGATCCAGTAAAAGAAATCACTGAATGCTTTTATTTCCGTCATAGATTGGAGCTTCCTGTGAGCAATGTGGAAACGGATGCTGTCACAACCAGCCATGTTACAATGAAGGAACCTGTTACGAGACTTGCGATGTTAAAGGGCCAAGGTTCAACTGCTCATGCAAGTCATGTTTTACAGGAAAATACTGTGAAATTTGTGAGTTCAAAATGCATTGCCCCTTTCTTCCGTCCCCATAATCTTTCTGCCATTTTAATTTGTTAAATGTATTCGCTATATTTGGGAAGGCAAACGCTTAACACTTAATGACTGGTCCCGAGGGGAACAGTGGATGTTGTTTCCCGAGAATCTCACTATATCCCGAGGCGAAGTCGAGGGAAACATTAGGGCTTTTTATGCGAGAGAAAATAAGCCGCGGCTTACTCTGGCCGCGGCTTACATAAGACGCGAAAGGCACCATTTATACGAGTACGGCTTACATAAGACGCGAACTACTCGTATGAGTGGTTCACAGCTTAGTTCACGGCCAGATCGGTCCAATGATAACGTAGATGACGTAGTAGCTATTTCTAATTTAGCGCATATTAGCATTATTTGCTTCTCTTCTGCAGCACTCCAAATGTTTCTTTTTTTTTTTAGATGTATCTGTCGTGTTCCCCATTTTCCACTTTTTGAAGGATGTAAATTTAAATAGAATTCATTTTTCCTGCCACTGCAGCGCGCATCTCTCAGCCGTGAAGGTCTGGGTATAAATGAATACAGAGCATGCGCAGCAATCGTTCACGGCTTCAGCAAGCCACGGACAACGTTTGAGTGCATTTATACGAACACTTTCACGTCCAAGGTAAGCCGCGGCTAGGATAAGCCAAGCCCAAAACCCTTCGGCCAGGATAAGCCGCGGCTTGAGCTGGCCGTGAGTTGAATAAGTCGTGAACGTAAATTTTGTACCATTTATACGGGGAGTTCGTGCCCAGAGTAAGCCGCGGCTTACTTTCTATCGTATAAATGGCCCTATTGAGATTCGAGGGAAACAAAACTCACTGTTCCCCAAGGGACCAGACATTAGGGAGTTTACGACGACGACGACGGCAACGAAAACGTCATTCATGAACGTAATTGCGTAAGCTCCCTATTAGGGAGCTTAAGCAACGAGGACGGCAACGGCAACGAGAACGCCACACAACAATGGGTTTAATCAGTAAAAACAATCGTTCTGCACGAGCGTTTTGCAATTTGGTACATTTCTTTGCCGTCCTCTGCAAAACAACAACGTGAAATGACCAAATTGCAGGTGTTGCAGAGAATGTGAGCACGTGACAGTCATTTTTTCTTTCTTTTCCCTTATTTTAAATCCGTTCGTAGTAATATGGCCCCTGAATAGTTCGCCAGCATTTTCCAAGTTGAACAAATTGGAATAATTGCGAAAGTGATACAAAAACGAAAAGTTAGATTTTGAAACAACGTTTTCGTTGCCGTTGCCGTCGTCGATGCTAAAGCTCCCCAAATTTAATTAACTCATTCACGACGCGCTCTGCAATTTTTGGTCACTGAAGACCGGTGCTTTGAAAACCTGTAACTTTTCCAAATCCCGGAATATGTTTGAAATGAGTGATTATTATTGCCAAATACTGAGTTTCTGAGACTTGATCACCCCGTCAACCTACTGAAAGTCCCGATTTTCCTTGAATATGACTGTTTATTCTATTACAAAACCACACATCAGGCAGAATGGCCGGACATTTACGCATAATAATGAGCTACCGTGGCGGGCCACTCAAGCATGAACGCTCCTTTTCTCAAGGTGACACAGCGGATTTTTGTAGTTTAAGGGCTAATCTACAACGTTATACAAAAACTAAGAAAATCCAACCAGAACAACCTGTAGACTTTTTGCTTAGAAAACTCTGCTTTTTTGGTATTTCTAGTATGAGCTTACCACATCATTAAAATTCACGACAGAATTTTATTTCGAAATAAGCAACAAACTTCGTATGAAACAACGGATTATCGAAGATACGTGTCTCTCGTAAACATTGATAGTTTTTTTCGTGTAAATTCGAGCACAAAAAGTTGTAGACTTTGCGCTTGAAAAACCGAGGTTTAAAATCCGCGCGCGTTCAGAGTCAAGTTTTTTGTCTTACCGTATAAGTAATGCTAATAGGACTGAGTGGAGTCCAATTCGGTCTGTAATCATACGAGTGATAACAAAATCGGACGACCGCGCAGCGGGAGTCCGATTTGTTTATTACGTGTATGATTACAGACCGAACTAGACGACATGAAGTCTTATTACCAATTAATCATAAAAATTACAATTTCCGAGAAAAGAAGAAGAGCCAAGTTATAAAAAGGGAGGGAAATTTTGCATTGAAAGACTGACAAAAGAAAGCGTAAATTTTTTAATGTCGCTCTAAAATTGACTACAATCAAAATTTATGGTGATTGAAACCAAGATTGTGATTGGTTGATTTAAACTACAACTTTGAATGTGATTGGTTGATTTGAAACACTATTTTGAATGTGATCGGCTTATAGAAGTGACCGATTACAAACTGTCCAATAACAAACTATCCAATGACAAACTGTCCAATGACAAACTGTCCGATAACAAAGTGTCCAATGACAAACTGTCCGATAACAACTTGGCACGTGAATTAGTGGAAAATAGGAGTTTTTTAAACCAATCACTATCGAGGAAATTGTAATTTTTATGATTACAATGGTTACCATGAATAAACAATAGGCAGCAAAGCTCTATTGCAATATTTGTGAAAATCGAATTGCCCCGGCGCGACAACGCTTATCCATGTTAACAGCACTGAGTGTGGTTGCAATTTGAAGGTCAATGGAGTATTTATGATGTTAAGGACGGTGCCTCCTAATACGAAGATATTTTTTCGCGGATTATCACTATACTAAAATGTAGATGTTGGTAAGGGCTAACGAAAATTGAAATGAAAATTGGGGGTAACCGTGCATTTTTCAGAGATAATTAAGTCCAAAGCTGCAAAAAATAGAGACTTAGTATTTTTTTTCGCAAAAAAGAAAAGAAGAAATATTTCTCTGAACATTTCCTTAGAATTCCTGTTTACATATACCAAGGCAACAACAAACCACAAGCTTTGAAACACATAACAACTGGTGATATAAAAACTACTTTTTATGTGGTATTTATTACAAAATCATTGCATTGGAGGCATTTTTGGCCCTGACTGCTCCCTTTTAGTTGAGCAAAAACACAGGCTAAATATATTTTGCGAACTACGAAAAAATCACCATGTGTTGAGTAGGCTTACCACTTTCGTTTTGTGAGGTAAGAAGTGGGGGTCACCATGCGTTTTTTAGAGCTAAATTGGTTATTTTCTACTGTTAAGGCGCTGTTTTGGGGGCTTGAGACAATTTTTGCTCTACCCCCTCCCTAGTAAGTGAAATATTTGCATGTCTTTTCCTTGGGCATGCTGGGATATCCGGTATGGCGACACATGCTGGAACAAAAAGTTTTCTTGATTCTTCGGGAATTAGAGGACATTTTTTCAATGAAGATGGCTTTGAATGCTAAGAGCAAATTCGAAGACGTTTTGAGATGTGCATTTTGCGTAAATATCAAAGTTTTTTCCAGTATAACTTGCCCTTTTAGGCTCTGGCGAAGTGGAAGACAAACACGTACGTAAGATCACGTTTTGTAGTTTTGTCAATTACTTTGCAGTTGTTTCTTGTGGTTGTATTATCTTTCTGGAAGGAGTTTTGAAATGCATAAAAACTACGCAGTTTGAGAGCCAGTATTCGTGATTCCTTGCTTCTGATTTTCTCAGTCCGTTATTCAGGCCAATTAAGTTCAAGCTTTTTATCAGTTACGAAGGTAAGACATCGTGTTATGTTATATCTTACGTTCGATGAAAACATCTTTCTTTTTTTTATTGTTGAAACAGCAATAAAATAAAAGAATAAATCCGAAACGGATTTGTTGTGTATTAAACCGATATATGTAGCACATGACTTTTTTAAGCGATTCCTTTGAATCAGTTTATACAGCGATATGTTTTGATTAAGCTTAATTCTTATATTATTTGCCACTTCACTTCAATTGCTTTTCCCGGCGTGATTCAGCGTAATTTCATAAAACACACCACAACGCTTTCGTTTACAGGTTTTTGTGTAGACAGCCTGTTGCCAATCCTATAAAACTATCCGCTAAATCAAGAG
The DNA here is from genome assembly GCA_016490735.1 of Pachyseris speciosa. Lineage (NCBI taxonomy): Eukaryota > Metazoa > Cnidaria > Anthozoa > Scleractinia > Pachyseridae > Pachyseris > Pachyseris speciosa. Next base: position 121,618 of record JAEMWC010000156.1, read on the forward strand.
CTTACAAAAAATACGATAGCCATCAAAACAAACAATCTTCTGAGGAAATCGCGCGAGTAATCACGCAAGATAAGATGGTTGCGTGGTGCGCAGAACGAATGCGCACTAGCAATAGGAGGCACCGTCCTTAAAGGAGCAGTGTCACCGGGATTTTTGCTGTTTTTGGTTCAATTCTGCCAAAATTACTGCCTTTTACCTGTTATCGTGCAAAAAATGCTCCTACAGAATCAGCAAGATGAATTCCAATGAAATTTTAGCAGGGAGAGCTAACCATAATAATTTTTTTGGTGATTTTTCAATGCATAGCTTTAAATTTTGAAAAAACTTGCCAGTTTTTTCAAATTTCAATCCATTTCCATCCTCGTCATCTTAGCTGAAATACAGGAGTTTATAGTGTCAATGCAGTACTACAGTCTTTGGCAGCAAAACTAGACCATTATTTTAAGGTTTTCACCGATACATTGGCAGTTTTAAGCTTTTTAAATTATGGTACAAAAGCGTGACACTGCCCCTTTAAACGATGCGACAAGGTTTGCTGGCGGATCGAAAGATACCAATGGCTAACAATCAGCTTTCACAAATAATTAATGTTAATCAAAGAAAATTGAAAGCCCGGCCGGCCTTTTTTTTTTAAGTTCTGAAAACTTACGCGCTGCTAAGATTCGCATGAAAAAAATCTGAAAGTCCAAAGTACCCAAGAACATAATCAAAATGAGAAAATAGTTGCCATTCTTTCTCACTTGTCGCTTCCTTGGGCTCTCTACGCTCGCGCGAACGACTGTGTTATCCCACAATCGTCACAAATCCTCGCTCGCGCAAAGTTAGTTCGAGAAGTTAAGGCATTTTTGCGGTATAAAGGACGTGCATTTACCCTTTGATTTCATAATCGTTATAATTCCTTGCTCGCATAAAGGTGGTTGATAAGTTAACGGTGGTGGTTGATGCGTTAAAAGGACGAGCATTTTTTCTTTGTTGCGCGATCGCAACATGCTAATACCCTGTCCCTCTAATTGCAAATAATCAAAGAAGGATATTTTGTTATGTTCCTTTTCTGAACGAAATCAATCCAAACGTATGCATTAAATAATTAAACTAACAAACCTTACATTTTTTGTTTCGTTTAAAGGTATTGCGCGCAAATGTGTGATTTTAGTAAACAAAAGAGAAAACAATAGCAGTCAGTGTCCATTGTTTGTACTGCTCGCCTACTCCATACTAATGAGCACTGCCGCGCGTGCATAGCAACCAATGAAAACAATAGCAGGCAGTGTCCATTGTTTGTACTGCTCGCCTACTCCATACTAATGAGCACTGCCGCGCGTGCATAGCAACCAATGAAAACAATAGCAGTCAGTGTCCATTGTTTGTACTGCTTGCCTACTCCATACTAATGAGCACTGCCGCGCGTGCATAGCAACCAATGAAAACAATAGCAGGCAGTGTCCATTGTTTGTACTGCCCGCCTACTCCATACTAATGAGCACTGCCGCGCGTGCATAGCAACCAATGAAAACAATAGCAGGCAGTGTCCATTGTTTGTACTGCCCGCCTACTCCATACTAAGTAAAGGGATTAGTTTCTAAAGAAACTGTGGTGCTGCGTCGGTGGGGGAGTGAAACACGAAAATTTGGTTTATCAACGGAGTTGATAATGTAAATTGACCACCGTACAGGGATTCGATTAGCCATTCGCTCCGACGAAGGGCTAACGCTCGAAACGTCAGCTAATCGAATCCCCGTACGGTGGTCAATTTACATTATCAACTCCGTTGATACTCCATACTAATGAGCACTGCCGCGCGTGCATAGCAACCAATGAAAACAATAGCAGGCAGAGTCCATTGTTTGTACTGCTCGCCTACTCCATACTAATGAGCACTGCCGCGCGTGTATAGCAGCCAATGAAATACGTGTTTCTTGCGCGGCTATGAATAACAACGAGCAATTTGACGGCCCTGGGAAGTTTATTGAACTGTAAGTAAATGTCCTGAGAACAATAGTCATTCTGCCCGATGAAAACGCTCTAGAACAACACCAAATATAAGCAACTTTGTTTTGAAGTTTTAAAGACAAAAAACCCTCTTCAAGCTCAAAGTCCACATTGGCAGTAAACTTCGACTCAACTTCTTGCAATCTGTTTTAATTTGCCCGCTCACTTCCTTAGCCCGACCTGGGTAACGCTATTTGATTTCAGTTGCTCTCACTGGTCTGACATGTTCGCTTTGTGACCCAATGGAATTCTGGGATATTCTTGGATAACTGCCGCGTGGTAGTCCGACAATTTCCATTTCAGATATTTTTTAGAACCGTATCGAGCCACCCGGTCCTGTTGGCAAAATATTGCGACGATTGCATTATTTACATGTCAAAACTCGTCAAATTGCCATGCCAGGTTTCGGAATCTACTCACAGATCGGCTAGGAGCACAACTTCACTTCGTGAATCACCATGACTCGATCGAAACCTTTCGGCGGCTCACTTGGTGTGAAATTGCTTCTCGCCTCTGTCTTCTTCTTCCTCTGTCTTTCTTCCTCTGTCTTCTTCTCTGTCTTTCTTCCTCTGTCTTCTTCTCTGTCTTTTTGCCCGCTCACTTCCTTAGCCCGACCAAATACAAGAACCGATACATACCGAGTTGTAGCTGACTGATCGTTTACATATAAACGACAGCTATCGTGACAAGCGTGACATGAAAATGTCGTGGACCAGCGAAATCTCCGTGGTAACCCCTCATATGGAATAACCAGATTGACTTCACCTCAAACCCTCGAAAATTACAGAAAAACACGTGAAAAATGGCCGCCAAGAATGAGTTAAGTGATTTGTTATATAAGGAGGAAAACAGCTAATCACTTTATACCAACAGCGGTCAACATTTCGCAGGTAACAGTGAACTGTTTTAGGTGTGACGTCATAGTTTTCGCAATCTTGCCCGCTCATGGCATTTGGCGGGAAACAGTTTCATTGTTAGATGTCATGTGACCATGAAATAGCCAATGAATGGGCGCGCTGTAGCGGGAAAAATGATAGCTATATAACAATTTGTGTTAGTTGCTCTGTTGAGGTCGTAGGCTGTTTGAAACCTTGTTATGACATAGAGTTGCCATGAATAAGAAAGATGCACTGTTCAGTATGTCACAAGTCGCGCGACAGAAACGTATGGGAATCGATTCTAGGATCCGGAACTCTCCGTAACCTCTCAGATGCTCAGGTCCTACATGAACTTGACTACACATATTTATATAATAAGGTGAATAGTTCGCGCGTTGTGATTGGTTCTTAGCTATGATCGATTAGAGAACAGATGCACAGATTACGTCATCACTGTAACTATTTTTCCAGAAATGTGAAAATAAACATATTTTTGGCTTGCATTTTGTTTCTTTATTTTATAAAACAAATAGATTCCATGTTGCCGTGCGTCTGTTCAGTAATAGATCACAGGAGACGTCAAAACGTGGTAAGAACACCAGTGACACACTCGTGCGGCTCGTGTGCCACTTCTTTGTTTGTACCACATTTTGACGTCATCTGTGATCTATTACTGAACAGACGCACGGCAACATGGAATCTATTTGTTAAGTAGAGCACACGTTCTGTACCGATTTACGACCAGAAATGTCAATGCCCATTCCTATACATACATTGTAATTAACTCTCTGAAAATCTTTCTGTTCTTTTCCTTAATTTTATTATGATTTCAAGAAGAAGTGAGTGGCCTAACCTTTAACTTCTGTTCTGTTTTAGCCTTGTTCCCACCAGGCTGGAAGTATTTCAACAGCTCTTGTTTTAAGGTGTTCAAAACAATGCTGAACTGGACCGACGCAAAGCTGGCCTGCGAAAGCACGAACAGCCGTCTCGCCTCCATACACAGCCAAGAGGAGCAAGACTTCATTTTTGGTCACCTCATTTCAAATGATTCCTCGTATGTTGCGATTGGAATCAGTGACATGACAAACGAGGGAACCTTCGAATGGGCTGATGGTTCCGACGTGTCATACACAAACTGGGAAGCAGGTCAACCAGATAATTTAGCCGACAGCCAAGAGTGCGGCGCCATCGCTTTCCCATTGAAAGGGATGTGGGATGACTATGGATGCCGTGATTTAGCTTTATTCGTTTGCCGCAAAAACTGCACCTAGGCAGTCAAGTGTTAGTTAAGATCGGTTCAGTGATCAGCTCACACTATTGCCTATCACATGCTTATGACGGTATACAATTTAAAAGCAATTTAATGGAATCTTTTGCAGGCCGAATGTCGTAAAGTAAGTTTGCCTAAAGGGTTCACCGGAATTATTTATAGGTTGAACATGGTGATTAAAGACAATGACTTTTGCAACCTGTGAATTTATCCATTCCTGACAAACAGCAGTTTAGTAGGAGCGGTTTTACTCTCTGTGTATATAGCTTTCAGTGGAGTGATCCAATTGCATCTTAGCTTGTTGTACCTTATCGATTGCATATAAGCTTATATATTCTTACTCTTTAATTAGTGATTATATCATTTATACTCTACTCTACAAGCTATTAAGGTTTGCGTTTTATCATTTTTAAGGAGGCTCGCAACAGTTTATTGACCTTGGGGTGTACCTGTTGAAAACAAGCTGCGATTTCCTTGACACTACAACACCTTTCCGATGTATGATCAAAGTTTCTTTTCTCATTGGTTTCCAAGCAAAAGCTGTTAGTATAGCGACGGTAACACGTGGTCGCTCATTTTGAAAAAGTTCAGTTATCTCAAAATCAAGTCAGACACTTCATAACGAAACTTCAAGAGCCAGAAAACTACTCAAGTCTCACAACTTGTAGGCCAAATTAGAAAGGAATCTGTAAGAGAGTTTTCAACTAAGCTGCAAATAAACTTTTAAAGGCCGGATTTGCTCCTGCCCGCAATTTTTTTTTTCAAGTTTTACAAGGAAATATTATTAAACTTTTAATTTGTATATAGTCACACTGTTCAAGGAATTATCGTGGTAGCAAAGTGTTTTCAATTTACATTGAGACTCCGAGGTGGCTATGATTGTAAGATGTTCAGTTAAGAGCGAAAACGGGTAAATTTATGCAAATTAGGAGCTTTGTGGCTTGTCCGGGCCTTCAATATGTTATTTACAATCACAGCTAATTAGGAGGCTCAATTTGAGGCTCATATTCGAGCCCTTAAACGCTTTTGTTTTAGCTTGAGTAAGAAAAGTTAGAATCGACAACTTTAGGGCCAATTCGAGAACGATCGTTTACCGCCTCTTACCTCATAAAATAATGCCACACTATTCAGCTCCAAATCACGCTTCAACAAAGACAATGAGCCGATTCTTGACACCGTTGAAAGGTCTCATGAGTGCTAATAATAATCTGAAATGGTTTAAAACACTGAACACTAAGTGCAATGCAAGGCGGCGTACAAACGATCAAAGGAACTTTACTGAAGCCAATTAATACGAAACATGGAACATGTCACCCGCTTTACGAAGCAGAGGATTATAACTGCGTTTGTCTGCCAAATTTTGCTGGAAAGGACTGTCAGAACTGTACGTACTAGCTATGATAATCAAGTAATCAGCCCCGGCAAGAAAAAATAAAATATTATTATAAATTATTATTTATTATAATAAAGTTTCGATATAACGCGCGCTCCGATTGGTTAAAACAGCGTGCCTTATGAGAGTACAGATGCACGAGCAGCTACGGTGTCGCGCCATGGACCCAAATGAAAATCTGAATTTTTCCCTCGCTTTTTTTTTGATTCAGGCGTCTTGTCAGTACGACCTAGAAAATGTATATGAAAACGAGCGGTTAGCCTCAATGGATTTGGAAGATGTTTCTGCGAGTAACACCACAAATAACAGCATTAAAAGTTAAGGATTAATGTCAAGCGTGTTTTCAGAAGTTG
>JAEMWC010000156.1:135000-185000 GCA_016490735.1 Pachyseris speciosa
CAAATCCAAGCGAACTAAAAAAACGGCCGAAAATTACACATAGGCAGTTTATGCCCTCAGCCCTTCATATGTCTGCCTTATTAACATGCATGAAGCAATGCCCAAGGGTATTCTTTATTTCTTTATTTGAAAACTTAGCGCCAAATGCTCGTAACTGAAGGGTAAAACTGAAACTGGACATGAAATGACTGACAGGTAGAAAGGATTGCTCCATAGTGTGACGTAGACTAAAAGTTTTGGCGGTTAAAACATTGGTACTTACGCAACGTGTCTGCCGAAGCTCCCGACTCGATCCGCGCTAGCTTGTTTGGTTTAATCGAATTATGTCAATTTGCCTGTTCGCTCGGTGATCGAAGGACATCATGAAGTCTTAAGATCCATAAGTCTAACACGGCTGAAAGAAGCCAGTCGTGTTTTCTCTGCTTGCCAAACCATGAAGAGAGAGATTAATTTGACTCTCCGGTTTGGGAGTAGAGATTAAGAGCCGGGCAGAAAAAAAAAACTCCGAAAACATCTCTCGTCTCAAAAGCGGCTCGGTTTTGCTAGTCTTGGTCCATTTCTGAAAGGTTGGCGTGCTAGAATTTCCGAAAAGGAGAGGTGTTTTTGGAGTTAGGGGCAAAAAAACTGGCTGATGTTTGCAGAGTGTCTTTCGCTCGCGGAGGGCATAACATTCCCACAATTCATTGCGGCCGAAGTGGGCGCTGTCTCCCGGGCCATCGAAGCCGTGAAACAGTTCGTCAAAATTCGGAAACATTACGGAGAATTCATCCGAGAGAGGGAAGTCAGCATGACGAGAAGTCCGTCCGTTTTCGATGACTATCTTGAAAACAATCCGGGGAAAAGTTGCATGGGCGCGCGTGGAAAATATTACTCGTGGTCGGTCGTCGAGTTGTTAGGTAAACACAGGGAGACATGCTGCCGAATTTCAACATATAAATCAGTTTTGCGTCGATCAACTCGGTTATTTTGATTTTATGGAGGCTTGTAAACATCAGCAAAACGTATTTTCAAGCGAGATAAACACCAGCAAAAACGTATTTGCACGCGAGACATTTTAACAAGTCGTTGTGTTACGCATCAGACGATACGGATTAAATTTCACATCTTATGCAAATATTTACGTCTTGAAGCCAACAAAACTAGTTAAGTATTTTGTTCCAGTTTTTTCACTGTCGTCATTTACGTTGATTTGTGATACGAATTTCATTCCACTCTTTCCATTTGACGACGAAAATGAACCCTTCAAAATCGTTTCAATAATGACCAAAGCACGCGAAGCGCCAGTCAAATCTCTGTTTCGAAGCGGAAACCGACGGGAAACAGCTTACTCTTTTAACTCTTAATTTTGCCCTTGAACATCGTTAACTCAAATTTTCGGTGCTGCTCACGAACAGAAGTTGTTGGTAGTGGCCAAAAGTTATCTTCAAATAAAAACAGCCTCTTTTAATATTTTATTCTATCTCTCAGCCGACAGCAAGCTTTTTAAGCACTGAGTTAGAATCAAATCCGATCCTGCAGTATGCCGTTTTCAACCAAAACACCCTCTTCAACACTTTACTTACATCGGCCAAAGCCTTCCCAAAAGAATTAAGAATCAACCAAGAAACCTGTGCGCTCTTCTCATTTCGGAGGAGCCAAGAAACCAAGAAACCTGTGCGAGACTCAAAATACGCCGCTTACTTTTAACGTTAACGTTTGCAATGCCCTAGGCCGAACCCTATCCCTAGCTCTAACCCTAACCCTAGCTCTAACCCTAACCCTAGCTCTAACCCTAGCCCTAATTTTAACCCTAACTCTAAACTTAACAATAACCCTAAATCGTTTGAGTGCTGTTTTCAAGTCGGACAAAATCTACGCGCGCTGGCTTAAGGTTAACCAAGGTTGCTGTGTGCTGTTTTTAAGTCAACCCAGAATGTTGCGCACTGTTTTCCAGCTAAGGAAGCTTCTTGAGCACTATCAGTAAGCAAAACACTGGTAATAAGTGCTGCATTTAAAAAAGTCGACCATTTCCAAGTCGGATGGGCATCTTGTGGGCTGTTTATGAGTCAAAAAGGCACATTGCGCATAAAGAATACCCTTGGGCATTACTTCATGCATGTTAATAAGGCAGACATATGAAGGGCTGAGGGCATAAACTGCCTATGTGTAGTTTTAGGTGTTTTTTTTTTCATACGTTATTTCTCGAAAACGAAAAAGAAATCGGTGAAAAAAAATACGGGACAATGTTTTTGAATCAAAATGCAGTTCACATGCAAAAATTTGGACAAATCCAAGCGAACTAAAAAAACGGCCGAAAATTACACATAGGCAGTTTATGCCCTCAGCCCTTCAATTGATACAGGCAAATGCCTTGATGTTGAAGTGCTGAGCAAAGTCTGCCAGACCTGCCAAAGACATGAGACCGATAACGATCCCCAAGCAGAGCAGGAGTGGCAGAGAAACCATGCCCCAAAATGCAAAGCAAATTTTAAAGGCTCAGCTCCATCAATGGAAACAGAAGGAGTGAAGCGAATCTTTGAGAGAAGTGAGGAAAAACACAAATTGCGTTACACTGAATATTATGGGGATGGAGATAGTAAGGGTTTCAGTGGAGTAGAAAAGACTTACATAGACAAAGGACTGAAAGTTGTAAAGAAAGAATGTGTTGGACATGTCCAAAAGCGTGTGGGTACAGCTTTAAGGAAACTGAAGAAAGAGAAAGGTATGGGAGGTAAAGGAAAGCTGACAGATAGAATGATAGACAGGCTGCAAAATTATTATGGGATTGCCATAAGAAGCAATGTTGGCAATCTGTCAGAAATGAAGAAGGCAATTTATGCCAGCCTGATGCATTGTGCCTCTTCAAAAGATCGCAATTTACATTGTTATTGCCCTGAAGGAGCAGACAGCTGGTGTCGCTTCAACAGAGACATTGCAAATGGTACAAAGTTGTTCAAACCAGGTCCTGGGCTGCCTGTTGAAATTATTGCTGAGCTTAAGCCAATTTACTTGAGGCTTAGTGAGGATGCTCTGCTGACCAGGTGTTTGGATGGAAAACCCCAGAATCAAAATGAAGCCTTAAATGGGACGATATGGGAACGAGTGCCAAAAGAGGTGTTTGTGGGAGCTGACACTTTACAGTTTGGAGTGAATGATGCTGTTTCCCACTTCAATATTGGCAGCCAAGCAGCATTAAATACACTCACAAACAATGGAATTGAACCTGGGGAGTTTTGTCGTGAAGAAATGAAAAGAAGTGACAAACTGAGACTTGGCAAAGCAATTTACAAAGAAACATACCTCTTAGCGAAAAAGAAAGTTGCTTCGAGCCCGTCGAAAACAAAAAGGGGATCAAGCGCAAGAAAAAGAAGGAGTGATGTATGCCTCAGGATCCTTCTGAACACTTATTTGATGCTAACGATCAAAACTGTGTCTGAAAAGAGTTTAAGAGAGGTTATTTCATTAAAAATGAGAAGAAAATCATCTCTTTAAATTTTGTCAAAACTTTAGAACCATTTTTCTCAAATTGTAAAAATTACAGAATTGCGACACTTCCAGGCAGGATATCTCTGTGGGGTTTTAACTAATTGGCTTGAAACTTTCAGCATTATTTCCCCATGTTATTCCCTTGGTGACAAACCTCAAAAAAATTGGAAAAGTTTGACACTGTACTTGCAGTAAAATTTTCTTTGAAGTATCTGTCATTGCTTTCCCTTTATCATGAGGAAAAGTATCAAAGCAATCATAGTTTCCTTGTTTTTGAGGTTTAACACCTGTGTAATTTATTTTGGAATAGAATAAAGCTAATTTTACTTTTCTGTGACCATTCTAAGCAGAGTTATTCTGCTTATAATAGACCCACATTTTTCACCAGTGGGGGGCTGGTTAATCATTAAGCATTAACATTCACGAAGTGAAAACAGTCATTTTGGAGTCAGGAAGTGATAATCTTTAAGATGGTGTAAAAGGAAATATTCAAAGATAGTTAGTAAAAAATGTCATTTTTAGGGTATAAGACCACCTTAAAACAGCGTGCCTTATGAGAGTACAGATGCACGGGCAGCTACGGTGTCGCGCCATGGACCCAAATGAAAATCTGAATTTTTCCCTCGGTTTTTATTTTGATTCAGACGTCTTGTCAGTACGACCTAGAAAATGTATATGAAAACGAGCGGTTAGCCTCAATGGATTTGGAAGATGTTTCTGCGAGTAACACCACAAATAACAGCATTAAAAGTTAAGGATTAATGTCAAGCGTGTTTTCAGAAGTTGCTGAAATTGTAATTGGAACTTTACTGAGGCCAATTAATACGACAATGGTGCGACTGAATGAGACTAAGGATTGCAATTTCAAATAAAAACTATTTATTAGTTATTAAAAAAATGTGTTCTTATGCAAATTTCAAATGTTGATTTAGGCCAACGTAGTACGTGTTAAATTTATTTAATTACGTTCTCCAAGCAGCTGTCGCAGGCTTCTAACTTTACTTAATATGGCCGGACCAATTTCTCGGCTGATTGCTGAGTCTTACTGGCTTATCAATATCAGTGTTTTTCACTTAACACTGGTAAACTGCGAGAGCTATAAGAGAAACAATCTTGGTTTAGGCTATGCAAACTTCGTAAGAAATCAGTTTTCAAAACTGACTGCGTCCTATTTAGCGACAGTGCAGGTTTCAAGTCTTGGCCAGTGCACCCTAGAATGCATCAGCCACAAACAGTGTGTATCGGTGAATTTTGGCGAGAATCAAAGTCAGGGAAGACATACTTGTGAGTTGATGAAAACCGACAAGTTTAAGACACCTGAAAATTTTACTTCTAGCCAGGATTTTCACCACTACAACATCAAGGTAAGTTGGTTTCATTTCGGGAATGACAGCTTTCAGTAGAGTGTTTACACTGACCTCGACTTAGTGAAGGCTTTGTCATCAGTTTGCTATCTTTTCAATTTTTAAGTTATCGCCTAGGCTTGCCTGCTTCTTGTTTTGTTGTCTTGCGATCCTCTCTAAGAACAGTCGTAATAGACCTTTCCACGGTTTTTTTTTTCAACTTTTGTTATTGGTCATCTTACGAAAATTGGAAAAGAAAGCCATTGAGTAGGGGAGTCGCAAAGTTATAGCTTTTTTTTTTTTTACAGAAATTTGTAGGTTTGGAGGGGGGCATTAAGTTCCCCCCAGCAAACAAGCCTCTGTAAAATTTCCTGATTTTCTAGAACGATATTTTTGCTGCCCTATTTTGCACAATGTAGTAAGTGAAGATGTGACTCTCAACGTTGGCCTTTTTACTATTTTCGGATGCTACTTCTATCGGTGTCGATGGATCTTCGCTTCCCTAGTCGAAATCAATTGCAAAAGCTAAAAAAAAAACGCAGTGGAAAGTTGTATTATAGTAACCGCTGAAGCTTTGAATGGAACGTTTCTTTCGTCAATCTGTAATTGAAATTTTCCTAGAAATGTCTAAGTTATTAAACAATTCCGGTGGTAGTCCTAGTTATAAAAATAAAATACTTTTCCTTGATGCAAAACATTACAAATACAGTTATTTTTAACAGACCCTGAAAACCAACATCACTGATTTATTTCATTTGTCAGTCATGTAGCACGGCTGTAATAAAGCAAGCAAGCTCGAAAATTGTTTCGTTTTTTATGCTCATGGTCGTAGGTGAAATTAAATAACGTTACGATGTCAGTTTCGACTCACGTTGTTTACTGAGGGTTTGGATAATATAATGTTATGAATTCTGGCCCAAATAAATATTTCCACAATTGTGTACTGAAATTAGAAACTTTATTTCTCATTGTAAACAGTTACGTCAGTGTCTGAGGGTCCTGAGGGCCCTGAGGCTCTCTATACTTATTACTTGGCATCCCGGGGGGAGGGGGGGTACTCCCAGAAAAAATTGGGTGGGGGTGTGCGGCCCGCTTCCTGAAACCCTTACCCTATTTCAGACCAAAATCTGTGATTTCCCTACCCTATTTCAGACCTGACCAAAAATTTGATACCCTATTTCAGACCTATTTCACGTACACAGTTGGCGTAAACTTAATTAAAACACAAAAAAGAAAGGCTTTTGTTGATGGTCTTATCGGCTAAAGATGAAGAGGTAGCTTCTTCTATAAAACATACTGAATTCAAGACAAGAGCGCACAAACTATACCCTATTTAAAACCAAAACGGTCAAAATTGATACCCTATTTCTGACCAAAACGGCTTAAAAACCATACCCTTTGGGGCCGCACATACCCATATAGCTCATATAAGGCAGTACACTCCCCCCCCCCTCCCCCCGAGCTTGGCATCTATTTCAAAGTTTAAACTCCAGTACAGTTAATTTTGGTACACTTGATAAAACGATATGTCTCTTTCGACCTCCGCGCAAATGTTATCTTTCATAAATTATTATTAATTCTTCATTATTTCCGATTTCCCTCACCTGATTTAATTAATCCTTTGAGAAAAATTATCTCTTCCCAAATATACCCAAAACTTGCCCCAAAATTCACAAAATATCCGCGACAACATAGGTTCGTGAGATGAGCATAGGGTTTTTAAATGCTTGAAACTCGAACGAGATATTAACGTTAAATCCATGTTAAACAACAACAAAAAAAACATGTTTAGGTCAAATCCCGCCAGGCCTTTAAGTGTTCTTGCAAAGACAAAAGCGACATCAACGGGGCCTACGATTATGAATATGATCAGTGTTTCTAATGGAAACAAGAGCTCAACAGTTTCACCGTATGAGAGAAACAAATCCTTCCCGGGGAATAGTTTTTGCCGGTCAACACCCTGAGGCATGTCAGTAAACCACGTACGCCCCAAAATAATAAATTTCTGATGCAATCCACCGTGGTTGCATCACCCTTCCTCATAAATAGGAACATAATGAATAGAAAACGGCAACTCGGACGTTACAACTGTTCTTTCCGTTATTTTAGCGCCTGGTTTAGTTCCGTTCCCTTCCGTTTTGTTCAGTTTTATTTTTCTCATTCTTATTATTGGTCACTAATTTCCATTTTACTCTTGTTATTACTATCGTTGTGCTTGTCTCAAGACACCGTGTATGTCCAGTCCGTGCAGAAATGGTGGAACATGTCACCCGCTTTACGAAGCAGAGGATTATAACTGCGTTTGTCTGCCAAATTTTGCTGGAAAGGACTGTCAGAACTGTACGTACCAGCTATGATAATCAAGTAATCAGCCCCGGCAAGAAAAAATAAAATATTATTATAAATTATTATTTAATAGAGCAGTTATAATTTCAATTGAGCATCGAAATTAAATTGTGTTAGCTTTGGTTTTGCTTTGCTTCGCTTTGTGATTGGCCAGCAAATCTCGCGCCATTTCCTCAACAAATGAGAAGAAAAACCAAAATCATTAGTGACTTGCACGCGCGCATTTTCCCGCGCTTTGTGTCGATAATTAGAGAGCTCAAGTATCGACGACGGCGACGGTAACGAGGACACAAAACAATAGGCTTAATTAGGAAAAACAATCGCCCTGCACGTGCGTTTTACATTTTGGTGCATTTCGTTTCCGTCCTCAGTAAAACAACAACGCGAAATGACCAAACCTTAGGTTTTGTGGAGAACGTGAGCGTATGACGGTGAACTCTTCTTTCTTTTTCCCAACTTCAACGCCGTTTTTGCTGATTTAGCTCCAGGATAGTTCGCCCACATTTTACAAGTGAAAGAAGTTGGAATAATCGCGAAAGAGTTGCGATAACGAGAAGTTATAATTAGATATTCAAATGACGTTTTCGTTGCCGTTGCCGTCGTCGCTGCTTAAGCTCTCTGTTAACGTGTAATTGCTTTGGATCATTGCGCCGTGTGCCTCTGTTGTGATTTGATGGAGTAAAATTTTGCGTTGGGTTGGTTTTACGAAACTCGATTGAAAACTGCTCTATTAGATTGATTTCCAATTGAGTGTCGTAAAACCAAAACCAAAGTAATTACTTTGACAAATCGCGAAAGACGCAAACTCAGCGTGATGAGCCAATCAGAATACGAAACAATTTAATTATACGAAGACCGCGCAAAGGGCAGGAAAACGAGCGCGTACAGTTCGCAATTGGTTTTGGTTTTGCTTCTCATTAGTTGAAAAAGTAGTGCGAGTTTTCGGTTGGCCAATCACAGAGCGCTCTATCTCCAGTTTATAGGTCGAATTGGACAGAATCTTTTAATATTCTACTCTGACCTGTGAAGGGTACTTAAAGCACCAATAAAATAAAAGTTACCTCTTTGAGAGCAAATCTTAGACATCCCTGTACATAAATAGTGTTTTAAATGGCTGGTCAATTTCTTACATGAAAGACATTGTAAAATCATGGACTTCAGATGTTAGGTTTGAAACCCGTCTTATAATATCGGGTTTTCCCACAATATCCGAATCACTACAACTTCTCTGGTTTCTTCGGTGGATCTTTCAAATGTGTGCTAGCCATTATGGCTACTGAAAATAAATTCAAGCCTACTTAATGCAAATATATTCACAACTGAAGAATTATGTTAAATCTGAACTTACGTCTCAAGAAACAACGTGATTGCAAGCCATACACACGATTTTAAAATGTTGGCATGCCAAGTCGAGGGACTCTTAGTGGTGATAGGTTTCTTCCTGGATCTAATTACTTCGAGTTTCATGACCACTTGTGATATTTGTGACTTTAGCCTCAGCCCTTATGCTGAGTCGCAATTTTTCATCTTGCAACTCATGAAATATTTCTCGTGGAAGACAAGTTACATGTGAGCTGTAACAAATGTGTGTAACACGTTAAGTAAGACAAGACACACGAACAATGACTAGAAGAGCCTGAGGTAAATACAAAACTTTCTTTGTATACAACAGTGGTATTTAATGCTGAAACCCTAATTTCTTCGAGTTTCATGACCACTGCCTTTATACTGTTAATTATATGCTGAGTCGCAAATTTGTCACCTTACAACTCAAAAAATATTTCTTGGAAGACAAGTTGCATGTGAGCTTTTAACAAATGTGTGTAACATGTAACAGTTTTTAACTAAGACAAGACACACGAGCAGTGACTAGAAGAGCCTGAAATAATTACAAAACTTTCTTTGTATACCACAGTGGTATGTAACGCTGAAACCCTTAACATTTGCAAGAGCGTGATGCTGTCATGGACAGTGACATCCGTAAGCCAAAACAGTGCGGTGTTAGCAGACTGTGACACATCCAAGATTAGAAAAGGAGAAGAACTTTTGTTTATTGTGACCAGAGGAGTTCTGGATCACTTTGGCAAATACGAGACCATGAAGGTTGCAGGCATTAATGGGTACGTATGATGAAATAAATTTACTCATCTTTCAGCCATCCTCAGGGAAGCAAAATGTATCTTTCTGGAAACCCATTTAATGTTGATTTTAATTTGTTCTTTAATTTCACTGCGCACATCTTGACCTAAATTCTTTGAGAATTCTCCTCCCTCAAAAGCGAATTGAACAATAACAAATTGTTTTCATAAAAGAGATCGCACACGAAAGGACGCTCCTTATGAGTGCACTTTAGGAGTTTATCCAGGGACAAGTCATGAATTTCCATAACAAGTACCATAGATCACCAGATCACTAAACTGTCGTCTTCGTTTAATCTACACGGTTAGCTGGTTCCATTGATT
The DNA here is from genome assembly GCA_016490735.1 of Pachyseris speciosa. Classification (NCBI taxonomy): domain Eukaryota; kingdom Metazoa; phylum Cnidaria; class Anthozoa; order Scleractinia; family Pachyseridae; genus Pachyseris; species Pachyseris speciosa. Next base: position 144,617 of record JAEMWC010000156.1, read on the forward strand.
CCACCAAAAGTGAGGGTTGTCCAATACACCCAATCTGAGCCGGATCATGTACGTCCGATTGGACTCACCAGAAGTGAGGTCCAACCAAAGACAAAATAATGATACCAACCTTCTTCATTCTTCAAGGACGCGTGCGACAATCCTCTTTTATCTTAAAGCAAGCACACGAAAATAACTATACACGATCCGAGTCGAGTGGACTTGACCCGTCCTTACGAGCGCCTGACCGCAAGTCGGTTTTCGAGACAGTTCGAAAATATGGCGAGAACTGCCAACTGGGGTGGTATAAAATGTGACTCGGATGGTACAAAAACTGTATGTTCGTGTGCCTGCTTTAAGAACGAGGAGGGGTTACATAACGAGGAAGGTTCTTATCACTATTTTGGCTTTGGTGCGACCTGACTTACGGTTAGTCCGATCGGACAAGATCCGACTCAGATTGGGTGTATTGGACATGGATTTGCGTGCGGAGGCAGAATATTGAGGACGAGATTACAAGTTCCAAAACATTTCCTTACAACTGTTTTAAATAGCAAGTGCACATGTACAACAGCAAGGTTTGCGAAATCGCGGTTTTCGACCGCGGTAAAAGATTCTATTGTGCTGAAGGGAATTGGATACGAATCGATATCCTAATTTGAAATGTGGCTTGGCCACCAGTCTGAGCTTTCTGTATAAGATGGCTTCGTCTAAAAACCATGGTCTATTCTCTTTCACATTAAATTAGCTGTAACGTCACCCTGGCCAAGTCCTTCACTTGGGGTGTATCAGGCAGCCCACATATCATTAGCCAAGTGTTCCCAAGTTTCTACACGGTTACTCTTACCAACAATTGCAATTTGCGGTGTCAGCAGCAAAATAATGGGCATGGTGGAATCTTGGCTTTTAGAGCAAAAACGCTGACTATAGATAGCACATCAAAGATACACCTCAAAGAACAAGGTATGTCTTCTCATCACCATCCATACTTTTAAAGACACCTGAGATAGAAAGATTTATTTGTAAAAGGGAGCTCAGTTGCAGCTTATAGAGAAATGAAGAGTATGGCAGTAATATTATGGCCAGTAGAATCAAACAGTTTTCATGCAGCATCGTAAAGCGTTTAGAGCCACCTCGTTCTGCAATAATATAACAGTACAAGGAGGCTAAAAGCTAAAAAGGGATCACATTTTAGGGTTTTGTGCACAAAATTCATACTTAATTGGTTAAAATCACTTGGTATGCATAAATGTTGAAAGAAGTTTGATTTGAATCAAACTTTTCATGCAGCGTCAGAGAGCGTTTCTTAGTTGAAGAAAGCTTGATAGTTCGATTGGCCGGATCGAGCACAATCCGGCGAATGTTTGTTTCATTGCCACATGGTTAACAACTTGAATGATTACCGGAAAAGGCTGAACAATCAATGTTGCAAGGTCTATAAAGATTCATAGCTATCACAAAACAGGGTCCTGTAATGATGAATAATTTATGCCGGTAGACTTACTTTTCTGGAATTTCCCTAATGCAAAGTTCTTCGGTTCCAGGTTTCCGTGGAGGACAAGGCGGTGACTCTCGGGGTGGGGGTGGGTATGGCGGCGAGTCGTTCTTGTATCTTGATACTGGAACAAATGGTAAGGGAGGTGATATACCAGGACAGGGCTGGACACGAAATACCAATGGAACTGGAGCTGGTGGTGCAGTAGGAGGCGGTAGCGGTGGGTTCTGCTCTTCATGATTTAAATTCATATAAAGGTCGACGTCGTTGCGCTTATCCCGAAGAATGTTGCTCACGAATCGATGGCGTAGATAACTTCATGTAACAGACATAGAGAGACTCTTGACACCAAATGGGGTTTTCATGAGCTTTATTTTGGGACATAATGTTCTCCTTATTTGGAGGTGTGCGTAAAGTCAAAGGGTTGGCATCGCTCTAATACCAAAAAAATATATCAAGCTAATCATGATAAAGACGCCCACTGGTAATAAATATATATATTTTTTCTCAGCTTTTCATTGTACGCACGTGCGTAGGTAAACGTGTGTAGCCACGCCTCTGGGATTGATCTAAAAATTACCCAAGATGAGTCGGTTACAATGATTTCAGAGCATGTATGGGAGAGAGTCTCGTCCACAGTCTCCTCCTGCTGTACTTTACTATCACCATCATTATTAATATTAATTTATTATCATTTTTAATCATTATATTTATTTACGTTTTTTTCCTGGTTCTTCGTTCGCGCATCTCCAGGAGGACCTGGAGGATATAACGCAGGAGGAGGTGGGGCTGACGGTACTGACAATTCCGATAATGGCTGCGGTGGAGGGGGAGGGGGTGGACATTTTTCTGGTGGTGGGGGAGGTGGTGGTGCAAGTGGTTGGGGTTATGACGGTGGAGTTGGAGGAACAGCATCGACTGTTGTAAGTAATTAAATACCATCGGCTCAAATTACAGAATGAGGTGCCTTACCCTGCTTTAGCGATGAATTTTCCTCATACTCAATATTAGCATGGCCTGGAACTCTTCTTTAAGCTTCGTTTCGAGTCGCAACTCTGAAATTGTACAGCCGAAACGCTTCCATAAGACCAACGTAAAAACTCACTGCTTACTGCTTAGGACAAAAGCTGCAAATTTGTCTCAAGAACTTTGGCCATTTCATAGCGTAGCTGCGTAGCTGATGGTATTGTTGGCGCGTGGAGCAAAAGCGAGTGGCAAGGCCGCGACAACGAGTGCGTAAGCCGCGCCGCGAGAAATAAACGCCTCCTCACCACTCTCTCGCTCGCCTACGATACCGTCGGCTGCGTAGGCTAGCAATGTCAGCTAAACAATAATACGATGACACGAAGACATCGAAACGGCGTTCGATATTTTAAATTATCGCTGTCCAGGGCACTGGATGCATATGATTAAAGATACAAAAAGTGCTGTGGTTTTGTGTTCAATACTTTTTACAGATTGGCGCTCACGCTGGGGTGGGGGTGTGTCAGCCTGCACCGGGGCAAGAGGTGGGAACGGAGGCCAACAGGGGCAACCAGCTCAAGGCCCCTGCGGGGGATCCATGAGTGGAGACGCCGGGAATCTATACCGTGGAGGCGGCGGAGGTAACGTGAAGCTGTAATCATATAAGTGTTAAGCAGTGTCAACCTTGCGTTTTAGTCTTCCAGGGTTTATCAGGTCCCACTTTCAGGGGAAAAGCTCTGGGAACAATTTTAAAACTACCCATTATACAAGGTATACTAAAAGTCGCCTAAATAATTCTAGTAATTACTAAAATATTAACCAAAATTAATTTACTGGAGATTTTCAAACAAGACCCGACAATGCTGAGAACAACAGAGCTCACTGTTATCTGCTTGATTTCCGATTTATACAAAAAAAAAAAAACATTTCCGTTGAAGGGGAACACGCCCCTATGTTCCACAGACTGCGATCTTTCGTAAACGTGCGAAGACACACAGTTGGCACAGATGCTACTTAAAATAATTATTGAATTTCAAACTTAATACTTTGTCTCACTCATTAAATTTTAAATCAAACTAAGAGGAAGGTATAACCATTTTCTTTTTTGCTATTTATCTAAGATACAAGATAGGAACCTGCAATACAGTAACGTAATAACTCTGGTCATTGGCACCCGACCCCACTCAGACTCAGCTCTGGGACTTCTCCTTTGGTTTCAATATACCTTTTAGCCTTTCAAAATAATACCTTGAAGGTAACTTTTATATAGTTTAATTCAGGTCTAGTTTACTGATGTAATATTTGTTCCGTTCATTTTCTTCTAAGGTGATTCTTCGTGTGGTCCGGCATGGGGAGGCGGTGGAGGTGGAGGTAAAATTTATATTAATCCGCAGTTCAAAATATGATTTTGATATATTCTTCACTCACGGGTATATTACGAACCAACAAAACGGCCAGCTCCCAGCTGGCTTGTTAGCTCAGTTGGTAGAGCACTGCACAGTTATCGCAGAGATCGTGGGTTCGAACCCGTACAAGTCTGGTTTTTTTTTCAGGATTTATTTTCACTACTACTGAGGCAGTGTTCATAACTGCGATGATCATTCACATATTCATTTAAAATTTATGTAATGAGCAATAATTACGGTTCTGGGTCAAAAAGTTAAGTAACTTTATGGGTTAATGGCCAGCTGCTATCTTGGATCTTTTTTCATCTGGAGAACCTGTTGATTGCTTCATTTAGAACAGTACATTCTCAGTGGGTTTTTTTTGGTCATTCAGTCACGGCAGGTTTCGCAATCAAAAGCTTTTACTAATGGCCGGCCAACTGCGGTATGAGAATTCCCGCACTAAAACTAACCAAACGGCAGAAATTCTTATCGTTTTGGTTTTAGACACCTTCTGCAAAACTTCTTTACGACAGTTCTGCTCGAGGTTGAGAAATACCTCGTTTTTACCGATAAATGTCCCATAATTCTTACCAATAAGTAAAAGAAACCTTAATTACCATCTCGCTTCAACCCTTCTTATCTCGTAGTTTCATTGCTCTGCAGCTTGAGTACGTTCGTTCCCAAGGTCTCTTGTAATTAGAGGAGAGGCCCTGGGAATGAAATTGGCATTCTGAACTTGCTTTCTTGTTTCTTCAATTTTAGGTGGAATGCAATATGGCAACACGGATTTTACCAAAAGGCTGACTTACGGAGGGGGAGGAGGGGGAGGAGGCGGCAATGCATTATCAGACGATCCTCACACAGGGGGTAGGGGAGGAGATGGAGGTGGCCTAGTGTACCTTCTTCTGCAGGAACTCAGACTCGATGGCACAATTGACGTGCAAGGTATTTCCAGCGTTATATCTGAGTGTCTATAGAGCAAATTTTAATTGAGTTTGTAAGTGAAACCGCTTGTCTTACTTTTGCTTTACAACTCCCTCTGATCGGTTAGAAAAACTCTGCCACATTCCCAACCTGTCGTGCCTTGCGCGCTCGTACTTTCCCGCGCTTGGTGCGTTTCATATACCAGTCTTCCTTTGAATTGTGATTGGTTCGTCGCGCTGTTCGGGTCTTTTGTGATTGGTCTGAATAAATGTCTCATATTTGGTTTAAGGACAGCCAATGAACCAGCCAATGAAAAACCGCTGTAACGTACTATTACTTCATAACCCTTCTTTTTTCAGTTGGATTTTTTCCCGTTAAGTTTCTGAGGGTTTAACTGAACAGCTTAAGGCTATGGTATGTTGTGCATTGGGATATAGAGGTCCGCACGATCAGACGTCATCGTCCCATCGTACGGACCACTATAGATAGATAGATAGATAGATAGATAGATAGATAGATAGATAGATAGATAGATAGATAATCTTTATATCCCGATGAACTTCCTCTCTCTCTAATTTGTAAACGATGCTAAACGATTCAGATTGGTGTGCTCTCTACACCGCTTGCTACAGTTCGTATACCTTGCAAATTAAATGGATCTAGAACTAAACTGACCGACTAAATGTCCCGTGCCTGTTCTTATGTGATTTGTAGGTAGTAAGGGCAAGTGTCTCGGTACCAAAGCCCACAGATCAGCCCCCGGGGGAGTGGCGCGGGGGGAAGCGTTGTCATCATTACCAAAACACTACACGGAAGTCCAAATAGCAAAATACTTGTCCTCGGAGGCGATCCAGTGAAGTGTTCATTTGGAACTGGAGGAGGTAAACTTAGCTCTTATTACAGTCTTCTGTAAAGAGATGTATTTTCTTTGTCACAACCATAACAAAATACATCTCAAGAATAAGACTTAAAGTAACATGCCAGTACAGCTGATTCAGTTGTTTTCATAAGACAAGAGTATCCCTAAAGGTCTTGTTTAATTTCCTGTAGCTGGCGGCGCAAATCATGAGCACCAACAGACCTTTACTTTACGATCGTTTAACTGAAAGAACATGAAGTGCCCTCAGCTTTCTAGCCAAATATATGCAGCTCTTTTCTGTTCATCTTGTGCACAATAGTCATACGTTATTAAAGTCAATAATTAATTCGCCACACTCTGATTCCCATAGAGCCTTTACTGTAGCCCTTTAATTATTTATTACTGTTACTGTTAATATTTTTCAGGGGGAGGAGGAGGTGTTGGTCGCTGGGTCATAAAGACAAAGAACTCACTTTTGTCATCTGGATAATAGCGCTCCATTTAAATTATTCATACATCTTTTAAGATGCATGAATAATTTATTGTAAAAGATCTATGAATAATTTATTCAACTTTCAAGTTAAACGGTCGCTGTAGAATTTCGAGGTAGATGTTATTACGCAAGAAAATCAATCACTAAAATGAATTTGAGATGAATCCTGGAAAATTTGCGCAATCCTGCGATGACATCAATATAGGGCTGCTGAATTCCATGGAGATCTTATGTCGAAAAATGGCGACAGTTGGTGATGGATAACAGACTGGCGTATTTTGTAGCTCCGTATTCAGCGAGTAGACTCCGCAGAGGAAGGGGAGAGGTTTACTCCGGTTCCTTCTGAAGGTACCGGAGCTCAGATGACGTAAAACAAAGAAAACAAAAGACAGAAAACAATACAACTCCTATCACAATACCGCAAAACAATAAAAATACAATGTGCTCTGGTACATGCAGAAAGACTTAACCCCTTACCTCAGGTAACGTGGTTCGATTTGACACTTTCCCCACATTCTTTGCAGTCTGAATCAGCAGTGCAGTTAAAACTCTGTTGAAGACTGCCTTTTTACATGCTTTTTTTAAATTTAATTAGGTTAATTCATTGCTCTTCATTGTGCGTTAGTTTACTATTATATATCGTCTACAACAAACTCGAAAACTTCCTTCATACCAGGCAAAATTATTCATGTCATTGATGAGTTTGAGATTTATAATTAGATTGCTGGACACCAGTTCATGCCATATGATTGTATGGTCGGCTGCTTGGTCTTTCCAGGATAAATAAAGTTTACTACTATTACTATCATCATCATGATTATTATTATTATTATTATTATTATTATTATTATTATCATAAAAATTACAATTTCCTCAATTGTGATTGGTTTAAAAAACTCCTATTACCCACTAATTCACGTGCCAAGTTGTTATCGGACAGTTTGTTATTGGACAGTTTGTTATCGGACAGTTCAATAAGTCAATCACATTCAAAGTAGTATTTTAAATCAACCAATCACATTCAAAGTTGTAGTTTAAATCAACCAATCACAACCTTGGTTACAATCACTATACATTTTGATCGTAGTCAATTTCAGAGCGACATTAAACAATTTACGCTTCCTTTGTCAGTCTTTTAACGCAAAATTTCCTTCCATATTATAACTTGGCTCTTCCTCTTTTCTCGGAAATTGTAATTTTTATGATTAATCGGTAATAAGACTTCGTGTCGTCCAATTCGGTCTGTAATCACAGTCGTGATCAACAAATCGGACTCCCGCTGCGCGGTCGTCCGATTTTGTTATCACTCGTATGATTACAGACCGAATTGGACTTCACTCAGTCAGTATTATTATCTTCTCATGACGCTTAAGGGTCTTCATCACGATGATCACCAAACACCACTTTATTCTCAACCCTCAGGTGCCGCATGTTGATGTTATGTTACAGCACGTCAAACATAACTTTGGTCGCGAAAAAGACAAATATGAGGATACAATTTTGGGAGTTCCTTTGGGTGTATTTTCTGACCCTGGTTTCCTCATCACGGGCGTCACAGCGTCGCAAGTAATCGCAAACAGTATGCAAAGCTTTTACGATTATTCCCGATTACAAACAAGACCCAGTAGACAGAAAATGTTTCATCTTTAGGTCAGTTGAATGTTTTAAGATCGAGCGATAATTGCAAACCATTTGCAATTATTTGTGATGTTGTTACGCGCACATGAAAAACCAGGCCTACAACGGCAACGGCAACGGCAACGGCAACGAAAACGTCATTTGAAAATGTAACTTCTCGTTGTTGTAATTGTTTCGAGATTTTTAAGCGACGAGCTGCTTCTAGCAATCGCCTTTTTTTCGTAGGTCGAGAGGCCCGTGCCCCACTCGGCCAGAGGAAGAAATAACAAGAGGCTACAAGTAGCCTAAACTCGGGCTTGCAAAAAACAGTATTGTATCCCTAATGTAGCGCTAAACAAAAGAATAGAGAGAAGTCTGTCTTTCTTACATCGGACGCATTGCCATGATTGCGCTTAGCTTGTGTTGGAGTCTATTTCTTTGCAGTGTATATCCGTAGACCCCTATCAGATCAACATATATCCCTTTAAAATTACAAAATTGGTTTACAGCTCAACCATTGAAAAAAATAATAATAACACTTGTAAAAAATATTTATAAAAGAAGAAGAAAAAGAGAGACGAAAAAAAAAAAAAACAAAGAAAAATCAAGGTACCACTAGTAGAAGTCGAACCCGGGTTATTCCCATCGGAGGCAGTAACGATTTTTTTTTTTAATTTTTTTTATTTCTAAAATGCTCGTGTGGGTTAAATCTATTTACAAGGTATAGGTAACTTCTCAAGGTAGTTATCACAGATCAAGGGTTACGCTGTGGTTGAGTTTATGTCTCAGTGTCACTGGAGTTCGAGGGTGAGGTGGTTATAGGGTATAGAGGAGATTGTTCCCAGTGGCCTTGGCCAGGGCATCGCCTATGCACCAGTCATAGGGGAAATAGTATTGTTTGAGTTGGAGCTTGTAGAGCTTGAATTGTTAATGAAGGTGTGCTTTGACTGTTGCCTTGAAGATGACGAGTGGCGGTGTGCGCGCGCGTAGTGTAGATTCGGTATTCAGTGGCAGCTTTGTGAATGGCATAGCGGGCAATGGTGAGGATCCAGTTAAGAAGATGGATAGTGCGGTCTTGGAGCCCGTCATTCTTGTGTTTGAGGTAGCCAAAGAGCTTGATGGTGTCGGTAAGAGTAATGGAGTGGTTGGTGAGCTTGTTTAAGTACAGCTATATGGAGGTCCAGAGGGGGGTGAGGTGATGACATTGAGGTTCAGCATAGCTAATGAAGTAAAGATAGTGTATTTATTGCAAAAAAAAACTAAGCACACTTGTTTTCGCTTCAATGAATATTTCTGCTAAGTGTTTGAGAAAGGAAACGCTTATAAACGATGTAGGAATTTTTCGCATAAACGTTAATGGAGTCTCGGTGAAATGTAGGAGAAAAAATAATCTGTTTATAAATACGTCATTTGAAACACAGGAAAGAGAGTAAGGTTTCTGCGGTCAGTTTCACGTCACATAAGAAAAACTAAATGTGTTTAACATTCAAAAACTAATGACAAGAAATTGAGATATTGTGGAAAAATAGCAAATAAACTACCTGTCAAAGTTTCAGGGGTGTGTGATGTCCCGTATTTGAGTTATTCAACAAAATGTACCACCGCTCAAAATTAGTTTAGTATGGAGTGGCCAAGGGGAAAGTCTAATTCAAAACATTTGGAGTTAAGAGCTTGCAAACATTCGTATGGACACTTCTCTCAACATATTAATCGTTCAGACTTTAAAGACATAAGGTGAATCGACGTTTTCCGATACGTGACAACAGGCATCATCCATCGGTTCGTGTCTGTGTCTTTGCAGTGTACATCCATAGACCCCTATAAACAATATCCCTTGAAAATTGCTTTACAGGTCAGCCATTTATAACTTACAAAAATTATAACACTTGTAAAAAAAATATTTAAAAACGAAGATGAAAAAAAAGGAACGTAAAAAAGCAGAGGTGCCGATAGCGGGAGTCGAACCCGGAACATTTGCATCTCAAGAGATGATGATGACTGCTTAGACACGGCGATTCAGCATTGCTAGTTAGGTAAAAATAGTTTACTTATTCCAAAATGACCTTTATTAGTTAGCGCTTTCGCAGAAAATCCGTAAGTGAGGTTTGTGGATGAAACTCGACGACGACAAAGACGACGACGACGAAGAAAAACGGAGCTCATTTTCAAACTCGGGCGGCGTTCCTCGCCCGAGTAATTAAGACAAGCAAATAAAGACATTTTATGTACTTGCTGCGAGCAAAGCCAATAGCCGCTGAAGCTTGACATAACACTAACACTCCGATTTGTTCGATAAATTCACAAAAAAACGCACCCTAAACTTTAGCGATGATGGTGCAACACTGAGTGATTGCGTGACGTTGTTTGTAATTGCAACTAGAGTAGCTTTTCAGCGGTGGAGATATCGGTTATCGTCGAGAAACTGGTCAGGCGGACGCTGGTTTATACCAAATTCTTCACTTTCTTTGAAACAAATCCGAGGGTTAGTCATTTGGTGTTTTGACACAGTTTGACAAGCTTTCGTGTTCGAGTCTGTCACGCTATGGAATCCAAAAAAAATGTGAGACCCAGGGTTTTCATTAATTTTTCAAGACCTGACATGAAGTAGCCAGGCACCCTGAGTGAATTTGATGAGCAGAGCTTTCAATTTTGCGCCTAAAAAAGCCGGTATGCCCTTCACAGTATACGGGTGCCGGTACCTGGGTCCCGGCTTCTATAAATACAGACGTACGCAGCTATAAAAGTGGCGTCGATGGAAATTTACGTTTAACATCGGCCAGGGAAAAGTCAGTGAAGACGTAATAACTGATAACGTAAAGTATTTTAATTACTTTTCGGTCAGTGTTAGTTATCAATACTCGTTACACCAACATTTCTAGTACACAAGTTATTGCCTTTTATTGCAGCTACAGATTTCACCATTTGTCGCGTCTAACGGACTTATTTACTACAGAGATTTTCGATCTCCGCGCTTACGGCACATGGTAAACGATAGGATCTCGTTTACGTTTTTGCAAAAGAATTATTGCATACATTGAAAACATGCAAAATCACTGGCTGTGGCTTGTAGTTAACATGAACGTGCTCATCTGAACAGGGGGAAAGCAAACAAGGAATGGCAAACGCGAGAAAAATCGTAATCACGTGTTTATTCCAAATATCTCAATTGACGTAGTCAAACGACAGTCGCAGTGATCTGGCTGTAATGAAACCTGTCCCCTGAAGCTCATGAATTAAGGAAACTGTCTACAGTGATATAGACGCGTCAAAAATTCCGTTGTCGGTTGTCAAGTCACGGAAAAACTAGTTCGACTAAAACAAGAGTTTTGAACGTTTGTAGCTAACCCCTGCACATACTGACATTGCAGCTAAATAGTCAGTAGAAACTAGACTAGACAATTTGGTGAAAGCACTGCATGTTAGGGAACTATGAAACACAACCGTCTTAATTTAAGTGCAATCGGCTAAGCCTAAAATCATTGTCCTTTAACTGCTGTATACTCCGTGTACTGTCACCTTTGCAGAACATCTGAGTTCTTTTCTTGGAGGCATTTAACATGGACATCAAAATTCGTATAACTTAACACAATTTAATCTGTTCGGTAAAGCTTTATTATTCCGAAAAATCGCGAGTCCATATCGGCCTGACTGGCCTGTTTGTACGCTATAAACGAAGTGACTGCCACAGTGAAAACAAGATTGATTAAGTTTCCAGTACTAGGGAAAGGTTGACGAAAGGATGAAAAAGACGTAGGAACTTTTACAACAAGATTAAACATGCATATCTAACTGAGATCACACGGGGAAAACCAACAAATAAACTCGTGAAGGAAAATAAACTTCACGTGTTTATTTGTTTGTTTGTTTTTTATTATTACTTTCTGTTCTCTCGACCATTTGTTTCCAAAAGATGAAAATAAAACAAGATCTCCAGAATACAAGCTTAATATTGAACTTAGTTGCTGCATGCTTGTTTACAATTCTACTACGTTTACAAGTATTGCAAAGAGAAAGACAAATTTTAAAACCGACTCAGCCATTTGAAGGTACAGTTCACCACCTCTGCAGAGGAAACTAGGTCTGAAAGCGACAGTACGTGAAGTTCACAGCATTGAGTGTTTTAACATTAATATACATCAGTAACAGGTCTATTATATGCTGTATTAAGTAAAGAATTCATTTTCATACAGTATCAAAAAATCATATTTTATGCAATATCAACATCGTACAAATTTAATTGTACGTAGTATTAACGAAATTCGAGGATGGCATAACATTGACAAATACACCATGAAAGATAAACCTGCCTTCACAAATAAACTCGTCATATCGATTTTTTGAAGAATCACCGAGTTTCAGAGAAATTTCAATCAGACTCGACGAATTATAACAGTTTAAATATCACAATTTTTCAAAGAAACGTTTGCTATTAGGACATATTTCCTTGTACATCACACAATATTTCAATTATCGTCTTTTGCAGAGTTTAAATTAGATCCCTGTGGAACTTCGCACTTTTGCTCAACTTCAGTATCATGGTGAATCCATTTGTAAACACGCCTTTACATTTAATCTTGTAATTGAGAACATGAAGCTCACCGCCAACCTGGTCTCTTTAAGGGTTATCTAGCTACTTACTGATCTGAAAGGATCAGTGTCTTGCGGTATACAATTCTCCCCTCTCATGCAATTTCTATTGACAGCTGTCCCACTCATTCTACGTCTTTTCTACATAGCAGTCCGCCCTTCATCGAATTTCTCTTTAACACAAATGACACTGCTCCGTTGTAACAAATGTAAAAACATATGTACCATCTTGCTTTAACATGCAGTATATAATGTAATGTAATAAGGGTTGATGAGGCTGCGTGACACCAATCTCGTTACCAGAGTCTTCGCTACCTACGGAAAGCGGTCGAGTACGAAAGAATCAGGAAAGTCTTAATAAGGAAGGACGAAAATATCTGATTTCCTGTTGAAGTACACGCTCAGTTCACCAGGATTTTGGCGCACGTTTCACCTTGCTGGTATTCTGTCTTACGTATGGTCATTTATATCGTCAAAAAAGGAAACAGACAAACAAAAAGGAAATCGATCAAACCCAGTGAATCTCTTTAGAGTTTCTTTTTTCTTTCAAGCAGGGCAAAAGGTTGGAGGTAGGAGAGTAGAACAACTCGCGATGTAATAAAACTGTCAGTCAACACCCGAAGTTTCTTTTCATTAATTTTCTTGCATTTCTCGATTTGTAAAAACTTGATAACAAGACTTTCTGGGTCGGTCTATTTTGTAGCCACGCAACGTAAGTAATTTGAAATTCCCGCAAACAATTGTCCGATTTTCTTATTTCCTCTTTGACTGGAAAACTAATCCTGCAGTATTATTTGACACGAGAAGGACATTTTATTGTCAACTTAGAACATGCAGGGTCAGACCCTTTTATGTCGAAAAGAATTCAGAAGATTTTCCCTGTAAAGGGTTTTTTTTCTTTCCAAGTATAAAATAACCACCAAAGCGAGTAAATATAAGAGAAGTTAAAGATATTGTGCATCAAATGGGAACTCGGAAAAAAATCCGAGCCCCAGATGGGATTTGAACCCACGACCCTCCGTGATCTAGTCGGATGCTCTAACCACTGAGCTACTGGAGACTCTGTGGTGAGCAATACCCACATTTCACCCTTGCTCACCACAGAGTCTCCAGTAGCTCAGTGGTTAGAGCATCCGACTAGATCACGGAGGGTCGTGGGTTCAAATCCCATCTGGGGCTCGGATTTTTTTTCCGAGTTCCCATTTGATGCACAATATCTTTAACTTCAAGTATCAAATAGAGTATAAAACACAGCCAAGCTGCGCTGGTTGTCTAAGAAAGTAAACTGATAATATGATTTAACACAACTGTTCGTGAGTACTTAAGGATTTCATTTACGGAGGTAAATCTTCTAACTGTCGTTTTATTTGGCCGTAGCATCATAGCCTATCAATGGAATGAAGATAAAAGCTAATAAGAAGTGCTTGCTGATATCGCTATTCTACTTAAACTGCTACAACAATTTCGTTTTCTCTTCGGTTTTGGATACAGTACAGAATACCCATCACGTCAAGTTTCATTGAAACGTTCGCACGGATAGTCGTATTATTTGAAGCTACGGCTCCTGTAGCTCCCCATTATTCAGCTCAAAAATGGTAGTGAACAGTCGAGATGGTTGGGTCTAGTTTGGACTGGGCAGGACATGACGTCATATTCGCATCCCGGCAAAACAAAAGTGGCTACTTTAGTATGCAATCTTCAAGAAGCGCGACATCTTCAAAGTGTTTTTCTTGAGTTCGCATCTTGAACGTTACTCCAAAGCGCTGTGTAGTAAAAGATTATGATCAAGTATCGAGTATCGAGGCAAACCAGTGGAAAAGATTTGCATCTCGGCATCGCAAAAATTATATCCTGCGGACACGCTTGGCGAACGCCGCACAAGTACACTTAGACGCTATTCCCGCTCTTTTACTTTCAAATGCGTTTTAATTGACATAATAAGCTAACATTGTAGTATCTATATACTCACATTCTGGATTTTCTTTTTCTCCAAAGTCAAGCTTTACATCATCACCAATTAGTAGCAAAGGAGCCCAGTGCTTCATGTCGCAAAACCTCTCTGAAGATTGAAGAGATTTCATAGCGTGGTGAACAGCAGCACATGTGCATTCTCCTTGTCTTAGTTTTTGGTAGAAGCTTTTCATGAACTCCATGGTGGCCTCGTCATCAGTTGCCCATAGTGACACTAAAACAGAACGAGCACCAGCACACAGGAAGGCCCGTGCTATGCCGACCACACCCTCAGACTCTAACACCTCTCCTCGACCACTGTGACAGCAACTTAAGACCACAAGGCTGGCTCGAAGAGGCACTTCTTGCACATCTGATATTTTCAGCATGTAGCGGTCTTTTCCCGGGAATGCGGTCTTCCAGCCAGGGTTTGGAGCTAAGGCAATTTCTCCAGTTTTCTTATCTCCATGGGCAGCAATGTGAACCAAACCTACTGACGTTAAACGGTTCAGCACCTCAGCTTTGGTTGCCTCATTTCCGATGAGGGGTGGGGTCTTAAGAAGTTTGCCAATCATTTCTACTTCCTTCCTTGCCCACAGCAACTCTGGTAAAGACTTTCCGAGTGACTTTCGTATTGCTTTGGTACATGGATCTCCTACTAAAAGAGCCCCATACCTACTGTGGAAGTCCGCAGGTACATCTGCCAGTAGCTTTAAACTCGTCAGCGAAGGAACAGTGCGGATTCTGATAGATGTGCTGAGTGCGGACCGTGGAGTCAAGCACAATGGACCATCTGGGACAACAATTAGTTCGTCACTTTGGAGCAGATCCCAAATGGGAGTGATAATTAAATCATACAATTGATGTAAAGGGTTCTCGGCACACTTGGATGGCCCATTACCTTTTTCATCGCCTTGTCTAGTGGATGGCGGATCACTACTCAAGTCGTCCAGTGTGCGATTCTCGCATCTAACACCAACACCAGCTCCAATGTCTTTTAGAGCGGCCTCTAACAAGATGGAAATTGCATCTTCGTCTTTACTCTCGCCTCTAACTTTCCCGCAACGAAACATAACTTCATTGCCACTCTCCAGAAACCAAATATTCACTGTGTCTCCTCTAGTGGCAAGAAAAGCTACTGGTGTAGATACTTTTCTTAAAACGTAAAAAATTGTCTCTTTGGTATCAAGTTCCGCTGACAGACAAGTGTTCAGGCCGTATTGCATCTTCAAGGCATCCATAAAAGCCTGTGCTCGTCCATGTTCAGCAGCACACAAGGCGTCATAACTCTTTCCCACTTTTAAAAGTGCCCTCCACAACATAGTATAAACATTGTGATAGAGTACACGAAAGCTTAATTTCCACGCCTCCTCAGATTGAAGGCTTGCTCTTATGTTATTCAAGACTTCCACGCTACACTGGTACCATCCTGTAGCTTTACGAACATCGCCGGAGGCGTAATAAACATTGCCGAGATTGCCATAGGTAGCACCTTCTCCTGCTCGATTACCCAGTTCTTTGGCAAATGTAGCCCATGGTACTCTATCGCCTTTTGGAAGTTACCGAGTAACTGGTAAGTATTGCCGAGATTGCCATAGGCACGCCCTTCTCCTGCTCGGTTACCGAGTTCTTTGGCAATCTGTAAATGTAGCCCATGGTACTCTATCGCCTTTTGGAAGTTACCGATAAGCATTGCCGAGATTACCATAGGCAGCACCTTCTCCTGCTCGATCACCGACTTCTTTGGCAATCTGTAAAAGTATCCCATGGTACTCTATCGCCTTTTGGAAGCTACCGAGTGACCGATAATCATTCCCGAGATTGCCATAGGCAGCACCTTATCCTGCTCGGTCGCCGACTTCTTTGGCAAGCTGTAAATGTAGCGCATGGTACTCTATTGCCTTTTGGAAGCTACCGAGTGACTGATAAGCATTGCCGAGATTGCCATAGGCAGCACCTTCTCCTGCTCGATCACCGACTTCTTTGGCAATCTGTAAAAGTATCCCATGGTACTCTATCGCCTTTCGCAAGTCACCGAGTGAACGATAAGCATTCCCGAGATTGCCATAGGCAGCACCTTTTCCTGCTCGGTCACCGACTTCTTTGGCAATCTGTAAATGTAGCCCATGGTACTCTATCGCCTTTTGGAAGTTACTGAGTGAATGATATGCATTGCCGAGATGGCCATAGGCACGCCCTTCTCCTGATCGGTCACCGACTTCTTGGCAATCTGTAAATGTAGCCCATGGTACTCTATCGCCTTTTGGAAGTAACCGAGGGAATCATAAGCATTGCCGAGATTGCCATAGGCACTCCCTTCTCCTGCTCGATCACTGACTTCTTTGGCAATCTGTAAATGTGGCCCATGGTACTCTATCGCCTTTTGGAAGTCACCGAGTGACCGATAAGCCTTGCCGAGATTGCCATAGGCAGCACCTTCTCCTGCTCGATCACCAACTTCTTTGGCAATCTGTAAACGTAGCTTATGGTACTCTATCGCCTTTTGGAAGTTACCGAATGACTGATAAGCATTGCCGAGATTGCCATAGGCATGCCCTTCACTTGAACGGTCGCCGTTTCCTTTGGCAAGACTTAGTCCTTTTTGTAGTTCTTCTATGACGTTTTTCTTTTGGTCGGCCATTTGCGTCTTGAAGTCCCTGTGAAAAGTTTGTTTTTCTTTTTAAATTAAATTATAGATTATTACCGCTAAGCCATAGATGCTTTCATAGGGTTCGCTGCAATTACGGGAGACATGCAGTGAACAATAATTAATCATAACAAAACATGAATATCATACTAGTCATACCCGTTATATGAATATAATAAATGAACAAATAAATGAATTGAATGAAATATGTTTAAGACAGAAAGCCCAGTGATGTACTTCATTTGTTGGTGGGGATAGAAAGAGACGGTATAGGTTCGGAGATTTCAATCGAAATAAATTTCTCAAGAACTGTGCCCTAAAAGTTAACATTTTTGTGCTGAAGGCTTCTATTGCTAATAGATGGTACAGGTAGTCTTTCATAGATTGTGCTAATAACAGTAGCATATTGTTCCGAAATTGTGGCAAAAATTATGCTAGTTTTTTTGGAAATATGGCACTATTAGCACAAATCACACAACATTTATTCAAGTTAGAAGCAAAGAAACTCCTTTCGTAGCTACTTTGTCCAAGCATTTTAACGGTGAACTTCGCATTTAGCCGCTGTTGAGACCTTCCGCCGTCAAGGCTTCAGATCTTATTTCCCCGCCATAATTACAGATATTGAAGGCGCAGAGAAAGAAGAAAAATATCGCTTTTGGTCAGAATTAATTAACTGTCAATCACGGCCTTAATCACTGAACACTGATACAACAACATCCTGAGTAACTTGATCGGTTGTTCTCAAATTAAAAAGAACGCGGTTGATGATGTGGAAGGAGGACATGAGCGTAGTTTTATAAAGTAACGGCCTCGAATTTAACTCGAAAGAACAGCAGAAAAGGCGCTGAAAGCAATTCCAGGAAAAGAAAGAGTTGGTGGCAGTTTATTTTGCGAAGGGTTCTCGGGAAACGTCTCATCTACCACGCTTTTGGACAGCATCGTGGCAGCTGCGTAACACGATCGTATTTATGCAGTTTGATCACGTACGGTGATTCAATGTCAAATGAACAACATCGAATGGGCTCTAATTGTAACTGGAAATACGGTCAAATAGGACTCCTAAGATCCCTGTGGTTTTTTCTTACCGATTTGGACACGGTTTGGTGGACATTCTCTTTGCATCGACATATGGTTTGTATAGTGAGATGTTTTGTACATGTCTCTAATTTGCATTTTAATTAGGGGGCAGAATGAAAGTAACAATGGGGTCGCTGCTAGCCTCCTTCGCAGACGACTTTGGGTTCGTCACGAGTTCCTTGCCCACGAACGTCTGCTGAACTGGACTGCCACTTCCGTTCGTCGGCGGTTAGCCTTTGTTTTGAAGAAACCAATCACGAGCTTCGTAAGAATGGAAATCGACACCCGATTTACGTGCATCGTCTGTGAAAATAATCCAGGAGTTAAAATCCAGGGGTCGAAATCCTACTTTCCATAAATTGGAAAACGAACTATGATTGGTTGACCGCCGCGAACGGAAGTGGTTGTTCAGTTCAGAAGACGTTCGTGGGCAAGGAACGGGTGACGAGCCTAAAGACGTCTGCAAAGGAGGCTAGGTCGCTGCAGGCGTATCCTTCTACCTCCCTCTCGTCGCTCCACGCGCTCTCCTCTCGCTTTGCTTTGCTTTGCTTACCTACCCTGTGTAGGGTAACGCCCTATATTTTAAGACCCTGTTTAGGACTGAAGGAGAACATCATATACCCGCACTCTCTTGTTTTACACAAGTGTTTTAGTGGCAGTTGTGATCGCATTTAAAGACCCATTGTCATCGTCAGTCCTGAAAATGGTGTAATGTTGACTAATGACCCGCTGAATAAATACAGATAAACGTCTCAGATTTCGGATTCCGTTGTCGATAGCTTGCGAGCAGGCTCTCCAGTTTTTTGCGACCGCATGACTCGCGCCGCAACAAAAAAGCTGGAGAGCCTGCTCACAGGCTAAATAGTCGACGGTAGTCTTATAGGGGAGTACCCCCTGGGGGTGGGGGGTTTCACTAGCGACGCAAGCACAAGCGCAAGCATAAGCGCAAGCACGAGAGCGCTTATTTCACTGTGAAAACGGGCTTAACGCAAACATAAGCAGAAGCATGTCAGCAAGCACAAGCGCAAGCCACAATTTGTTTTTCAGTTATTCTATCGCCATGTATATGCTCTGTTGAAGGAACACCACACGGCTTCAAGCACATGCAAGGCCAAGCAGACTGTGTGTCCGTATTTTGAGTAAATACGTAAACGATTGGATTTGGATAGTAAGACACCATTTGAAGATCGGTTATTCTTAGACTATTCTATTTCATTGGCCTTAAACGGCGACATAATTTGGATGGGAAAGCAACTGGGCAAGGCTGCATACAAGCAAGGAAGATTTTTCATCTTCATCAGGGTGTTACAGATTATGACCCCGAGGCAAAACAGCGTTACTGTTTAAAAATAAGTTGCAGATACAATATCATACCATAGTTATCACGTCAGCACGTTTCGCAATTCAGTGACTTATTCGGAAAGTAGAATCTTAAAAAAACTGACGACAAGCTGAGGTCAATCGAACATGGACAGCTTTCATAGTGCTTCTTAATAAACTAATAATAATAGCACCTGCTGTGTCAGTATTAATGTTGAGTACACGTGGTAAATCAAAAATCAATCAATCAATCAATCCATCCATCCATCCATTTATTCAACATTCAATCAATCAATAACTTTATTTATTTTCCCTTTTGGGGATCATTTCAGGGTTGGGGATCATTTCGGGGTCGGGATCATTTCGAGGGACTGTAGAGAATCGGACTTGTGACGTTCAGCCACGTATTTTTTCCTAAGGAGGTGATTACATGGCGAATTTGGGCTAAAATGTCAGCCCGGTTAACCGGGCTGACATTTCAGCCCTGGTTCTGAAAGAAACCCTCTTGAAATGAAAGTGGCGATTACATGGAGAAGGTTTCAGCCCGGGCTGAGAATCCTAGCCCGGTTTGTGAAAACCGGGCTAGGATATTCAGCCCTGGCAAACGGGCTGAAAAATCCGCAAAAAGTCCATGTAATCGAAATGGAATTTCAGCCCGGGCTGAAAAGGCAACGTGAGCATGAGCAGTGAGGATGTTTTCTAGGCAACAAGACGGCTGCGAAGGAGAAAAGATTTCAGCCCGGGCTGAACGCAACAGTATTTCAGCCCGCTCCACCGGGCTGAAATACGCCATGTAATCACCCCTAAGTGTCCGCTGACTCCATGATGAGCAGGTCACGCAACACTGTTTATAAAACTTTCCGTTCCTTGATCTAAATTACCTCCGTGCCAAATCAAATTTAATCATCATTTTACTTGACGTTCTTAAATCTACCTATTGGCAATGTTTAACCAGAATGTAGCATCGGGTTATCACGAAGTGTCTAGCTGGCAAAGAGCACAAGGTAGTCGATTAATACAAGATAAATTGGATGCTCGTAGCGGCGACGCCATCTTGGATTTGGGCTGCGGTACTGGAGAGCTGTCTGCTTATCTTGCCGAGCTTGTAGGGCAACATGGTAGAGTGGTGGGGGTTGATCCAGACATCGATCGCATAAAAGTGGCCCAGGAAACTCACAGAGCAGTGCAAAACCTGTCATTTGACGAAGGTAGCACTTTCATTCAGTATTACGACCGCTTACCCACTGTCTTCGAACGTGTTTTGAGTGAACTAAACCCAGAAAATTTGCATCGTATACTTAACTTGTATGAATTCAAACCAAGGTCAGTTATCGAGGAGATGTGTGGGGCTGCTGGATTCAGCATTCTTGAAAGTTACGACGTTAAAAACGATGCTCGTGTGTTCATCAGTGGCGACGCTCTGCGTTCTTTCTTCTGGGCAACAACACATGGCATGTTCGATCCAAAGCTGGTGACGGAAGACAGACTGGCAAGATTTTGTGCTCGGTATTCAAGCGGGGAAGCAGGTGAAATCAGGTTAATTCCAGGGGAAAATGATTTTTGTTGTGTATTGATTGCAGTTAAATCGGCGAAAACTATGACTGCTTGAAAGTAATGTAATGTAGCAGACAGTTTGATGATTTGCCAGCAAATTATATCAGAAGCTTGCCCCTGGAGCATTCTCGGGAGCTAAACCCTTCGTGTGTATCGTCCGGCCTTTAATAACTCTTTCTTGTGTATTCATTTGCATGTGACCTAGAGCCCTTTCTTTCGCGACATGTTAAGGCAGAGAAAGCTAGTGAAAGTGTTACAGACTAGCGAATAGCTGAGAGACTAACAAGGTGTTAGGCTCGATTTCCAGCGCTCACTCGGCTGACTCGGCGAATGAGCACAGGCTCATTTCCCGAAAACGGCGGCTGGTGATCGAGCCTCAAGGTGATCAGAGACGTGCCATTACGCAATCAGACCGGAACGAGGGTCGACTTGCCCAACGTATACTGGTCACGCTCTAAATCCTTCACCTTCTTCACCGAGGAACTGAATAAAATGTTGAACAGCGATGAAACCATAGATTTGGCAGAAGGTTACCAACGAATTGAAATTCTACCTTTCAAAGAGAAGACGGAAAGTGATTTATACTGTTTATACAAACAGAAGTGATGCCTTGTCTTGGAGACGCCATCTTGGGCTTAGGCTGCGGTACTGGTGAACTGTCGGCCTATCTTGCTGGGCTTGTTGGAGAAATCGGCAGGGTGATAGCCTTTGATCCGGACGCTGATCGGCTGAAGATGGCTCAGGCTTCTCACAAAGGAGTAAAAAATGTCACTTTTGTCATCTTCTCAAATTATGTGCTTCACTGGGTTCAAGATAAAGAAGAGGTTTTCAAGAATATGTTTAGCAGCCTGAAACCAGCTGGAAAAATCGCTCTGCAGTATAACGATCATATACCCACACTGAATATCCGGGCCTATCACGAGATCAATCCTGAGAATCCTTGGACCGGAACCAGCTAAAACCCAGGAAGGAAATCGAAGACATGTGTTGCGCTGCAGGATTTAGCCATCTAAAGAGCTGGGAAGTGTTCAGGAGTGATCGGCGCCAGCTTGACAGTGGTGACAGTCTGTGTTCGTTTCTCTGGGTGACTTCCAACGAAGCGTTTGATCCGCACCTCGTGACTGAAGAAAGACTAGAAAGTTTTTGCAGTCGGTATGCTGACGGTAAAACTGATCCGATAACGGTTTCCGCTGACAAAGGCGACTCGCATTGTGCACTGATTGCTTGTAAACCGGAGCGGCAATAATATAGACTTAATTTATTGTCCTGAGGAAACAGTTCGAGGGAAAACAAAACTAACTGTTTCTCTTGGGACCATACAGGAAGTGCTTTGTTATATACCTAGACTTTCCCTTCAACAATCACAACAAAACAAACAAAGACGGCACTACACATAGCCCGCGTACAAGCTCTTCATTTGGGGAACTCAGAGAGGTTTTTTGCCACGAAAGAAAAGATTAGTGGGAGGGGCTGATAAGTTCGTTTGTTGTCTCCACTAAGTCCAGGGGAGAGCGGAAAAGCGCCGAATGCCAACGAAGCGTGTTATCCGCGAAGTAGCTTTCGCTGGCCATATCTAGTAGGATAAATCCTTAGACGCCAAAAATAAATTATAAAGCGACAGCTAGTGCGGTTTTGTGTTGATGCAGGCTCCAGCGACGGCTAGTGCGGTTTTGTGTTGATGTAGGCTATGCAGATAAAAAATGTGACCTCTTTCGCGTAAACGTACACAAACGGATATCCGCACGGCTACTGAACGGCAAAACAAAAGCTGTGAACGGCTAAAGGGTAACCAGTCGGGATCAAGACTTAGTGATACGTAAGTATTAATTTCGAAGAACACAAGCAATTGCACGCTAAATGTTTACATCTAAAGGTCACTTCTGCTGCCTCGTTCCCAGTCGTTCGCGATCGCTAGAATAAGTAAGGAAAACGGGGGCGAAGGGAAAGATGGGAAGGGGAGAATTGGTGGTTTGCACGTGACGTCAGAAAAAAAATAAAACTAAAAATTTCGAGTTTTTACCTTCATCAGGTAAAAGACATTTTAAAAAGATATACCTGCTGGCCTGTTTTCAGCTCGGTAGCCTGCTTTGTTTTGAAAATAGAGCAGTTCGAATTTGGAAGTTTTCTACAATGCGTGACATCTGGGTTGTTTGTGAGAGACATGTCTCGTACACGAAAATATCGATTCACCTCGTGTTTTCGAGTTCTGAATAACCAATATGTTAAGAGAAGTGTTTATACGCATGTTCTCAAGTTGAGCAGAGAGAGAGCCAAACTAAACTCCAGATGTGTCTACATGATTTCCTGGCCGCCATGTTGGTGCCCTTTAGAGGGACACCAACATGGCGTCCATACTAAACACTATAATTTTGAGCGAAACCTTTTTGCAACGGCGTTGTTCGCGCTTCGCGCTTGGGCCATAAATCAATGGGAAAAAAACTTGTAGTAAGGACCTCGAAGTTGGTTAGGAAGAGGTATTGGTGCGTTAATTTATCGATGAACTAAAATTTGAAACTCACCCCAGTTCCCTGCGCAACTCTGAAATGGCCTATTCACAAGCCTGTTTCAAGCTGACGTGACCACTTGCTGAAGATCAGTCATGCACTGATCACGTGCTGTTGAGTCCGCCGCAGGCAACCACTGTGGAATATTGTATCGTGACCAAGAATCAACAACTCAGTATTCGTTTTGTTGAAAGTCTAGATATATAACAACGGCGTTTATTTCTGTTGCACATTGTTAGCGATTGCTATATTAAAGCTGTTCCACTCGTTCAGATAGTAAACAGGGCGCGATAGTACCGGCAGAGCGAGGCGAAAATAAAGAAGCGAAAAATGAATGGGGGCTTGGGCCACATCCGTTTTTCGCCGCTTTATTTTCGCCTAGCTAACACTAGCCGATACTATCGCGCCCCGTTTACTATCTGAACACCTGGAACAGGCTATGAAGCCAGTGAAAACAATCACCAAGGACAACAACTATACATGAATAAATATGTGACTGATCATCGCAGTTATGAACACTACTGAAGCAGTAGTGAAAAGAAAGCCTGAAAAAATTCAGGCTTGTACGGGATTCGACCCCACGACCTCTGCGATACCGGTGCTTAAGGCCCCGTTTATATGGAGAAAAGTTGTCCCGGTTAGAGGGGTCACCCGCTTACCCGAGCTACCCTAGGCGAGCCAACTTTTCCTACATTTTCTTACAAACTTGGCGAACCGTTTACATGAGAAACAGAAAGTTGGCTCGGCTAGAAGGGTCACCCGCCTAACCGGGTCACCCTCTTTCGATGGTAGGGTAACCCTCCTAGCCGAGCCAACTTTTCTCCATATAACACTTTGGCTCGCCTACCCGGGTCAACTCGGTCAAGGTGAGACAATCAGAGCATGCGCGAGTGCTGCTGGCTCGGGCAAAAGAGTCAACTTTTTCTCATATAAACGCTCGCTAAAGTTGACTCGGCTGGGAGGGTGACCCTCTTACCCGGGACAACTTTTCTCCATATAAACGGGGCCTAAGTAGTGTTCATAACTGCGATGATCAGTCACATATTTAATCATTAATCCGCAGTTCAAATATATGATTTTCATATATTCATTCTATATATATGAATAGCATGGAAAAAAAGTGCTGTCCATCATGTAAGGGTGATACAGAAATGAATGTGACACGTTTATAGCAGAGCATTGATTTTACACTTGTTAATCGAAGTAGAATTTCATTTTCATGCTTCAATTTTAGGGTCGCTAAAATAGTAAGTGAGATTTAGAAATCTGCTGCCTGTTTGACTGCATGACAACCTGCTTGCTGGCCCAGTTTAAATCTGGTCCCCTCCCGTGGGGCAGCCGCTCAATGCCCCTCTCACCCTGTGGCTTAGCATCGATAGGTGATTGCAACAAAAAAACACATCATTTGCAGGTGACTCGTCACAAAACTTTTCCTCTGCACTCTGAAAACTTCCAAGAGAAAAACACAAAAACTAATTTTCCATAAGCAGTTGTTATGCATACGGCCATTTTCACTGGTAAAAAAACAAGCTATCGATCTGATATCAGCTCTGTTCAATTCTGATACCTCCAATACGCCTTGATCAGGTCTTGTTTGTTTCCACTCGAAAGAACCTGTTGCGGGTATGTTCTCAGTCTCGGTCGCTATCCGAAACCACCTCCTTTAATTTCACACAACGCATGGCAAGATATAGTAATTAATATTAATGGTCGTAAGTCAAAAGCTCAAAGAAATCTTATGGCGATCGCGAGACATTAATGTTGTTTTGAAAACCTTGAATTGTTGTCAAATCGCTACCTACTACAGTTTAGAGGTGATTTTAAGGTTGGTAAAGTAAAATCGTTCACACATACGCTACGTTTAAATTTACAGCAACAAGAGAAACTGTGGGCAATTTGTGACAACCATTGTATGGAAACATCGTAGTCAATTAAAGCACCGATAATTCCATAAAAGGCGCCAGCTCTTGAAGAAGGTACCGCGGCAAGATTACAACTGAACAGCAAAAAATGGAACAACAGAGCCTTGTCAATTTCTGTCAGTTTGTAAGAGTCTTTTCTATATTTTCCGCCTTCCTGCTTTTCAATCACGCTTCCAGCTTTCTACTGTTCAGATTTTGTGGATATTCTTGCTTATCTATGGTCATCGTTTACGTCCTGTGCTTTTCCTCGCTTTGGGTGTTCTGGTGCGGATTCCAACGCTTGTTAAGAGCTCGCGGAACAAGAGAACGGCGAAGGCTTCTTCAAGAGCTTCGTTCCATTGACACCGAAAAAATCCCTTTTATTATTGATCGCTTTTTAGAGCTCGAAAGAGTAAGAAATCAGAGACCGATCTCTGTCGACCATTATTCCACAGATAAACAGTGTGTCGTGTGTCTGGACTCTGAAGCGTGCATACAAACATTTCCGTGTGAACACATCGTGGTGTGTGGATGGTGCGCTTGGCAATCTCTAAAGCGCGCTTATTTGCAGCAGTCGTTGCATCGCTGTGTTGTTTGTAGAGCTGAGATTCAGGACTTCAGTGGATCGTTGGTGAAAGGATTGGTTAATATTAACTGGAAGGATGTGAGGAGAATCATTGAGGAAATCAAAGGCGATTAGGTGTAAGTTTCGAGCCTGAATTGCGTGGGCTCAACCACGGTTGTACGTATGTGGAGTTGCAAGTAATAAAAAAATTGCATATTAACTTACCACAAACGCAACAGAGTTTCTATGTATGTTTTACGACAGAGCAATCATTTTATCGATCTGCTAGACTGAACTTCACTGATTCATGGAAAATGCGCGCGTCCGCGTGATTTATATTCACAATTTTCAAGAGTCGAAGAGGGACGAACTGGGCCAGGTCCCGTGATGCTTAATTTCCGCTTAAAATTTCACGCTTTAAAGACTTGAAACAGCAAACGCAACAGAGCTTTACGTTGCTGTTTTGCGTTGTCAGAAACAATCATTTCATCTGCTAGACTGAAGTTCAGTTTAATATATAATTTCCTTTATTGACGTACTGTGCTGAGCCAGGTCCCGTGATGATTAATTTCCACTTATAAAGTCGTGCTTCAAACGAGCTTTTCAATCGCCAGATTGACATAGATCAAGATATTTAAAGGTTAATTCTTTGGCTTTCCGTGAATCTTTATTGTAGTATGCCCATAAAAATTGTGTCTTTAGCCTCAATAAAAAGACGTACGTATAGGCCACATCTTTTTTCTACCTCCTGTAAACGGCCACCTCCTAAAAGGCCGACACTTGGCAATCTCATGCCCAGGGCGTTTTCCATTTAGACCCGGACAGTGCCAACTTACAAGATGTTTGCAGTTCTACAAAAACGCGGTTATAAGTTCTGCATGGTTTTAGACGACTATTATGTAATACTGGTACGGGTTTAATTCTAGTGCGGGATGAAACTTATTCTCTAAACCGTGGGTTTAATAAGGCGGTGTGAATCATACCATGTTTACACGACTCGCGAGGAGTTTTCATACCAGATCAAAAATCTCTTTCGTATACTGCAACCGTTATATATGAACTACGTACTCTACTTGTTCTGTGAAAGTAATTTAACGACGATTTATGGTATTTTTGAATGGTATCTGACCGCATTTTCTATGAAAAAAGATGTTTTTCAACTTGTACATTCGTAGCTTATTCCCGTGGCTCCTTGATCTTCAAAATGGAAGCTGGAGGAGACAGTATTTCTTCCCTTATTGATAAATTGCCTTTTATGATCAAGCAGTTGCCATTTACTGATAATGAACTGTAATCAGTGATAATTGGCCATGTTCTAAACGAGTAAGGGCCTGGGAACGAATCCAAACTTTATTGAAAATCAATGAAATTGAACTAAATCGATTCTCACATGAAAGGGTATCTCAAAATAAGCAGTTTCAGCAAGTTGGACTATGTTTGGTTGAAAAGCCGCCAGATAACATGCATTTGAAACTCAAAAAAATCCCTTACAAATGTCTCTATTTCAGAAAGTGTGTCCCTCCAAACCATACAAAGTCTCCGCTAATTTTCAAAATTTTCAAAAGCATTTTTTTCAGCTCCAATTCAACTGAACAGCGTCAAAGTTGCTTAGGTGTCCATTTTTGAGATGCTCTTTCATGCAGTGGAAAAAAAATTTTTCCAATCGACAGGAGCCCATCACCAGGAGCGTACAACTGCCTTACATTCCTGTCACGGCGTTTTCACAGACCAATTTATTTTTAGATTGAATTTCCCGCCAAAATCGGACTCCCGCTGGAGGCCAATGACCAATCACAAGTCGCTGCACGTGCCACAAGTATCTGCACGTACAGAGCCTGTTTTCGCTCATTAAAACTATTGTTTTGTGGCGCTCTCGTTGCCGTTGTCGTTCTTGTTTCCCTTTTTCGCGGGAAAAAGATAGTCTAAAAATAGATCGGTCTGTAAAAATGCTGTGACGTAGGCTTAGTTGGGAGTTGTACGCTCCTAGTAATGGGCTCCTGCAATCAATAAATTTTAAAACCTCGTTCTCAGGCTCCTACTCGTTTAGAACAAGGCCAATTTTATTAATATGCAGTTTGTTAAGCTTATTTCCTCATGTTTTGATTTACGAAACAAACTGTCATCAAACTAGTTCGATTCTTGTTCTCTTAGCTCCTTGATTTGCTTTCGCAATACTGTAATATTTTGCATGCCCGTGCCTCGTTGCCTCGTATGCCTTCCTGGCTTGCATATTGGCTGACAGGTCTGCCTTGCATGGCTGGCATGTCTGCCTATCTGCTTCACTGCTTTACATGCCTCGCTGGCTGACATAGTGGATCACACGTCTGCCTCGCGCTCCTCGCATGTCCGTGCCTTGCTGCTTCCTATGCCTTGCTGGCTCGCATACTGGCTCACATGTCTGCCTCGCACTCCTAGCATTGCATGTCTGCTTCGCTGCCTCACATACCTCGCGCCTGTCTCGATGGCTCCCATATTATATACACTCGACGGTACGATTTAGGCACAAATGTCTCAACTTGCTCTTCAAATCACTACTTCAGATGCGTACCAGGCATTATCCAATCAATAACAATGTTCAGCCGGGAGGTGGCGCGGACGTACCAGCAAATTTTAAGAATCAAGAGAGAATGTGGCAAACGATTCCTAGAAAGCGAATTAAACCCCCGATCTGGAAACACCATCTTTGTCTCCAGGTCGGGGTTTAATTCGCTTTCTAGGAATCGTTTGCCACATTCTCTCTTGATTGTACAGTGGCATACGCATGTCACAAGAACCTTCTGTAATAGAAGCTTGTACTAGAGAAGACTGTGCTACATGTTTTATAAAAGTGTTACACAAAGTGTCAAGATGGCGATGAACGGGCTGTTTTTGGCTTTTGAGTTATTTTACTTGCTAAGAATTCTAGCCACTCCAACTTGCTGCGTACTTCAGTCTTTCGACGAGGTAGATGCTCAACTAATACTTTGTGGATCATTTTCTTGCCGGAAACCCCTCTTCGGTCAGGAGATTTTGGCTAAATTCACCGCTTCGAATAACAGTCAAGCGACGAACACGATCTCGAAGTAAGCACTACATTAGAGATGTCTCCGTGAACCGCTATCTACTTGTTATCGCTCTGCTTCTTTCTAATGATGTAAGTCTAAATCCTGGACCGAACATCAAAGGAAGTCTGTGCGGAGGCTGCAATTCCTTTATCAAAAGAAATAAGAGGCATGTTTGTTGCAGTGGATGTTTGCATAAATTTCATCTTAACTGCATCTCCACGACTCGAACGGAAACACACCCACGTTCTAACAATCTGACTGAGGAGTGGTTTTGTATGAAGTGCCTTTTGCCTTCCTTTGACGATTCTTATTCTGGTAACCTGGAAAATTCGATTTCCTCGAATTCATTCGATTCAGCTTTATTCAAGGGAGTGAATGGCGTAACAATGGCTCATTTGAATATAAGAAGTTTGGTGAAAAATATTGATGAACTGCGCCAATTTACTCACATGAACAATCCCGGGATATTAACTCTCTCAGAAACCTGGCTGGACTCTTCCATCTCTGACGAAGAAATTGCCATCGTAAACTATCGCTTGGAACGAAAGGATCGCTGCCGTAATGGTGGTGGTACGGCAATTTATTTACACGAGCGTTTTGTTTATGATCGTCTCCCGTTGTCCTCTGAATTCAGCAATCTTGAGCTTGTTACATGCTCTGTGAAATTACCTTGTTCTCGACCTCTTCTGATTTGTAGTGTCTACCGCCCACCTGATGATAACAACTTTATCTGGATTTTTTTAAGTTACCTCGAACAGCTTTCATTCGAGAGTTCTGAAACATTTCTGCTTGGTGACTTTAATTTACATACATTATCTCCCAAAGGTAAAGATTTTGTCAACTCAATGAAAGATATTGGCCTTAACCAGCTAATTACAGATCCTACTCGTGTCACTCTTCACTCCTCGACTTGATCTTCACCAACTCTAGTCATCGGGTCACTCACTCCGGAGTAATAGACTTATCAATGAGTGACCACTACATGGTATTCTGTAATAGAACATGTAAACTACCTCGACCCAAACCTAAGGTTATCAAAGTTCACAGTTTTAAGGGTTTTGACCCATCTGCCTGCGTTTCTGACCTACAGAACCAACCCTGGGATACGGTTATCTCTTTGAATGTCCAGGGGATGCCTGGTTTGCTGTGGAAACATTTCTGAAGGATGTTTGCATAAAGCATGCTCCTCTACGAACACTTCGTGTACGAGGTTCACAACCTCCATGGATGTCAGATCTAATCAGATCCTCAATAAAGGAACGTAACAAATTGAAGCGCAGGGCTATCAAATCCAAATTAGATCAGGACTGGGTGAGCTACAAATACCAACGAAATGCAGTTACTAGACAAACTGAATTAGCAAAGCGTGACTATTTCAATGACTTGCTTACAACACACGCCATGATGCTTCCAAATTGTGGTCTGCCATAAGAAAGCTCATACCTAAGAAAAACAAGGTCTCCGTGCAGGAAATGTCACTTGATAATGCAATTCATACAGATAGTTTTGACATTGCAAATTGTTTTAACAAGTTTTTTACATCAGTGGGTACGCGTCTTACCAGTGCTCTTCCAGTATCCAGGGACTTTCCTACAACATCGTCTCAAAACAGGGGCACCCAACGAGCAAATCAACCAAAACCTATAGAAAGGCATTTTGGGGTGCTTTATGGTGTTTGAAGTCTGTTTAAAGTGATGTTTTCATAAGCTAGAAGAAATTTATCTGTTCGGATTCCCTAGCTGAAATTTTAATTGCCCGAAAATTTTAGGGAACAAAATCTTCCTTTGAGAAAATGCAAGCTGAAATGAACTTTCCACGAACTTTGTAGAGAACTATTTTCTTTCCGAAAATGCTAGCTGACCTTTTTGACTGTCAAAAACAGCAATTACGACCTTTTCGAAAACTTCAGGGGCTATGATTTCCCAATTTCGAATCTTTTAGGCCACGTTTTAGTTACGAAAATCCGAGTGCACTCTTTAATCGACGCCGAAAGTGCAAGGCGAATTACCCTCCACCGAACAGATATCTACCGAAACTTATCGTTGGGTGCCCCTGTCAAAATACTCCTCAATTTGTGTTTAAGGATATATCAGTCGATTTTGTTCGTAAAGAGCTGTCTTCATTGCGTGTCAACAAGTCGTCTGGTCTGAAGGACATTCATTCCCGTATACTTAAAGTTGATGCCAATATTTTAGCTGCCCCACTTACCCACATTTACAATTTATCAACACAGCGTGGTGAAATACCCAAATCATGGAAAGCAGCTACTGTTACCCCTCTTCATAAAGGTGGATCACTTTCAGACCCAAACAACTTTAGACCTATTTCAGTCCTGCCAGCTGTTATGAAGATTCTCGAACGTGCAATTCACAAGCAACTTTATGAACATTTGATGTTTGAACGTTGCTGGTGAATGGTTTTCTGGGAACAGATTGCTTGTGAATTGTGTAAAAACCAAAGTCATGCTCTTCGGTTCAAATCAGCGTCTGGCAAGATCACAAGGACTTTCTTTATCATTATTGGGAAAGATGCTGGAACTATCTGATACTGTGA
Organism: Pachyseris speciosa; assembly: GCA_016490735.1. Lineage (NCBI taxonomy): Eukaryota > Metazoa > Cnidaria > Anthozoa > Scleractinia > Pachyseridae > Pachyseris > Pachyseris speciosa. The sequence continues at coordinate 176,037 of JAEMWC010000156.1, forward strand.
AATACTTAGGCCTAACTCTTGATGTTTCTTTGAATTGGAATGAACACATCAACGATATTTCTTGTAAAGTAACTCGTAGATTAAACTTGCTAGGGAGGATCCGGAAATATTTAAGTATAGACACTTGCAAACATTTACATGACTCTAATTCAACCATTATCAGAATATTGTGACGTTATTTGGTCCAATGCTGACAGTTCCAGCCTCAACAGATTGTTAAGGCTACAGAAGAGAGGAGCACGCATTATACTTCATAAGAAGACCAGAGAAGAGCGTACAGTGAATTTATTTCGTGAGTTAGGTTGGGTCTCTCTATTTGAACGTTGGACTTTTCATAAGTGCCTTACTGTTTAAATAAAGTATCTATCTATCTATCTATCTATCTATCTATCTATCTATCTATCTATCTATCTATCTATCTATCTATCTATCTATCTTGGATTTAGGCTCTGGTACTGGAGAGCTGTCTGCTTAGCTTGCCGGGCTTGTAGAGTGCTGGGTGTTGATCCAGACATCGATCGCATAAAAGTGGCCCAACAGCTCGCTTAATCTTGTGCATTTCGGCACAAACCTTGTTTAATTGGAGCATGGTGTGGACGTTGGTTTGAATTATCCCTTTGCCTTTTTTAATCGGGCAGTTTGCACACGGGATAGCCTGTTTGTTTTTAGGTGACGTAAAAAGAGTCGTCTCCTATTTTTCTAATTTCTGCCAAGGGTTGTTGCCCGAATCATGCGTGTCTTGCCCGAAAAAAGTTCTCACTTTCCCAAGCTAGCCCCACCAGCCCGTACGCCTAGCAATTCGGTTGCTTCGCGCGAAGCCGGTTGTCTCGCGCATCAGCCTTACCTAGTGTCATGTCATGCAAATAAAGCCGGGTCGGTACATTTCACTGACCCCCAGTCCATGGACTACCATGATGGACTACTGAAATGGACTACCTATATGGACTGCTAAATGGACTACCAAAAATGGACTACCCTTAATTACCTACCTTGAAAAAAAAAAAATTAGTAAAGTTTGGTTGTTTTCATCGATTGATCGTGATCTTCACCAGCTTGTTATTTTTTAAATGCTGCTGGTCAGCTGTTCTGCAGGCGTATTCATTCGTCCCGTGTGATGGCTGACATGCTGGATGGTGAGCAAAAATTTGATTATAATCGTTCGTTATAGATAGGGTAGGGAAAATCACAGATATTTTGGTCTTTAAGTGCCACCAACACTGAAATATTTTTTTCCGCTAAAATTAATCTTTGCACCTATTCAAAACGCATTGCGCCTTTAATTTTTTATAACCAAATCTCGACTTTTTACAGGCTGTAAAAGTTACGACATTAGCCGTCGTCTGTCACACGATCAAGCTAGTAAGGAGCATGGGTCTTTTCCCCAGTTAAAGTCACAAACTGATTTTCATCGCGACATGCATACATAATAGTCAACTGCGGGAATAGACCCACGCCCCAGCTGACTTGGTCGTGTACCAAATGATGCATAGTTTATCGTAAGCCCCATAAAAAACTCTAAAGGCTGGAAATAAATGCTACATGTTTTTGGAATATGTACAAAGTATTATATTAGCGGAAAAAAAAAACTATTCTTGGGGGCTAGGTGCACTTTAAATAAGGTAAGGCTTTTGGGAAGCAGGCTGCACCCCCAACCAATTTTTCAGGGAGTACCCCCTGGGCCTGGTCATGTGATCTATTTTTGAGTTGTATCTTCTTCTGTCACTTACCATTTTGAACATCATGACAGCCAGGCAAGGAATCATCTGGAAGATTATAAATCACATTTTTACTACAGCTGCAGCCTGTCAGCCATCATGCATGACGAGTGAGTGCGCCTGCAGAACAGCTGAACAGCAGCATTTAAAAAATATCAAGATGGTGAAGATCAATCGATGAAAACAACCAAACTTTACTAATTTTTTTTTTCAAGGTAAGTAATTAAGGGTAGTCCATTTTTGGTAGTCCATTTAGCAGTCCATATAGGTAGTCCATTTCGGTAATCCATCATGGTAGTCCATGGACTGGGGGTCAGTGAAATGTACCGACCCAATAAAGCCCGTTGTTGTGGACTACTTTAGAATAAATTTACTTTAAACGAGAACTACCAATTGGAAAGGTATACAAGTTTAAAATAAGAATGGCCATGAACATTTAGCCTGCGTAGTAGACGTTAACTAACCCCGGTTAGTGCTAACCGGGGTTAGTTTACGTCAGCGAAGCAGGCTATGAACATTCAACTTTCGTTGCGTCTTGTACTTTGGAACCCCTTCTATGGCAAGCCGTTGCTGCCAGAAGTAACAGAAGCCTATCGAGTTGTAAATCCTGGTCCAAATGTCTTTCAATATCATCGAGTTAGAAAAGTTACATGGTCAGTTTTGAAATTGCATGGTCGAGTTCTGGAGAACCATGGTTGAGTTGCATTTTGTAAGTTTGAGTTCTCGCTAGCGAGTTTTTATATTCTCGCTAGCGAGTTTTCAATTTCTCGCTAGCGAGTTTTTATATTCTCGCTAGCGAGTTTTCAATTTCTCGCTAGCGAGTTTTTAAATTCTCGCTAGCGAGTTTTCAATTTCTCGCTAGCGAGTTTTTAAATTCTCGCTAGCGAGTTTTCAATTTCTCGCTAGCGAGTTTTGAATTTCTCGCTAGCGAGTTTTCAATTTCTCGCTAGCGAGTTTTCAATTTCTCGCTAGCGAGTTTTTAAATTCTCGCTAGCGAGTTTTCAATTTCTCGCTAGCGAGTTTTCAATTTCTCGCTAGCGAGTTTTCAATTTCTCGCTAGCGAGTTTTTAATTTTTCGCTAGCGAGTTTTTAATTTCTCGCTAGCGAGTTTTCAATTTCTCGCTAGCGAGTTTTTCTCAATCGTGCGCAAGCGGAATATGCGGACGGATGTTCTAGACGGTGGAGGAAACTTTAGACCATAGAGGGAAGTTGAAGGCCGCGAATGGAAGCCGTAAATTTCGCAATTTTGAACTGTTGTTTTCTTTGAGGGCTCGAACTGGCGGGATTTAAGTGTACCGATATTTCATTAAGCCAAAGAACATAATGCAAACAAGACGCTCTATGAGCTTCTACCTGGGACACCTTCAACACCTTGCGAAGTGCAGAAGTAGACGTACGCTAAAACCGACTATTGGTTCGAAAATTGATCAAAGGGCCCTTGAAGCCAGCTCATTCACGTAGTGGCTAAGTGCATGCATTCGGGTATTCATTGCTGCTGTAGTCTGATGCGATTTCAATACAGGTTTGCAACATGAGGTGAAATAGTTAGGCAGAGCAGCTTGTCGATTTCTTTCGACAAAGTGACAGAAATATTCTTTGTCGGCTGGAATTTGGTTGTGATTCAGTAATTTTGCATATCTTGCACTGTAAAAAACAATGAAAGTCTTCAGGATCTAGACGTGTTCAGCATCGCATGTCACGAAAGGACATTTAATGCACCTTCTTTTTTTCCTTCAAAACCTAGGAAAAATCATGTTAAGCCACTGTAAATTTATAATAGTCATAATAGTTGAACGATGCCAACACTGATGAACTTTGTTGTGCTTCCTGCATCACAAATAATGCTTGACTATTAATGGCAAATTTTGATAATGATCTTTTTCTTGTCACGTACTGGCGCCACGGAGTCTGGCTTGTACAGTAGTTCATTTCACAAGTAAATCAGTTTAAAATTACTTTCGATCCGTATTAAAGCGCGGGTCAGAAACTGTACTTCTCCTGAGCCGAGCTTAATTACAGTTTAGGTCGACCCAAATTAGTTACAGTCATGAAACGATACCACGATTTCAAATACTACAGCGAGGCTGAATTATAAAAGTAATTCAAGTGGGAGCCAGTGACATTATTTTCGCATAGCCAACTCCGAAAACAGTTTTACGTGATTCCCTCGTACAAAAACAAAGATGCATTCAGCGAACCCAAAAGCAAACCATTTTCATTTTTCATACGGATTGTTTCCTACAACATCCGTCCGCATATTGCGCTTGCGCACGATTGTGAAAAACTCGCTAGCGAGAAATTGAAAAACTCGCTAGCGAGAAATTCAAAACTCGCTAGCGAGAATTTGAAATCTCGCTAGCGAGAAATTGACAACTCGCCAGCGAGAAATTGAAAACTCGCTAGCGAGAATTTAAAATCTCGCTAGCGAGAAATTGAAAACTCGCTAACGAGAAATTGAAAACTCGCTAGCGAGAATTTAAAATCTCGCTAGCGAGAAATTGAAAACTCGCTAGCGAGAAATTGAAAACTCGCTAGCGAGAATTTAAAAACTCGCTAGCGAGAAATTGAAAACTCGCTAGCGAGAATTTAAAAACTCGCTAGCGAGAAATTGAAAACTCGCTAGCGAGAATATAAAAACTCGCTAGCGAGAACTCAAACTTTCAAAATGCAACTCAACCATGGTTCTCCAGAACTCGACCATGCAATTTCAAAACTGACCATGTAACTTTTCTAACTCGATGATATTGAAAGACATTTGGACCAGGCTTTACAACTCGATAGGCTTTTGGCAGCAACGGCTTGCCATACCCTTCTGCAGACCGAAAAACAATGGGGTGTGAGAGGGGCTGGCGTAGGGGCAGTGTCTTTCCCTCATCCAATCAGCTGCGCCCTGTGGTGGCATCATGCCAGATAGCACAGTCCCGTGACTTCCTGTGACCGGAACATCCTCGGCAAGATAAGTTGGTTGTGATGTGTCGAAGTACACACGCAAATGTTTTGTTTGTGCATGAGAGCTATGGCTTCTTTCTTTGTGATTTTTCTTTTAATAACCGTGTGTTCAGCCGCGAATTTATCCCATTTTCGGCAGTCAATTACAACAGCAAGCACAATAGAGGATCGCTTGGCGGTTTTGGACAACAAAAGACCGCCAATTGAATTTGCATTCGCTTTCCATGCAAACGAAGGAAAGCTGAGATTCAAGCAATATTTGAAGGGCACATGGTCCAAATGGTAAGTTTTTTTGCGCTTCTGAAGGGTAAAAGTATGCGGATAAAGCTGTTCTTGACTTAAAGCGTAAGATTTCAAACAAAGAAGCGAACTGTTTTCTGAATCAGGGACAATTTATTCTTTGTGAAGGATTTCCTCACAGCGCCATATATCAGTTTTGCATGCATGTTGCGACACACGCACGACTGCAGTTTGTTTGTCGGAAATAGTGCAAGAGCGCCATATAATTAGAAATAGTGCAAGAGCGCCCTATAATTGATTCTGTGGGACGTAAAAGAACCCACACACTGTTCGAAAACAGTAGGGGACGTAGTTCCCGGTGTGATGGTCTATCTCTCATCTGATGATGTTCTTTGAAGGCCGTAAGTTCGATAACTCATTGGGTTAATTACGTCACCTTCATTAAATAAAGAATATTGTATTGTATTGTAGTAATGCGTGCATAATTAGTGTGTAACAAGTCGGGCTGGGCTGTGCTGGGCGTGCCACATTTTGCACCCGGAAGTTTTCAAGAGGAAAGGGTCAGCAGTGGCACATACCCTAACCCATTTGTACAAGAAAACACTTACAGTGCAATGTCCATTCCACATCTACTGTTTCACATGATCAGTAATCAAGGGTATTTCTTGTTAGTATCAATGTTTTTCAGGGTTGCAGCCCATTTTACAGTTGTGTGTTCAGTGACCAGGCCTTTGAGTAGAAGCAAGGCTGGAGGTGACCTTTTTTTGATACAAACCTCGCCGTCATTCTCATGCAGATGTGGACCAGTTAGCATGAGAACCACATGATTTACATGAGAAAAGCAGTAAGGTCTGTATCAAAAAAGGTCACCGCCGGCCTTGTTGCCATTCATAGGCTGGGTCACTGAGCATGCAATATTGTAAAATGGGCTATTCCCCACCCTTCCAGGAACTTGATCAGCTGGTTGAATCATATAGGAAGCAGAAACATTAAGTCATCTTTAAGAAGCTTCTTTCCCAGTCTTGATGATGGTGTGGTTCAATTTTATCCTTGATTCAAATTTATTCTCCCTATGTTTTAAGCTATTATCATACATTACTACACATTTCCATACCTAAAAACAAAAGAATAAAAATTTAAACCAGAGATAAAAATTGAACCACTGAACTTTGTCCTGCATGGTGGGGACTACTTTTTCCAGATCAGCTAGCTTATCAGCGGTGACGGCATAAAGGTTGTTACATCCTACTGGTACTAAAAATAAGCGGTTATGATGCTAAAGGGCATCAAGAATTTAATTGGGTGTAATTCACAAATAACCCGTTATGCAGATATGTTTGTTTCTAATTTCAGGGAAGACCTGGGAAGTCCAGATGGGAGGTCTGTAACCGCAAACCCTGTAGCTGCTCATGATGTCAACAACCAGACAAAAGTCTTCTGCTTGTGTGATGATGGACAAGTTTACTATAGAACACAAGATCCTGACAAGTTGGTTGAGTTTGGAAAGTGGCTTGCAGTTGGCTTCAAGCTTCCTTTTGAAGCAGGTTAATTTGCCTAACACTTAATTACTGAGAATGATTGTTATTAAATGATTTTTAATAATTTCCCAACCTGTTTTTTTTTTTTATCTCAATCCACCATCCCTTCCATCTCCTGAGTGAAAGAGTCCAATCAGTGAAGTCCATTCCTTGTACCACCCCCCAAACCCTCCACATTTAGAGGCTGTTTACATGGAGGCAGGAAGATCCTAGCACTAGGAAGATCCAAGAGGGTGAACCAACTTTTTGTTTGGTTTACAATACATGCAGAAATTTTTGTCAGAAATTTTGACTTATTTGTCTTCCTTTAGCCACTGATCACGCAGTCACTGCCATGTTTGTTTGGTTTGTTGTTTTTGTCCCTGGTACTAGGATCCTCCTTGCAAAAGCAGTTTATATGGTGCAAGGATCTTCCTACCTCTCAGCTAGGATGATCCTTAGACTAGAACGGTCCTAGCGCTAGGGCCAAGTACAACCCTTTGCATGTAAACTGAATGCAGAAAACATATGGCGGTAGGATGATCCACCTTCTAGGATCTCACTCCCTCCATGTAAAGGAGGCCTTATAGTAAACCAACATCACTGCACTATGTGTTTTAGTAACTGAATTTTTGACAGCAATAATGTGTAATAATATACACATTAAGCCACTCAGTACCACACAAACTCTTTGCATGGGACCCTGAGGGAATGCACAGAAAAGTGGAGGCCTCCCCCAGTTAACCTGCCTTGAAAGTTATCGCCAAAAGGAGATTTTTTTTATTAAACTAAATACACCACTTAACATGCTCATTAACCCATTGATGCCCGAGACTTTTTACAGTTTTGAGTGATTTTCTGTATATAAACGATCCATAGGATTTCATGACTCCATATTTGGGGTTGCCATGGGAAGTCCTGCTGTTCTAAAACACTGTAGGCACAAGTTTTCTAGAAACATCATTCTGACGTAGCCATTTTGCTTTGTTGAGCGACAATAACGGCTGAAATATGGTTTGTATGCAATTTTTGGTAAGTTTACAGCCATTTTTCATCTTTAGTAGCTGCCTGATGAGTATCATTAAGTGTGAAGGTAGCCAAGAGTCCACTTTCTCAAAGAAGCGAGTTAGGTGATGTACTTTGTTAGTGAATTTGGCTCATTGCTTGTGGAACTGTTAAATGGCCGCTCCGAAACGAAGTAGCTTTGGGACTTGACTACTGATGAATTTCTTGACCTACCACGGCATATTTTGGAACTTGTGACCACTGAAGAACACAACAAGCACGAAATTTCAGTGGTAGGTCAGAGTGGCTGTAGACTTAGTATAAATATGAAATATGTGGGGTTAGGAACGAACGCTGTCGAAATTTCTGGCTATTTCCCAGTGTGCAGTGCGGTCGTGATGTTGAAAATCGAGGCCATGCCAGGATGGACTAGAACGAGAGGCTGTGGCTCAGCCCGGGCAAGGAAGAAGAGCAAAACAAATCACTTCTAAGCTAGACGTAGGACTGAATATTGCTGTGAATGTTGGCTTTTGGGTTAGCAACAATGATTTCCTTAAAAAAACTGAAGGCAAAAACATGATTTTTGTTGTTTTTGTATGACATTAAAAATGGTCATTCCTGTTTTGTTATTGTGCAAATTTAGATGCTGTTATTCTGCAAAAATCGCTGACTGTTTTGTGGTTATTGGGTTTCTTAATTTGAAGGACTTTCTAGTCAATGCTCACAACTGATAGTTAAGGCAATGTTCACACGATTGAGAAAGTTGCAATTTTCTAAAGCAGCAAAGTCTTGTACGGCGCATGAGGGTGCATTGGATCTTAATGGGTTAAGTCAGGGGTGATCTGCAATGGAATCTGCTAAGTGTAATCTGGAAAGTACAACCTTGATAAGGAAGGTGGACTGGGTGGAGTGGATAGCAGGGCCCCTTGGTAGCTTCATGTTCTTCTCAGACATTTCTGCACTGTCATGAAAAAAACATTTTCTATGTGGATGAATCTAATACATGGTCAATAAACATTCCATCTCTGTCTTAGGTGTGGCACTGAAGGGTAAGGACCCTTTGTCAGCTCTTACTTACCAGAGCAAGGCGACAGTGTTTGTCAGGTCAGTGACCAAAGCCTCCCAACTCTACTGGACACAGGAAGTGAATGGCAATTGGTCATCCTGGGCACTGATTGGTGGATCATCTGTCTCATTAAAAACAGATGTTGCAGTTGCTTATAATGTTTTTTCAAAGGTATACATCCATGCCAAATGTAATTCAGATGAATGTAATGTAAATGTACCTAAATCCTTGAGTTCGGATTTCATCATCATACTGGTTTTGAAAGTCCCGTAGTTACTTTACCCTTGAAGCCCAGTATACCAACATACATATTTACCTCACTGTTCCCCCAGATTTCTTCTAATTGTACTTGTTGGGATAATTTGTTCATTTTTATTCTCATGACCTAGTGTATGGTCGAACAAACAGTGATATTGTGAGGTGAAATATCGGTTGATCGTTACTTGGACTTAAGGTGGTCTTATACCCAAAC
>JAEMWC010000156.1:190000-202500 GCA_016490735.1 Pachyseris speciosa
AGATATTAACATTTCCAATAGGTGGAATTTTATTACCCACAACCAGAAAATGTAGGTCACATTAAAAAGAGACACTTAACCAGGCATCTTTTTTTTGGTGGGACTTACAATTATCAAGAATACAATACTAATTATTATAGGTTTAATTTTATCTGCCCTCCATCCATTAAATCCCTGACTACGAACATCTAAAATGTCCTACGTTCATTGCTGTCTTAGTTAAGTGCAGATGATGACATCAAGGTGGTTGAACAGAAAGGGTCTCTATCACTGTCAGCATCAACTGTGCCATTTGGAAGTGCAGTCAATGTTTCCTGGAAAGTACCCGTTGATGAGGCAACTAACAAGGACTGGATAGGTGAGAAATGTTTATTAAACTTTACCCTGATGGCTAAAAATAATTTATTGGCTATTTACAAAGCCAAGTGAACACAAACTGTGGGTATACCAATATATGCAGAACAATTAACTTTGCCGAACTAGAAAATGACAGTGGGAATTAGTTTAATTTTAGAGTGATCACTTTACATTTTGAAAACACTTGTGGACAGGGACTCAGAGTCCACCATCATACAGGTTGTCACCATGAATTTATTAAATATAATTTTAATTAAAAATGTGTATATTGACCTCTATGAGTCTGCACCTCTCCGTAATTTTCTATTTTTTCTTTAGGTGTGTACCCATCTGGTGCTGATAACCACATGTATGTGGATTTCTATTATGTTGGAGGTGGACAGAACCCACTCAAGGATGCCATACCAACTGGTTCTCTCACTTTTAAATCCTACCTGCCCAAGGGAAAATATGATTACCGTTACCTGTAAGCAACTTTCATTTTAATTTGTTTAGTTAAAATATATTCAAATTTTGCCAAAAGGTCTGGATGGTAGCAGACATGTATGTTATGATTTTGAGAAAACATGAACTCGCATTTTGTAGTGAATGATGGTAGAATTCATGTTATCAAGTTCAATACTGTCAGTAATGAATATGGGAATGATTAAATGAAACTACAGAGAAAAATTAACAGCAGAAAGCAAATCCATTAGCAAGCAGACTGAGTAGCTGGGAGAGTCACAATTCATTCTTTGTTTTTTTTTTTTTTTAAGTACCACTGTTGAGACCTTATAAATGCATACAAAATGTACAACGCTACAAACTTAATTCTAAATTGCTCCATTTCGACAAGTCCACTTTCCCTTAACCCATTGACTACCGGCTGTTTTTACATTTTCGGAGTGATTTTCCACCTATAAATGATGAATAGCAATTCGTGACTCTTTATTTGAACTACCAGGGAAAAGTGGTGCTGTCCTAAGCCACTGGAGGCTCAAGGTTTCTGGAAACGTCATTTTGACGTAGCTATTTTTTATCCGTGAAGCGACAACAATGGCCCAAGTTCGGTTTGCTTGCGATTTCTGCTAAATTTACAGCCATTTTTCATCTTTAGCGGCTGCCTGATGAGCATCATTAAGCGTGACGGTAGCTAAGAGTCCACTTTCTCAAAGAATCGAGCAAGGTGATGTACTTTGTTGTTGAATTTGGCTTGTTACTTGACGAACTGGGAATTTGGCCAGTCGAACACTTAGTACCTTTGGGACTCGATTATTGATGAATTTCTCGACCTACCGCCACATATTTTGGAATTTCTGAGTACCGAAGATGACCACAAGCAGGAATTTTTGGCGGTAGGTCGGAGTGGCAGTAGACTTAGTTTATATGTGAAAGAATTGGGAGAAGGAATGGGTGCTGTCAAAAATTCTCGTCATTTCCCAGCATGCAATGTGGTCTAGATGTTGAAAATGGCGGAAAGGCTTGAATGCACTGGAACAAAAGGCTGTATCTACGTTCGGGAGAAGAATATGAACAAAAAAAGTCATTTCTAAGCTAGAAAAAGGACTGAATTTTGTTATGACGGTTGAAGTTTGGTTTTTCGGCGATTTCCTTAAAAAACATGAAGGCAAAAATGGGCATTTTTGTTGTTTCTCTTTGACGTTAAAAACGGTCAGTTTCGTTCCAAACTCAAAAGGCCATATTTGGTAAAAATCGCTACGTTTCTTGCATTTACTGGATATCCAAATCTAAAGGGCATTCCATTTCGTGCTCACAACCAACAGTTAAGGCAATATTCGTGCGATTGAGAAAGTTGCAATGTTTTGAAGCATGGGAGTTTTTTACGGCCGGTTTTGGCCGGCACGGGTGCCAATGGGTTAAACTTAAAATTGAATCATATGTATCTCTGAAAGAGGTTAATACCATGGTATCTGATGGATTCATATTTAGTTGTGAAGGGAAGCAGTGGTCAGGTTTCTCTAGATCCACATTTTTAACAAACTAAATGAGGCTTCAACTCCCATACAAGACTGGATTTTTTTTCAGGCTTTATTTTCACTAATTGCTCAAGTATGGTTCATAACTGCGATGATCATTCACATAATTATTCCTTAAGCCAAAATTCAAGTAAAATAATAATTAATTTACTATTGTCTTTTGTAAGGGTGGACAAGAGGTACTTTGATGCAGTAAGCTCTTCCCTAACTGTGATGAATGGCACATTGGACAAGGAATGGGTTCAAGTGTATCGTGGACTAGCAGCAGGACTTGGCAAAGAGGGCTTCAACTTTGAGAAATGTGTTGAAGATGGCAACGAAACAGTGGAGACATTTAGAGAATCGTTTGCTGCATTCCAGAACAATGACATTTTCAAAGGGCTTGAGTTGTTTGGTACAGCTTTGATGGATATTGTGAAGGCATTTGAGGATTGTGAAGAGACTGACATAGCTAAAGCGCTTGAGAAGCTAGCAACAGACTTTCTTCAGTGTGTAAAAGGTACATGTATGCAATTAAAATTAGCTGAAGTAAGGGGACCAAAATGCTTAATAGAGAAATTAAATGCTTATGTATCAACATTATATTGTATCGCCATTGTATCGTCATGTACTCAAAGAATCATTATTTTATTTTTGTTTTGCTTTGTTTTAGGAAACTGTGTTCATTTTGTGATTGATGTTGTGGGTAAAATACTCATCTTGTTTGAGAATGTGTATGAGATTTATGGTGACATTCAAGGAGCAAGCAATTCCTTCAAAATCAATGCTTACGAACAAGGTAAGAGGTCATAAATAGTTTAAATTTTGAAATAAATAAACTTGGATGGAAAAATACTGTTGTCCTAACCAAATGCAGCAGCTTAGCATAACAGACAAAGTTAGGAACTAGAAACCATTTCTCAAATGAACGCAAAAGTTGCAGGGAGCATTTTTATCTTGGTACCAGTCTCGGAGTTAAGTTTCAGGTCCCAGTTGTTTAAAGCGTGGATAGCTTTATGCAGTGGATATTAGTCACTATCCAATGGCAAATGTTCATCAGTTGCAGTGGATACTTTTTATCTGCTGGATAACGACTTACCCGCTGGACGTTACATGGTCTTTGAACAACTGGATCCTGGAGTACAGTGCAGCATTAATTACTAGCTAAATCTTGAATCTGTAAAGTAACAGTGGAGGGTGCTAGCATTTAAGGTGGCAACGACCTGAGTTGTAATCATCCTGTAGTAGAAGGAATGTTATAAGCTAGGGGATATTTGCATTACCTTGGTATCAAGGTACTATAAGTAACAACACTATGGGTACTAAGGCTTCATTATCACATGACTGTACTGCAAGGTTTACTTTAGGTGGTTTCCACTGGACAGAGCTATAAAACTTCTAAGTCTAATAAATAATAATAATAATAATAATAATAATAATTAGAGTTGATTTGATTTAGTCTTCTCAATTAGTAGTGCAGCTGTGCTTGGCCAGAAAGATTTGAGACTTTAATAAAGTGATTAATAATAATATTTAATGATAGTAATTATAATAATAACAATAACATGTAGCAGATATTATTAGACAGATAATTTTTTTGTATTATTTTATTTTATGCAATTTTATTCCTATCTAATGTATTTGTAAATTTTGATAATGTAATACTGTGATACTGGCTATGTTTACATGCCCAGTATTTGTGATTAGGACCTGGCATTCAGGAGTTATTAAACTGTCATATAATAATAATTAACAAATAATATTTTAATTTATTCTTCAGGGGGATACTGCATTGGACGTGTTGTTGGTGTGTGTGTTTCTTTACCATCATTCACCTAGTACACACAACATATTGGTCTGCTACTGCTATTTTTAGCAAAGTGAAAAGAGACAGAAAACTACTTCAAATTTAATGAGTACTGATTTAGAGCTTTGGTTTGTCAAATTTGGGAAGAAAAGGAATGGCCTAGTTTCTTTGTGCCTGCTATTCATATAAAATTAATATAATGATTGTATTAAAGTTGCAATACAACAAAATTTGTGAAGTATCATTTTTCAAAATTATAAATAATTATTTTGTAATGAACTGGTTTATCACTATCGATATCATGCCAACAATATTTATTATTCATTCTTTTGTAATTAATTAAAGAAAAGGAGAGTAAATTATTTTTTTTCTCCACAGAAAACAGGAAGTTTGCTTAATATTTGTTTTTCCTTTTGTTTTCTATTGAGATTGCCCAAGTTAATTCTCGCACATGACTTTGAGCAGTCACTCAAGAAACCTAGCACCAGTTTTTCCTGGGAATTTGGTCACAGTTTCAAACATCAAGTCATTATTGGTTGGTTATGCTCTCTCAGTTGAAACCAATTCAAATACACCAATAACATGACAGATGAATTAATATTGCAAGATATGGAGGTCGTAAAAATGGAAAACTGTCCAAATTCTGGATGACATACTGATCTACTGTGAATTCAAGACGTTTTCCATTCAATCCAAGTTCTGGCATATATATCACTTTTGCGTCTTGATGGATGGATGAATGTGAGATGCCAAGCATTAAGTGACACAGTCTGAGATGGATTTTCATAGTTGTAATCAATTCAGTAAAATCATTGAGAGGTAAACCAGATGTCACTGAATTAACAAGTAGTCTTAAATAAAATGAACACCGGCTATAAGCTAGATGTGAACACAACAGACAAAGTGAAAGTCAAACCATACACATATACAGTAACTCAATGTGAAGTTGTATTTTCAGTAACTGACTCAGGGTGACTTACAGTGCACATCACTGGAAATAGCATACAAAATAGCTTGGATATAATTTACAAAGAAGCACTTGCCCGATACCTCCATCATCACACTATTCTCTCTAATTCTTTGGCATACTCCAGCATGTGCTGGATCATTTTGTAGGATGGAATTTCTTGCTTTGTTTCCTTGTCTATCTCTGGCTCATAGTAGTAGTACTTATCTTCCTTTAAAATCCAGCCTCGCTAAATCAGGGATAACAGAACAACAGAACAGAATTAAAGGAGCTACATCACAGTCTTTGGATTTTGAAAAGTTTAGCCTCAATTGTTCAAATAGTAGTTGTCCATTTCATTTCTTACCTTGTCTGCAAAGGATTTCATATCTTTTTCACTCTCAAAATATAGAATCCTGGTTGCCTCAGGGAAGGATATACACTGATAAGCTTTCTCTGCACAAGCTGCTATTTCATCCCTTGAAAAACAAATAATGAAAGAAAAGAATAGTGTACCAGTCAGACCGCAAATCAGAGCAATATGCCTGTCGACTCTGCACTCAAAGTCACTGCAGTGCATAGTAACAAAAAATCAGTGGAGGGAGGGGGGTAAGATAAAACTTGGTCTGTATATGTAGGGGCAGGTCAGCTTTTCCACTTGATCAAGCCATTGTCTTACAAATTAAGGTTACTGTAAACCTTTGGGGATTAAATTTTTCAAAATTTGAGTTTTGCAGTCATTGGGTAAAGGAATATAAAAGCAGCAACTGGCAAAAGAAAATTTGCAAAATGAATAAACGAAGGAGAGAAACGCTAAAAAATGACTTTCGGGAGCAGCTAATAAAATAATCTGAAGGTGTTGCAATCCCATAATTCCAATTATGGATCCAGCCATCTTATGGCATTTTTTGTGCAAAGCTTCAATCGTGATGATTGCTGACCGGTTAGCTCAGTTGGTAGAGCACTGGACTACCATGAGGAAGGTTGCAGGTTCAAATCCAACACTCAGGGTCTTAAATAATTGAGAAGAAAGTGCTGCCTTTGTAATGACATCTGCAAATGGTTAGACAGGTCTTCTCAGAAAAGGATGATAAACTGTAGGCCCCATCTCTCAACTCTTCATAATAATCAATTATTGATTCTGTGAGACGTTAAAGAACCCACACACTGTTTGTAAAGAGTAGGGGACAGAGTTCCCAGTGTGGTGGTCTATACAGTATCTAATTCCATGGTTGTCCTTTATTGGTTGGCAGTATTACTGCTTTGACACCACTTTTGATGAGGTGTGAAAACTGTGCAACTCTTGAGAGGGCAAATTCCTGGTTTATTTTAGCTTATATTCCCTCCAGTCTAATGAATTAATCTCAATGTAGATTAATTGGATTTTAATGAAATTTGGTAAAAATGTTCCTCGCACATTACTGCACCAAAATGTGTGAGGCTTTTAAAAAATTCAAAACATTTTCCATGGTGTCCAAGAGCATGACAAGCATGGAAAAATATTCTATTGGCAACTTTACAATGGATTTCCTCAAGGAGCAATCAGAATACCGAGAAAGCCTTACACACTTTGTTTGCCTATTATCTCCTGAAAGATATAGTCCAGTTTGTTTGGATGTCCATAGTAACGCAAGGGCTATTAATTTGGTTGAGCAAACATTGTCAGTTTTCTGTTTGAATGCTTGCGCTTGCCTACCAAAAAAAATGTTATTAGTTAGAGATATTTTCATGTTCTACAGTTTATTAGCTTTCCAGTGAAATATAGTTTTCTGTTGTAAACAATGTGCACACCAGTGATTTTCCAAAAGGGACCCCTGAAGTTTTACAGTAACCTTAAAACACAAGCATAAGGACTGGGGAAATAAATCAGTATTGGGCTACATTTCCAAAAATTACAGTCTTGCACACTCTCCCATTCTTTTGCGTTTCCAGAGGAGAGAAAATGTGCACAAAAGTCTAGCTACAAATTTTGTCGAAGCTAACAAGAGATGACATCAACTTCAATTACTGAGTTTTAACTAACCTGAGAGTGTCTAAGAGAATATTCATAAAGAAGTGATAGTTGTCAGCTGGCACATTCCCTCTGGCCAGAAAAACCTACAAACATAAAAGAACAAATCAACAAAATTTCCACTTACACTCACAGACACTCGAGAAAATCTTATATTTATTAATTTTGTCTAAGCATGGGAAAGGGTTCCCCCATTACTAAAGTTATAATTTTTACTTCAAAACTGTGCTTAGATCATTACTTAGACTTAGTACTCTATCTCATACACAAAATTAATGCACCTGCAAAACAATAAGCAGATAATTACATAAAGGGCTTCATTCTGTTACCAGTCCTTTCAGACATACATGTAAAGCCAGCTGAGTGGGTGATACAACCAGTAAAAACCCTACAATGTACATGTTTGAGGTTGTACCGGAAAGGTAACTAAAGTATACATGTATACATGTACTGTGGAAAAATCATACCTTGTTGTAGTTTCCCTCCATGAGGTACTATGTAGAAAATGAAAACAAATAGTGATCTCAAAACTGATAAAGTCATGTTTAGGAACAATAATTATTATTATTAATATTAGCACACATGATGATTTACCTGTTCAAGGGAGACTGAATGTTTAATATAAACACTGTTTTGCAGCTCTTTAGCAGGCAAAAGCTCAAGTTCCTGAGGATGAAACAAAGAGAAAAAAATCCAGTTTAACTTTCTGGATTACCTCATACAAGCCAAAGGCAATGTTGTATTATTTTTTATGCAAGCTACTTTTCATTTAACACAAACATAGCTGCAATGCCAGGCCACTAACTTTGCATGAGATTTAGATGAAATTTTTAAGAGATTTAGTGACAGAACTAGTACTTCACCTTTATTTCATGTTAATACAGTTTGTTACAATTTTTTACAAACAAAAGAAAAATAATTTACATAGTTACACATTTAAGCATACCAGCAGGTAGCAAACGCTAATCTAGGCCAGTACGCTTGGAGATGGAAGTTACAGTTGCTTAGTGATTTCAAAATAAGAAGTAAGTTACAGTTAAGTTTCAGTTAATAAATTATTACACATAACGAGTAAATAAAAATATTTATGCTAGTATTCTAATACTATTATTAATATTAATAAACTCTTTGTACACAAAGTTAAAAAGGTTATAAAACTTACAGTGTGAAACTCTGCCAGTCGATTCTGTGCAAGAAGAGATAACAAATTTAGACCAAGAAGCTGGTACATGTAAGCTGACTCCTCCAGGATACCCCTATCAATTACAAGAAAAAATTGATCAGCTCTTTATTCAAACAAAACTAATTATTTTTTCACAATAAAAATAAAGATTATAACTTGTACGTGGTTCAATTTTACCCTTGGTTTAAATGTCTTCTCTCTTAGATTTTGGGTATGGTAATACTGATAATTAGTTTCAAACAAAGGGGGAAAATTAAAATAGCGATAAAATTGAACCATAACATACATGTATATCTGAAAAGCTGTGCTCATGCATGTTGCACACAGGACCTCTCACATTTGAGTGCTCCACTAGCTGTATCTGTTTCATTTATTGCTAGTTCACAAGACTTACTTGTAATCAAGGTAATATGGTTTTAGCTGAGCCATGTATCTTTCAAAAGAAGGGATGTCCTTTCTCAAGATACTCCACTGAACTCCAATCTCTAGTGCATCTCCTAAGTTAGCAAAAGACAATAATATCATCCAACAAAGGTATACATTTTAAGATGAGAGTTGTCATCTTCAAGAATATCTACTTAAGACTACTGCTACTCATAGGTAAGAATATATATCATGATTTGTTGCCAAATGTAGTGTCCGTATCCCTGTAGTGTCTGTACCCCCAATAAGCTTAAATAACCATTCCTGGCAACATGATTTGTTATGTATAATTAGTCAAATGCTGGAGAAAAATGTTAATTAACTAGAAACTATAAAGTTTTTCCCTGTTTAGACAACAGTTTAGACTGCTGGTGAGAGCTGGAAAATGTGTGAAGTTTACAGGCTGGTTTAACAAAGGAAACCAATTGCTCAGCTCGATACAAAAGAGCTTCAAATAGAAATAAGGCAGTTTGTGCAAAGATATTTCAGACTATTATACCTAAGGCATAAAGCTACCTATAGATCACTTTTATTTCCTGAAAATAATACGACATTTTATTTTTGACCCTTCCTGACCTCTGAAAGGAACACCTGATTGTGAAACAGCCAACTGCAACAGCAATAAACCTTTCGTTTACAAAAAACAAGGCAACAGAACTAATGCATGTTATAGGATGCTATTTTTGGAACAGTATTCCTACTGTGCATTCTTTCAAACAATCTTTGTATCGTTATTTATCTTACTCAGTACTAATCTCCTTTATTTCTCGCTATTATATCATTCATTTTTTTGTGAAATTTGTCATGAATATTAAATTTCTGTTTTAATAAATGTTTTAACACTTTATTTTTAAAAGCTATAAATAAATTACAGACTGATATTTATTCTTATCTTTGTCTTTGGATTTAGTGTGTGTACTTTGTTCTGTTTTAATCTACTTACTCTCAATCTTAAACGAAGGGCATCTAATTAGTTTTAAACTATATCTTGCCCTTTCTCTACTACATTGTATTAACAGTTTTTATTACTGAATTCCTTTATTGACCTTCTATTGTACATATCTAGTGGAATAAATCAATAAAAAAAAATAACAATTAATAAATAAACAAATCACTTGGGGACACCAGGGTTAGACATCTGTTCTGCTGAATCACTAGCTACCAAGCTACCGACCTTTAAATTTAGAAATCTACTAGCCCACAGCATATCTCAGTAGCCCAAGCTCCTTCCCAGGATCTGGCTTGGTCACTGTAAGGGCGACCATTCTTAGCAAGACCATGTGCTAATTGAAAGACAATTTCAGTTGATCCACAATTTCATCTGTCCAGACAAAACGCTCATATATTTTCTCTAAAATTAACTCACTTGGACACTCGTCTGGTAAATACGGACAATGGCCACTTTTCTGTGTCCTGAGTCACAAACTCTCATATATCGCCAACCCCACTTTAAGGACACTGGTTAGCTGCACACCGTCTATATATTTTCATTGTCATAATGATGCGCTAATTGCACACATTAAACCCTGTTTTGGGCAGTTTTGGTTCTTTTTGGCTAGAATCTTGCCAGAAAACGGCTTGACAAGCTTCAAACAGTGTTTCTTGGCAAAATGCTCAGTAGTCAATGGGTTAAAGTGCACCTAAATCCAAAATATAAATAAATCTTTGTACCTGTTCGAAACATATTGAGCTGTTTTGCACCTTTTAAAACCAACTATTGACTTTTTGTAGGCTGTAAAAGTTACAAAATCTAGCCATCATCTGTTCCATGACCAAGCTACTAAAGGACATGGGTCTCTTCCTAACATGATGTCACAAACTCATTTCCATTGCCTTAAGTCTTTGTAAACATGCATGCAAAGCAGTTTGATTTATGCAAATGAGAGGACTTGTGACGTCACAAGGTGGACACAAAATGGAGTAAAATCACACAATATGGAATATCTGTGCAAATACTAAGTCTACAGGGTTGAAATTTTGCAGGGTTGATGTGCTGCCAGAACTACACATTATGATAGTGGTTATGATGTCACCATAGCAACATACTTGTTACCAGACCTCTACCTTCCCAAATGAGAAATGCCTTATTTATTCCTCCGGAGTTAACACACTTTCTTATACTTGTGCTGTGTAATGTCCACATTTGCTCGCACCCACTGAATGAACATCAAGAGCAAATAGCAATTCTTGGGGAGGGAAACTCTGATTTTATCTTTTGGAAAGGTAGAGGTCTGGCAAAGAGTATGTTGCTATGGCGACATCACCACCACCATCACAGTGTGTAGTTCTGGCAGCACATCAACCCTGCAAAATTTCAACCCTGTAGACTTAGTATTTGCACAGATATTCCATATTGTGTGATTTTACTCCATTTTGTGTCCACCTTGTGACGTCACAAGTCCTCTCATTTGCATAAATCAAAATCTTGAATAACTCGGCAACCAAGAGTGCTATAAATTACAATAAAAAAACGCCATTCTTCATCATTTTGAAAGCTCTTTCGAACAAGCTAATGAAAAATTTTGCTTCATATGCACTTTAAGATGAAATTAAACAAAGTTTTCTCATAAAAAATGTCTGCTTTGGCCTTTATGTTTTTTTTTTCAAATACACAGTATACTACAAAAAAGATAAAATACAAAACATTGTAACTTACAGTGTACACTTAAGACATAATACAACTATAGTTAAGTTTCTACATTACAAACATCACATCATTTATTGATCAAATAGATTTTTCATCAGTTTCCACTTACTTACAATGCAAGAACTCTTTCTGACGAGAAAAGTCACATGCAAATTTATCAATATTGTAATGAAACTTAACGTAGCTTTGTACGCCAGCAAAATCGGGGATACGTCCTTCCCTTATATTTTTATAAATGAAAAACTTGACTACTAAAATAATACAGTTAATTGCATTTTTACAAGGCAGACAGTTTGTGTAGCCCAAGAGAACAGATTCAAGGGAGAGGTCTACTTCAATTTTTGTTACCTCTCAAAACACTCCAGAGTGGAAATACTCAGTCGCAATACCAAGCTGCTAAAACAAACCTCATAGCCCCATTGGGATTTCCACCTGGCTTGTTCTCTTTTACTGTTTTGGATATGTGCCTCCTGCAGACAATATATGTCAAGTTTTTTTTTGCCGAAGCCAATTAAAGACATCTTTTCCTTTCTCTTCGTCTGCCAAACCTTTGCAATTTAATGTGCTGATCTTTAATCGGTTGACTGTGTCACCACTGAATTTGTATGTTATGATCTGCTAATCCAGAATAATTTCAATTCCATGACTCGGTCGGTTGTTTCCTTGAGTTTTTCACGAAACTGGCAGAATTCTGCTGCTATATTCGCATGAAGTTTCGCGAAGCATTTCGAGATGTCCTTCATGTCTTCGACCTTGTAGCGTTCTTCGAGCAAACACGTGTCTGTAGATATTTCTGTCATTTTAGCTTTAAAAGCAACCAATTTAAGTCTTTCGGTACTTCTAACCCACCAGAAGCTTTTACAATGATTCTTCGCTATTTATAAGGTGAATTACACACTGTCCAGCAAGAACTAAGCGGAGCTCTACAATCCACCTCCATCCGCCATTGCTGACCACTGTAAGAAAGGTCAGCGAAGGTCTAAAGGCTTTGGCCTTTATGTTGATAAAACGTGTGTCTGTGACTTTTCTGGGAGCCTGCTTAACCCATTGGCACCCGTGCCGGCCAAAACCGGCCGTAAAAAACTCCCATGCTTCAAAACATTGCAACTTTCTCAATCGCACAAATATTGCCTTAACTGTTAGTTGTGAGCACGAAATGGAATGCCCTTTA
>JAEMWC010000156.1:207500-220000 GCA_016490735.1 Pachyseris speciosa
TCTAAAAATAAAAAATAACACTTTTGATGTAACAAAAAAGAAATCAAGAGATTATTATAATTTGTTAATCAGTAATAAGGCTCAATTTCCGAATGCTACTAATAATTTAAGAAGTGATTTCCATTTGTCTACTGACCAGCTGAAGCAAGTCTTTAGACTTCCTCACAGCGTTGCTTTTGAACCATACGTGAAAGCTTTTCAATACAAAATATTAAACTCAATTTTATTCACTAATGTTAAATTGCACAAAATTGGTTTCACAGAGAGTGACCTCTGTAGTTTTTGTGAGACAGTACCTGAGACTTTACACCATTTACTTTTTCAATGTAGTCATTCAAGGCTGTTTTGGTCCAACTTCGAATGGTATTGGCTCTCTTTAACGAATGACAAGATCCAGTTATCTCTTCAAGATGTAGTAGTTGGAATAATTTCCTCTCAATACTCTTCACTTCTAAACCTTCTAAATTTTTTTATTATCATTGGAAAATTGTATCTATGGGACTGCAGGAGAGATCACGTGCACCCTGACTTAGAGATTTAAGGTCAGACTGAAATTGAAGTATGAAATTGAACGTTTTATAAGTTTAAAAAATAAGAATTATAATATTTTTAAAAAGAAATGGATCTTTCCACCTTCTTTGTTATTCAACCAAGTATAAATGTAAGTATATGTATATATATATATATATATATATATATATATATATATATATATATATATATATATTATATATATATTTTTTTTTTTTTTTTTTTTTTTTTTTTTTGGTTCTGGCGTAGTGTAATCTTGTATCCCTTTAGCGTTTTAGTTTTGTTTGACTAGTTATATGTATATATATTTTGCGTAATGTAATCTCGTTTCCTTTTAGCTTGTTAGTTTTGTTTCATTAGTAATTATTGTAACGCAAGTATTGTAGAATAGTGTAAATTGTCAATTGTAATGTTTTGTAATCTGAACTACTGTAATTATTGTAAAGCAGTTTTGTTTTGTTACAATAAACTATAAAGTTGGAAAAAAAAAAAAAAAAAAAAAAAAAAAAAAAAAAAACCAATTTAAGTCTTTCGGTACTTCTAACCCACCAGAAGCTTTTACAATGATTCTTCGCTATTTATAAGGTGAATTACACACTGTCCAGCAAGAACTAAGCGGAGCTCTACAATCCACCTCCATCCGCCATTGCTGACCACTGTAAGAAAGGTCAGCGAAGGTCTAAAGGCTTTGGCCTTTATGTTGATAAAACGTGTGTCTGTGACTTTTCTGGGAGCCTGCTTAACCCATTGGCACCCGTGCCGGCCAAAACCGGCCGTAAAAAACTCCCATGCTTCAAAACATTGCAACTTTCTCAATCGCACAAATATTGCCTTAACTGTTAGTTGTGAGCACGAAATGGAATGCCCTTTAAATTTGGATATCCAATAAATGCAAGAAACGCAGCGATTTTTACCAAATATGGCCTTTTGAGTTTGGACAAGAACGAAACTGGCCGTTTTTAACGTCAAAGAGAAACAACAAAAATGCCCCTTTTTGCCTTCATGTTTTTTTAGGGAAATCATCGTCGAAAAACCAAAACTCAACCATCATAACAAAATTCAGTCCTTTTTCTAGCTTAGAAATGACTTTTTTGTTCATATTCTTCTCCCGAGCGTAGATACAGCCTTTTGTTCCAGTGCATTCGGGCCTTCCCGACATTTTCAACATCTTGAGCGCATTGCATGCTGGGAACTAACGAGAATTTTTGACAGCGCCCGTTCCTTCCCCCAATTCTTTCACATATAAACTAAGTCTACAGCCACTCCGACCTACCGCCAAAATTTCCTGCTCGTGGTCATCTTCAGTACACAGAAATTCCAAAATATGTGGCGGTAGGTCGAGAAATTCATCAATAGCCGAGTCCCAAAGGTACTAAGTGTTCGACCGGCCAAATTCCCAGTTCGTCGAGTAACAAGCCAAATTCAACAACAAAGTACATCACCTTGCTCGATTCTTTGAGAAAGTGGACTCTTAGCTACCGTCACGCTTAATGATGCTCATCAGGCAGCCGCTAAAGATGAAAAATGGCCGTAAATTTAGCAGAAATCGCAAGCAAACCGAACTTGGGCCATTGTTGTCGCTTCACGGATAAAAAATAGCTACGTCAAAATGACGTTTTCAGAAACCTTGAGCCTCCAGTGGCTTAGAACAGCACCACTTTTCCCTGGTAGTTCAAATAAAGAGTCACGAATTGCTATTCATCGTTTATAGGTGGAAAATCACTCCGAAAAATAATGTAAAAACCTGCGGTAGTCAATGGGTTAAAGGTCAAGTAATACGGGCAACATTTTGTTTCAACTTGTCGCGCAACATTGTTGCATTGCACGTTGAAAAGTCTATTTTGTGTGTGAACAAACAATGGTGGACGCTGTGGTCTTCCGAAGAAAGCGAGCGATAGCCGCCCTTGGGTTAATTTTATTACTCGAGGAAGAAGAACAGCGCCCTGTAAAAGAAGCCGAAAGGTTTACATGAGGGACTGGATTGCTTTGCGGGAAGAAAGAGGGATTTTCCACCAGCTCGTAAAGGAACTTGAAATGGGAGATCATGCGGCTTACAAAGAATTTTTCCGCATGTCGAAACTGTCAGCAATTTTGTTTTCTGGTGGAAAAAGTATCGTCTTTTATCCATTTAGCTTCATTATTTTCTTCCGCCATTTTTTCTTCCCGTCCAAAGTTGCCAGAAGTCGAGCGCGCGTGCTAACTATATTTCCCGCGCTTTTAGTGCAGAAAATTCAGCCAATCGCAAGCGTTGTGATGCGTGGCACGTTGTGACGCAAGTGATAAATTTGAAAGTTTGTTGCAAGAAGTAGAACTCGGGTCTACTTTGCGCAACATGTTGCCACAACTTGCAACACTGAAATTTGTTGCGTGACAAGTTGAACACGCAGGCGGTAATACGGGCAAAATCGCTTTTCAACTTGCAATGCAACAATGTTGCACGACAAGTTGAAACAAAATGTTGCCCGTATTACTTGACCTTAAAGTGCATATGAAACAAAATTTTTCATCAGCTTGTTTGAAAGAGCTTTCAAAATGATGAAGAACGGCATTTATTTTATTGTGATAGCACTCTTGGTTGCCGAGTTATTCAATATTTTGATTTATGCAAATTAGAGGATTTGTGACGTCACAAAGTGGACACAAAATGAAGTAAAATTACAAAATATGGAATGTCTGTACAAATACTAAGTCTACAGGGTTGAAATTTTGCAGGGTTGATGTGCTGCCAGAACTACACATTGTGATGGTGATGATGATGTCACCATAACAACATACTTGTTACCAGACCTCTACCTTTCCAAAGGATAAAATCAGAGTTTCCCTCCCCAAGAAGTGCTATTTGCTCTTGATGTTCATTCAGTGGGTGCAAGCAAATATGGACCTTACACAGTACAAGTCCTGGCGCTGTCAAAGTCCTCTAATTTGCATAAATCAAAATCTTGAATAATTCTGCAACCAAGAGTGCTATCACAATAAAATAAACGCTGTTCTTCACCATTTTGAAAGCTCTTTCGAACAACCTAATAGAAAATTTTGTTTCATATGCACTTTAATACAGACACCTGGATAACATATTATCTTGGTGTCCGTATTAACCAGGTTTCACTGTATACTAAAAAGAGATGTCTACAGAACAGCATAATTTGAAACATAAACTTCCAGATACATATTGTTGGGTGGAACTTACTTGCTAACAGAAGTTCTTGTGGGCTTGGTTTGGTGGAAGAAGTGGGTAAGAAAGAGAATTGAATCAAAGCCATCTAATGAGAGACAGATGTAATGCACCTATCAATGGTTTGCCCCAGGATGTGGCGGGGGGGGGGGGGGGGACAACCCACAGGAATTAGACTTCCACAGTGGTCCCCAGGGTGGGAAATTTGACTTGACTGCCATCTTGAAAAGTTTATTTTGCTAGTGCCTGGTGTGGGAATTTGACTTCTAATGGCGACCCAAGGGTGGGGAAATTGACATTTGAAAACCAGAAAATGTCAAATTTCCCGTGGGTTGCCCCCCCCCCCCCCCCCCTGGGGCAAACCATTGATAGGTGCATAATGTCAATCAGCAACAAAAGAACGACAATGCTTAAAAAAAGTAGTAAAGTAAGCATATCAAAAACTTTACACTTTGATTGACGATGGTTAAAAGATTTTCCATATCTAATAAAAGTTGAGAACCAGTCACTCTTTTATTTTCTAACAGACTTGAAAGAAAATTGATGTACACTGACATATAGCAGAGAACTATTGTAAGATCATTCTGTCATGATCAGGCGCCATGTGGTAAATAACCTACATGTAATGAAAGAAGGTGGAAAACAAACGAAACGAACGAAAACTTTCTTCACTTACTTTCATTCCAGAAAGAAGCTTCCCAACTTTTTCGAGGTCAACGGGTTTTTTATTCCACTCCTTTATCAACGTTTGATAAAGAGAAACAACTTCTTTCAAACCGGCTTGGGAAGCCATCTTGGATTTTTGCAGAGTCACAAGTTGATGCATTTCAGCGGTCGAGTGATAAAAAGTATGCGTTTTGGTATTTACCGTGAAGACTGGAACTAAGATAAAGATATTCGATAACGCCTGGTATTTTTTAGCAAACTGAGAGGGTAGCACCAGCTGAAGAGTCAATTCTGTTTCATAATTTCAAAATGGAAAGTGATATCCAGGATGCCCTAGAAGACCTCGGGTGAGTTTTGAGATACGTCTACCTACTGTGCTTTCTGTTTGGGATTACAGTTTATCTGTCTCTTCCAAAGTGAGAACCAACAAGAGGCTACAATTAGCCTAAACTCGGGCTTGCAAAAAACAGTATTGTATCCCTAACTTAGCGCTAAACAAAAGAATAGAGGGAAGTCTGTCTTTCTTACATTGGACGCATTGTGTTAAGCTTGTGTTGGAGTCTATTTCTTTAGACCCCTATCAACATCTATTCCTCTAAAATACAGCTCAACCATTGAGAACAATAATTATAACACTTGTAAAAAATATTTCTAAAAGAACAAGAAAAAGAGAAAAAAGAGAAACAGAAAAAATAAAGCCCATGATATATACCACTAAAAGACATCGAACCCGGGTTAGCTGCGTCACAGGCAGGAACAAATTGACCTTTAGGCCACAGAGGTTTATCGTTATGCAAGGTGATAAAAATAGTGTATTGATTCCAAAAAAAAACTAAGCACACTTGTTTTCGCTTCGATGGATAATTGTTTGAGAAAGGAAACGCTTATCGAACGATGTAGGATTTTTTCGCATAAACATTAATGGAGTCTCTGTGAAATGTGAGTAGAAAATTAATTAGCAGAGTGAAACTGTTTACAAATACGTCAATCCAGGGTCATTTGAAACACAAGAAAGGAACGTTTCTGGATAGTTTCAAGTGACACTAGTACATTTGTAAAAACTAATTGCTTATCATTCAAAAATTAAAGTCCAGAAATTGAGATATTGTGGGAAAATAGTAAATAAACTACCTGTCAAAGTCTCAAGGGTGTGTGATATCCCGTACTTTAGTTATTCAACAAAATGTACATCTCAATAGAGCGGATACGGGGAACACGGCAGTCCATCTGGAGTTAAATTTTGGTCATGTTAAAAGCTTTCTTCTCACAGTTGAACTTGCAAACATTCGTATAGACACTTCTCTTGACATATTAGTTGTTCAGACTTCAAAGACACAAGGTGAATCGACGTTTTCCGATACGTGACAACAGGCATCATTCTTGCTGTTGATATGAGATTTACACTTCCGAATCACTCGGCCGTGAAAGGTCAAACTCCCTTTGTCTGTAGTGGCGCTCCCCTCGCGTCGCGTCTCCTCGCAACTTCGCACGCACATGTCTTTCGCCTGCCCCACAATTCATCGCCAAAATTAGAGACTACTCGCAGTCTACTGAAGCAGACAGGAGGAAACACGGCAGTCCATCTGGAGTTAAGTTTACTCATGTTAAAAGCTTTCTTCTCGCCGTTGAACTTGCAAACATTCGCATAGATACTTCTCTTAACATATTGTTTGTTCAGACTTCAAAAGACACAAGGTGAATCGACATTTTCCAATACGTGACAACAGGCATCACTCTGTTAAAAATAGTTAGCGCTTGCGCAGAAACGCCGGAAGTGAGCTTTGTGGATGATACTCGACAACCAAAAAGAAGAACCGTCAGTAATTTTAGACCCGGGCGCTGCATGAGACGCGGGCAGCCCGAATAATAAGCTTAGGCTTAAATTGTGCAACTTATCGGACATTTGCAAAATGAGACAGTTGAAATGCAGTATCATTGCCACCACATTTTCAAACTAAGGGTCGGTACAAAACGTGGATCCCCCTTCTGGACCCCCATCTGGACCCCCTTCTGGACCCCTTCTGGACCCCTTCTGGACCCCTCGATTTTTCCGTTGAAAAATAATAAAATTATATTTAACAGTCTTTGCTTTGGATTTCAACTTCAGCCGGTTCGTTGATAGTTACAGACAGCATTACAGTAATCGCGAACATTACCACCGCCAGTTGCCATTTTCATCCCGAGAAAGACTTGCTTTGAATTTCGCTGAATTTGCGTTGCTGACTTTTGTTGTTGTTACCAAATACTTTAGAATTTTCTCGCAAAGGTTAGATAAACGTTAAAGATGCAAATTACTGTTCAGCTTTCAACTGGGTTTCGAAGAATGTGAACCGAGCTCAAAAACTATCTTTTTTTTCTGTTTGGATTAGAATAAGCACTGCTAGTTAATGTTATCACTGCAGCAAAAAGGTGAGCAATGTTTTCTTCCACACTGGCAAAATATAGTCGAAAGCTTGCTCTGAAAATCCGCTGAATGATGATCAATGGAATGAAATATGATCACTCTGGTTGCCTAGCATGTGACATAAATCTGCCACCGATAATAATTTTAAAATTCAAAGCAAGTCTTTCTTGGGATGAAAATGGCAACTGGCTGTGGTAATGTTGGCGATTACTGTAATAATGTCTGTAACTATCAACGAACCGGCCGAAGTTGAAATCCAAAGCGAAGACTGTTAAATATCATTTTATTATTTTTCAACAGAAAAATTTAGGGGTCCAGAAGGGGGTTCAGAAGGGGGTCCAGAAGGGGTACAGATGGGCGTACAGATGGGGGTCCAGAAGGGGGGTCCACGTTTTGTACCGACCCTCAAACTAAACATGTGTCTCAATGATTGCTGGTTCTAAAGATTTGATGGCGCCCTTTTGGAAGAAGGAGCATTAACAGTCGCTGTGCAAGGAGAAAGTCTTACACCAGACTTCATGGGCTTGTGTGTATGGCTTGCTGAACATTTGAAGAGCCTTTGCAGTATACAAGAATGTGTTTCAGGTAATTTTTTTATTTACAATATAATGGCATAAATACAGAGAATACTGTAATAAAATAATTGATAAAAATAATCAGGTATATGTGTTGTACTTTAATTTGCACATTGGTACAATTTGTTTTTGTACCAGTACAGAATATAATAATTATTGAACTGGTACAAAATATTTTGTACCAGTTCAGTATATTCTGCACCAGTTCAGAAAAAAATTATACCAAGGGAAAAAACTACAACATATGCAATAAGGTTGCATTTTGGAGGGAGTGGGGGTCACTGAAAGTAGTTGAATTCAGATCAGTTACCATTTGAGCATAAGATGGTATGCCTTTAAATTCTGAACTCTCACATGATTGTAAACATCTTGAATTGAATTACAGAAAAAGAGGATGAGGAAACTTTCAGAATGGAAATGAGTGGATTACTAACTGAAATGAGTGAGTTTTAGTGCTGCTGTTCAGTTGTTGAGAATTAATTGAAACCCACAACCTCTTTTTCCCTTCAAAACACACACCTGCTAGTGGTGATACTGGCTGGAAGATACATTTATATGTCAGGTATAATGAAGCTTGGTTGATAGATGTAGTTAACAATTAGATCATGAGCTCAAGATTTCTATTGTGTGATATGGAGCAGGGTTGGCATTGATAGTAGTTAGGCCACTTGCCTTCCACCAACGTGGCCCAGGTTCGATTCCCAGACTCAGCATTGTATGTGGGTTGAGTTTGTTATTGGTTCTCTGCTCTGCTCCGAGAGGTTTTTCTCCGTTACTCCAGTTTCTCCTCTGCTCAAAAATCAACATTTCCAAATTCCAATTCAATCTGGATGCAGGACCTCCCTGGAAAACACTTCGGTGAGTGGAGTTTCTCTTGGGTAAATATTGTGATTATTTATTTATTATTTATAGCTAATGAGGGCACAGCCCAAATCAGCTATCACGCATAGAAGTTGAGAGCAAAATTAATAATCTAATAATATTGTTTTAGTATAAATCTACTAGTCGTTCAAAACTAAGCAAGTAAAATTAATTATCTAAATACTCCTCACAGACACTTTGAAAATGAGAATAGGTGGCTGCCATTTTGTTGACAACCGCTACTCACCAGCTATCACAGAATGGATAGTGAGTAGCATAGCCAATCAGAGAATGGCATTTGTGATAGAGCGCTAGTAGATTTATACTAACAATATATATTTGACAGACATAATCAGTGATAATGTAAATTAACATAAACTAAGGCAAAATTATCTTGTTTTAGTCTACTTGAATGTGATTATGTTACCTTGTCCAGTGACCACCCTGGGAACTGAATAGTGTTTGACATTAATGATGTTTTTTTGTCTTTGTGTCACGGCGAACATCATGTCATTATGTTGTTAGGCAAATCTGAACCTGTCTTTCCAACACACAACATATAGAATGCAGTATTATCTTAACCCATTGACTACCGCAGGTGTTTACATTTTCGGAGTGATTTTCCACCTATAAACGATGAATAGCAATTCGTGACTCTTTATTTGAACTACCAAGGAAAGGTGGTGCTGTCCTAAGCCACTGGAGGCTCAAAGTTTCTGAAAACGTCATTTTGACGTAGCTATTTTTTATCCGTGAAGCGACAACAATGGCCCAAGTTCGGTTTGCTTGCGATTTCTGCTAAATTTATAGCCATTTTTCATCTTTAGCGGCTGCCTGATGAGCATCATTAAGCGTGACGGTAGCTAAGAGTCCACTTTCTCAAAGAATCGAGCAAGGTGATGTACTATGTTGTTGAATTTGGCTTGTTATTCGACGAACTGGGAATTTGGCCGGTCGAACACTTAGTACCTTTGGGACTCGACTATTGATGAATTTCTCGACCTACCGCCACATATTTTGGAATTTCTGTGTACTGAAGATGACCACGAGCAGGAAATTTTGGCGGTAGGTCGGAATGGCTGTAGACTTAGTTTATATGTGAAAGAATTGGGGGAAGGAACGGGCGCTGTCAAAAATTCTCGTTAGTTCCCAGCATGCAATGCGCTCAAGACATTGAAAATGTCGGGAAGGCCCGAATGCACTGGAAAAAAAGGCTGTATCTACGCTCGGAGAAGAATATGAACAAAAAAAGTCATTTCTAAGCTAGAAAAAGGACTGAATTTCATTATGATGGTTGAATTTTGGTTTTCCGACGATGATTTCCCTAAAAAACATGAAGGCAAAAAGGGGCATTTTTGTTGTTTCTCTTTGACGTTAAAAACGGCCAGTTTCGTTCTTGTCCAAACTCAAAAGGCCATATTTGGTAAAAATCGCTACGTTTCTTGCATTTATTGGATATCCAAATTTAAAGGGCATTCCATTTCGTGCTCACAACTAACAGTTAAGGCAATATTCGTGCAATTGAGAAAGTTGCAATGTTTTGAAGCATGGGAGTTTTTTACGGCCAGTTTTGGCCGGCACGGGTGCCAATGGGTTAATGATCTACACTGTAATTTTAAATGATCTTACAATTTTTGTTGTTTGCTAATTTAACCTGTAGGTTGTCCACATTCTCACCTTCTGGGCGTAAACGGTCTTGTATCACCATCAAACAGGATGCTTTTGTTAGGTACAGTAATCAGGTTTATACCGGTAACTGACAAAATATGCCCATACTACCTTTTACATTTACATTTTACGTTTACCGTGTACAGCCTACATGTACCCCTCACATTTGAGGATTATTGGCTGGGTTGGTCAGAAAAAAATAAATAAATAAATAAATAAAACTAAAAAAGGAGCCATCTTACTGACATCTATTCAGTTAATTGTATATTCATATTTGAAAGAAAACAGTTTATTAATTTGAGTGTAATTTTTTCCATGTAATCAGACTTTTTAACATCAGAACTTCAAGCTTTGCAAATGATTGGAGGAGAAGATGATTCAATGGAAATTGAGGACCAAGTAAGTTTGTTTTTAAAATCAGAACACTTTCCATTTATCAGAACAATAATTAACAAAATTAGTAGTAAGATTATTGGATGTGTACTCCTATATATAAATGCTGATACAGTGTTGTTTTATCAGTGCAGTGACTAATAATTATTCTCACCACTGTTATAACATGTTCAATTTTAACAATTTTCTGACGTCACTATTAATAATTATAAATATATTATATGAATAATAAAAATATTCTGAACTACAGCGACTGTAACTCCTTAGCAAGTTTACAAAGTAGCTATTGTAGATTAGAACTCAGAGCTTTCAATTTAAGTTACCGGTAATCACTTTAAGGTCACAATGATTCTTCAAATTTCTATCTCTGTTGACAGGCAGTGAGTCCTGCCTTGCAGCAGCTTTTGGCAATATTGATAGCTTTGGATTTGCCCCAGCCATCTAAAGAGTCCACGGTGTTTGATTTGTTCTCTCAGATAGAGTCTAAGGTTTGTCCAGCATTTTTCTAGTTTTACAATAATATTATTCAGGTGTATTGATTCTTTCCTAAGTAACAATCAAATTGTTTGTTTCTTTTTCTACAATCATGTAGGTGCGAGAACTCTTAAGAAAAGCTCACAAGGACCATCTGGGAAGTCCATTGCTAACTAAGAATCTCAGTTGGAAGCAGTGGGTACATTGTATGTTTTTGTCTATTTTAAAAGTAACACCTAATTTTGTAAGATAAATTTAATGTCAATAATAGTCAGTTGGTAATTGCACATAAATATTTTGAACATTTTGTTTTACCATACTTACAAGTTGTTGGTGCCATCTATCGCCACTGTAGTTTCCCAGATCTCAGTCGGCTGCCAGTTATTAATTCTAGCTTTTTACCTTAAGTGTTAATGCTAAATAGAAATGTAACATTTATTTTTAGGGTAAGGTTGAAGAAATCAACTCACAGCTCAACCAGGAGTACATGTTGCGCCGTTCAATGTTGCTGAAGAGATTGGATGTGACTGTCCAATCCTTTGGCTGGTCAGACAGAGCGAAGGTCAGTGCTCTGCAAGCTACATAGACACAGACTTGTTGCTAACCTTACAAAATATGCTGACATTTTTTTTACTAAAAGTTTTGAAAATTAAAGGAAAAATTCCCTGAGTGTTAGCAGAGTCTCTCTTTTCCAGAGACAATTTTTCTGCATACTGTACTTGTAAGAGTTTTTCTAGTTAACCAAGATTTCAGAATTATGTAGATTCCAGGGTTCAAATAAAAACAAAACAGCATGCTTTGTCACTATGGGTTAAATTAAAAATTAGCAGAATCTTTTTATGCAAATAGACATGTATACCAAATATGTTACCGCCAGCCATGCAATCTTTTTTCCTTAGCCATGATTCTGTATTATAGTTACAGGTATGTCAAAAGGTATTGAATGAATTATATTTATTTATTAATATTAATTTTTCAAGTCAGAATAACTGCATGGTCTCGTTTTCTACCCAGCACAAGATTTAAAAGGATACTTTGCTCGTAGGAAAAGAGAAAAAATGCTAAAAAAGTCACTTTCAAAAACCATAATTTCAATTGAAGGGCTGAGAGCATAAACTGGCTATGAAACAAAATAAGTGAATAAAAATACCAGACAATGTTTTTGAATCGAATTGCTTGCTGGTAACATCAAAAATTTGTTTCATTTCCAAGGAAAAATATTAATATTGAAAAACGACCTAAAATTACACATGGGCAGTTTATGCTCTCAGCCCTTCAATTGAAGCAAAATTTAATATGTTAGTTTCATAATTAAGCCTCAACTGTAGTCATTAAACCTTAAGACATAAATTTTTCAACATTTCAGTTATTACGGTAACTGTAATTGTCTGTTTGTGCTGTCAAGTTAATGATTTATTCCCAATTAAGTAATATTTGAAAATATCCGCTTTCTTATTATTTCTTCTTCAGGTTAAGAAAGATGAGATATCATCAGCTTTTCGTCCACTTCGAAAATCACTTTCAGTTACATCTCCAGTCAGCATTCCAGATGTAATTGCAGCAAGAACAGGCAAGTTTTTTTTTTTTTTTTTTTTTTTCCAAGATGATTATTTCAAGATGATCTGAACCATTGACTGGTATATTTATTTTCTCAGTTTAATTATTAATCAAGTCTCTTAGTCAGTGAGTCTTGGAATTTAACATCCACATGTACCCTATGCATTAATTTTGACAGATCTATTACGGTTGACAAAAA
>JAEMWC010000156.1:227500-297500 GCA_016490735.1 Pachyseris speciosa
AGCATGACCAAGAGCCAAACATTTTCCCCTTCCAGCCCGACCTGACAGGCTTTAGGCTCTTCATGAGCACGTAGAAGATGAAGTTTAAAAAAAAAATAGACAAAATTGCACTTTCTGGTTGTAAAATAAACTTACACAGTTAGACGTGACGAAATCCTCTAAAATCTTACCACTCGAGGCCGTACGTATCAATAACAGGGCTGTACGGCTTTTTCCGGCCCTGTGTACAGCCCTCATACGGGGATTTTCTCAATAGTTTTGCAATGAAAGCACACGCGGGCCATACGGGTCATATGATAATTAACGTTATTATCCCACAAAATTTTGCAGAATATTGCCTGATGAGGCCGTAGACTGAGTTGGCTAAAATCAGGCAATATTTCGCATCATGACATCAGGATATCTGCCGAGTGTGCACAACAAATATTTCATTCCATTTATTTGTCATTTTCATAATATTTACAAGTAATACACCTAAGTTGTGGTGAGGAGACCTCAGGAAACCAAAAGACATATAGGAGAGGCCACCTCAAAGGATATTGAGCATGCTATGACCATATCTGTACAGAGATACAATGTGTTGGTTAATAATATATATTGTAATTCTTTATAAATACTACTCCACTAGCTGATCTCTTTCTTTGATAACAATCTATGTACCACCCCAAACAGCTTATTACTTACAGAAAGACTGTGGATCTGGTACAAGATTATGATAAACACTAAATGTAAACGTAGGAACCATGTTTTTCGGCTCATGCTCCCTTTGTCTTATGCACATGTCATCGGCTTCCCCGTGGGGTCGACCCCCGGGCTAACCAGGGGGATTGTAAAACCAGTCAAGCAAACTTGAGGAATTTCCCCGGGGGGTCGGGGAATCTCTCAAGACAAAGTCCCCTGGGTGAGGTTCTCTCAGCTGAAAATCCCCGTGACATCCTTTTCAAACTTGCGAATTCCCCCACCCCCTAATCTTTGATCGTAAAACAATATCAAGATTTTCCCCGACCCTCGGGCAAAGAATCCCATCCATCTCCTTGTATTCCCCCACATATCTCCCTGGTAGGCCTGGGGGTCAACCCCACGGGGAAGCCGATGACATGTGCATTATTCATTAGTAATATTCTTTTCTAAATGCACCAATAAGGTTACTTCTTCACAAGTTGCGCAGAATTCAATGCACATCTATAAATAGACCCTTCTCATAATGGCACCCAACAAATTATTCTTTTATTTCTATGGTAATTAGCCTTACTAGCCTCGTTAGCATGTGCAAAGTGTGGTGTGTAAGAATAATTAACATACATACAAAAGAATAATAAAAATCATCCTCCATGCGCTAAATTAAAACGACAGGATGCATTTCCACGAAAAAAGTCACGAATCGTTGTCACTGACGTATCATTAATCATACGAATCTTTGATCTTCGTTTGTACGTTCTCGCCATCCTTCGCTTTGAAATATTTCAGTCTCGCAAAAAACAGCTGTTTGGCAAACGAATGCAGCTCAATATCTAACTGGTTAAGTTCCCGAATGCGAGTGAGATTTTGAGCATTCACAGTGATAGTGCTGGCTCTGGTGTCATCAACACTCACTTGCACGAAGGGTTGAACAAACTTCATCCCAAATGTCTTTTCAAACAAATATTGACTCTCAGTTTGGTACTCCACGAGGGCAAAATAAGCCATGTTTTCGAGATTTCTTTTCGCACTTTCCAATAACACCGCGTCTCTCCGCTCTTGCGGCATGATGCTTTTATCATAACACCCGACGAGTTTCAAATCGGCGAGCATTCGAGTTTGTCGATTGAAAGCTAGATTTGAAGAGCAGTCTAGAAACACTGGAAGGGTAACATCGGTCCAGTTCTCTCCTTTAAAACAAGGCGGTAGTTCCGACTTCGTCGGCACTTTGCCATTGCACAAATGTAACGAGTTTTTCCAAGTTGCCCCGCGCTGGTAACAATGAAACTCGCTCACGCATCGCGCAACAGGCTCGCGTAAAATCGTTATGTAAAGATACTTGCGAGGTCGTTTCTTCCCCTCGAGTTTGTTGACATAGCTAGGAACACAGGCTTGCAATTCTGTCCAATCAGCGTGTAAACCGCACGGCCAACCCAAGGAATATCTAGAAAACAACCAAATCTGATCGGAGTTTGGTTTGTTGCACGTACACTTCTTTCTCGTGGCGAAGCATTCGCAAGGATATTTGATATTTAGGTTTTTCACCAAGTGTTTCCCAAACGTCGTCCCTCCTGTCTTTTGCATGTGTAGGAAAACGAGGATACCGTCTCCTTCGAAGTCGAAGGAATACACCTTTCCGACACTGAAATGATGATCAAAATCAAACGCCTCAGCTTCCACCTCATGCAACTTTGCTTTGTTTGCCACGTATCTTATTGAAACATGTCGGCAGTTCGTCTGCCAGCAGACGTTCATCAACAAAATCGCAACAACTACTGACATTGCAGCGATGACAATGAAAAAAGTCTTCAACTTCCCATGTAAACCCATTGCCATATCACAAGAAGTTTGCCACAAACAAGACGCAACGATCTCCTGCCCCGCGAACAAATTGAAACGAAGTGTCGTGGTTTCCAGTCCCCTTTCAGGGGGGGGGGGGGGGGATAGAGCATTTCGCCTCCTCTTTCCCCTCCCCCTCATTACTATTATTCTCCATAAGTTAAAGGCGGGGTTTCAAGCAATCAAATGTTGCAACCTCGTTCCCAGGGTCTCTCCTCGTCCCGCCCCCTGGAGCGAGAAAGAGGAGAGGTCTCGCTCTTGGTCTCGCTCTAGGGGGCGGGAAGAGGAGAGACCCTGGGAACGAGGCTGGCTATGTTGTGGGATATTTTTTTGGTGATTTTTGGGTATATCTGTGAAGAGATAATTTTTCTCAAAAGATTAGTTAAATTGAGGGAAGTAGGAAATTTTGAAGATCTAATAAAGATTTTAAATTTGAATTAGTATTTGTAGTGAGAAATTAGTAGACGGACACAGTTCCCAGCAACCTGCATTGCCCTTGTGGGGTGTCAACTGGTAGTGTTTCAAAACATTTTCCCCCCATTTCAATCCCTTCTTCATGTCCTCAATAGTCACCCTTACTTCAAACTCCATAAAATTACACCCAAATTCTCCTTTCCCTCCACCTTAAGCAGAAACTGTGAAATTTTGAAGCCAATGGTGCTGTGTTGTTTTTCCTCAAGATTAATAGGGAATAAATATTTTGCTGCAACTCCTGCCAACAGGAGACAGCCTTCTTGAAACAGGTTGCCAGTCCAGGTCTGAATGGTAGATGGAATGTCAAACTGATAGTTTACTTTCTGCAAAAAGAACAAGACATCACTTCTTTAAACACATTTGACACTTAAAATAACTTGGACAAAGTCGAAGGCAAGATCTCACCTTCAGCTTCTTCCATAAGAGATCTGGGTATGAGATTACTTAAATGATAAACTGTTAAATTGCAGTAGTTCAATATATATTTTGCTCTTAGACCCACTTCACTCATCCATTATTTACTTCACATGCTGGACAACTGAAGAGGCTCAGAGTGAAAAAAATATCTAAATGCTACAATTTCACGTTCTTATATCATTTTAAAGTTAATTTGCATCAAATGAGTACAAAAGACGTCTTGTTTGTCTCATCAAACTGTCATTTTGGTCCCAAAACAGGTCCATTCACCCAGCTATTTAGTCTAAAACAGACGCATCCTAATTAGATGCCCAGTCCCTTAATAACTTTCCTCACAAAAATTTTTCCCACTGTAAGATTGGGTAGGACTTTTAACACAAATATCATGCTGCAGTCACCACACAACACGTGGGTGCTAGATATCAATGGCTCTTGAACGCTAATTTGGATAATGACAGACATAGCTATCTTTGACAATTTATACTTTCCAATAATATCCCAATGACAGCAAACTTCCTCAGACAATTATTGATTACATGGGTAAAACCTTCCTATTGAAAACATCAGGACACAAAGAAATATCAAATATTGGATTGTATGGATACAACATCATAATTCAACCATGCATTGTACCAAAAAATAAATGCCTATGTTGGTACTAAGGTAAATGACTACAAAAAAGAAAATGATCCAAGAAGCAGCATCATTTGCAAGACCTCACAGGATTGGTTCCAGTACGAGTGCTACAATGTTTCCATACTATGCTGATTGAGCAGCATGGTAATTCACACGTCATAGTAAAAAACATAAAAGTGATTCAAAAACTTGAACTTAGCCCACATGACCTCAAAGAAACGACCATATTCATATCAGGACTGAAGCAACAGAATTCACATAAGACTTTTTCCCCACAAGTCGTTTTTCGCATTACTTAAGATCCTTCCAAGGATTGGGAGAACATAATTTCAGAATAAAATTCAAGGGCTGGCTACTACCTAGAGAGTTTCTCTGCAGTCATCTGTAAGAATAGGGAAAGTTATGGAAGTCAAGTTGAATGTCCAAACAATGCCCCTAGAACCATGACAAGCTCTACATCATTTTCACACATCAGTCATCAAGGTAATGAGCTTAACTTTAGCTGATAACAAAACATCACAAAACAGATTCAATTCAAGATGATCTTTTTATTGGATACTAAACAATAATATACAAAAAAAAACAACAACAACAACAGCAAGGAAGCACCCAAACAGCAATCTTTCAAACATTAGCCTCAGGCTTCTCATTGTAGATTGCAGCCTCATGGTGACCAATCCTGAAAGAAAGCAGATAATACAACTCCACACAGGATATAACACCCCTCCGTCCCCTTGTTTGTCTTTTCATTGTCCAATTATGTGACAGAGAAGTTTGGGATAGCCATACAAGAGGTGTGGTAGTGGGAAAGGTATAGAAAATAAATTGGAGGCAAGAAAAAGCTGGAATTTTAGACAGAAAGACTAGCTTTGTTGTTAAAGAATTGTTGGTCTGTTCCACTGGTGTCATACTTTTTAGAAACTGAACAACTATCGGTACCAACATTTTCAAAAAGAGGGCCATCCTCAGTACCAGGGGTTTCCATATAAAAATAATAATGCTATACTGACTAATTATGCTTGCTTGACCAAGAACTTTCATGGTTACCTGCTTCATTCAAGATCGCTTTCTTTTAGAGATAGAAAGGATGGAAAAAAAATCAACTACGATCCAGGAAAAATTCCTCGCCATTGCCACATGGTCAGGGACCAAGTAACCACAACTCAAACAAGAAAGGAACAAGTATCAATAATTGACTGGGACACCTACCATTTCACAGCTTCGGCTCAAAGCATTTGGCCTTGTCATCTGGATGCATACTAAGCCTAGGTAAAGTGAGAAGCATCACTTTGGAAAGGAAAACCCTGCCCAACCATTAGATTCAACAGAATTTACAAGAACAAACTCTGAATAGCACAAGAGAACACACAGCAGGCCATGTATACTTAGCTGTCAATGAGCAGCAGGTGTTGTTGGGGTTAATGGATACTCCACTTGCCATCCACCAACACTCAGCTTGAAACAAAAAGCAACATGATTAGCAAAATCAATGCCATCACATTCAGGAATTACAAGGACCCTTTCCAAAACCACCTCTCACAGTGCCTACTAAGTCAAAGGTATTCAAAATTCCGACTGTGTACAGCAGAAAGGGAACCCAAGCGACTTCAGGAACATTTTGAGATACCATGATAAACATAACTTTCCCGGTTAGGATTCCAAAGGGAAAGAAATAACTTTGATAATAACAGCACTTGTATGATTTATCAACTGACAAAATAAATAGGTATCACCTGGAAAGTCACACAAGTTCTCTTCCACAAACCACATTAAACTTACCACAGCATGTTTTAAGCCCCACATGCGCATATGTACAGTATTCAACTTAATTATAATTCAAATGACAAACCCAATAAAATGCTGAATTGCTTTATTGATTAACACAAGACTATGAAGAAACCACAAAGAAGAATGCATCAACCACAGAACTACAGGTGTACAGCACTTGCTACTTTTTGGGTGTTAACAGTGACAGATCTTTGCAAACATCAAACAAGCCTTTACCTTGTCCAAGGATTAGCATCAGCTATGCTGGACAACTTTGTCTTCTAGCTCGACAATGTGGTGTGCACAAATCCACAGGAAATGCCACTGGTATCACTGATCATGAACCAAGTGTCACCACACCACATCACCTGAAAATTCACAGGGTGGAAAGCTGGAAGTTTTAGTCCACCTGTTTACCTCCTTAGCAGTAACAATAGTACAAGTAAAGTAACAAGTTAAAGCTCAGTCTTATCCTTTTGTCACAGTACAGCATGAAATTTTTGCATGCATTTTTTCACTTTGCGAGTCTCACGCAATGTTGCTGCTAACAACCAAACTTCAAAGATAAACCTCATTTTTTTCTCACCACAATCAACTGCTATTCAGAAGTTCTGGCTGTCAAAAAAAGATTATGAAATAATTACATTTTCTGAGAATTTTTTTGTGTGACCTTAGGTTAACAATGATTTAAGACACCACAAAAATTGAAACCCACAGCAATTCCATGTTATACAGTGGAATCCCATTTGCCATAAATTATGTGAACATTTTTTTAAAAAGATTTGAAACAAGCTTAAGCTAGCTTAATTCTAATTCTATTCCTACAAGGCAATCAAAGTGTACTTACATGTGAAAAAAGTCTTTAACATCAATTTATATCATTCTCCTTAGTCAGCCAATTTCTAAACAACTCTGTAAGGCTGTATGAATAAAACATTACATTCTGAACCTGCCAACTCATCAAGTAAATAATGATAAAAGCGACTTTTTTGGAGTAAAATTACATTTGACTTAACCAAATCAAAAGCTAAACTTTACATTAGAACAGAAATAAACGTTAAAAATGAAATCCAGGCCAAATAACCCGCAAAATCACATCGAAAGAATAGCTGCTTTGTTGAATAAAATCGTCTCACATTTCATGCGAATTTCATCATCATTGGAGCAAATTTCGTGCTCTGGACTTTAGAATTCTTGAACTAAGAAAGCCGACTTATTTCTACTGTAGAACACGTTAAACCTTTTAACCTCTTATTTTCTTCCGCCAGTGACTTGTTTTCTCTCCGCAATGCTTCAAGCTGACGAAGCAAATTTTCTTCCTCCGTAGATTTTACCGCCCGCGAGAAAAACGTGTTCGTGGTGCGAGATGAATTTTCACTCGGTAAAGATTCCTCGTTTTCTCCGCGTGTATAATCGTTCTCTAGTTGCTGACAGCGCCTCTGAAGAATTTCTTCTTTTCCTTCTAGTTCTCTGTATCTATTGACGAGTTCACTTTTCGATAAAGCAAGTAAAGTTTCCTCTTGCAAGCGATTGTACGTGGCTTCGTAGTCTCTTTGAAAGAAATCCAAGTCGAAATCTAGTTCCTCGAACTCATGAACAAGATCTTCTTCAGTCGAGTCGAACGACAAATCTCTTTCTGAAAAAGGCGTACCTTGAATCGACCCCGGAGAGCTAGTACAATGGCTGGCTGGCGAAGAAGAAGGAGAAGGGATAACATAGAACGGTTCAGTAACCTCTTTGTCCGCCATGATGAACTGTGTTGTATTTTCTGGAGCCGCTGTTTTCGTTCTTCGCTGTTTTACAGGGACATAGTTTTCGTTTGTCTTCTCGACATCAAATAGCGAACAGTGCTTTCGCTTTTTTAAACGTCGCAACTTTTTCCTTTTCTGTGGCTTCAAGACAACGTTTTCGACTTCCATGCTCTTCTTGCTGTTAATCTGCATCACATACAAAATTTCTCGACTAGCTTTAAGGCACATGGAAATTGCGTTTCAAAAATGTTTGATAAATAGCAAGTAATCTCTCGATTAGATAAATCAAAAGAAAACCAAACGCTTCTGCTGTTTCTTTCGTTTAAATGGACAATTCTTCACGGGAGAAGCAGACAACACCTCCTTGCCTCTCGAACTACTACTTTCGTTTGACCAACGTTGGTGAAACGATTCTTTCTTGCACCACTGTTACCATAACAACCAGTATGACATCACGATAATTTATTGATTTTCACCATATTTGGTTCGCTTGTGAGCAAATTTTCGCGCCAGTTACAGCTGCAATGGCTCCTGGGTAGTTAACGTTGTTTTGACGTAACATTTCGTATGGAAAACGTTTAAGTGACGCAACATTCTATTTTTGAATCCCAAAAACTGATGATAACTCGCCTTCCACCAATGTGGCCCACAAGGTGAAGAGGAGTTCTGTTCGATCGTACACGACAAAGTCACACCTCGTTAATTCCAAAATATGTTTACTTTGTACGACAAAGATTGTCGAAATGAAATCCTTCTGATTTGTGAATGTTTTCTCCTTCCATATCCTTCTATATCCACCGATCTTGTCTCTCTCGCTTTCCGCCATGTTTACTTGCATATACCGCGTCGAACTGACGCTGGCCGCGGGCGCATATGATCTTTGCCCGAAGGGCAACGAATAAGCTTCGCAAATCGGAAAGCGAAGCTTTCCGAACGAGACATGACGTGCCGAGTTAAAGAAGTACTCTTCTTGTACTGTAAGCCAACCTTTTGTAACCGTGAGCGCCCACAGTACTTTGGTCCGCGGTACATGCAAATTTCGGGGGATATAGAAGGATATGGAAGCAGAAAACATTCACAAATCAGAAGGATTTCATTTCGACAATCTTTATCGTACAAAGTAAACACATTTTGAAATTAACGAGGTGAGACTTTGTCGTGTACGATCGAACAGAACTCCTCTGCACCCTGTGCGTGTCCCGGGTTCGATTCCCGGGCTCGGCGTCATAAGTGGGTTGAGTTTGTTGTTGGTTCTCTACTCTGCTCCGAGAGGTTTTTCTCCGGGTACTCCGGTTTTCCCCTCTCCACAAAAACCAACACTTCTAAATTCCAATTCGATCCGGAACGCTCGAACGTTTATTACATGAGCCCCTGGCTCGGGAGAATGGGCAACCACTCCTCACGTTGTCGAGCTTAAATAATTGATTTGATTTGATTTGAATAGTAGTCTCACTAAAGCTGCCCCCGCTTTTTTTATATTATGGAGTGTAGAATATCTTCTGAAGTGAAACTTTGTACAGGGAATGGCCGTTTATTTTTGAAACCTTTTTTGTTATCTGACATGCTTGGTTATTTGAAGAAATCTGAAAAGTGCAAGCGGACAGTAGTATCATTCATTCCAGTGGTCATAACCCTTATCATCTGGTTCTTGTCTTCTGAGAATTGCCAATATAGGTCAAAGTAATGATTCGAACCATGGTCACTCTTCCTGCTACCATTAACTTGTTGCACATATCCAGTGAAGCCTGTTTAAAAGAAAACGTAAATAAATATATATTATGAAATGGGTTTGTGATTGTTTTTTTTTCTGTTTATTTCTTCAAGTTGTAGTGGGTGAATTCTTCAATAAATGGTAGAAATTGTAAAGACAGGTAGATAATATTCATTGAGAAATTGTAAATATTTAGTGGTAATTTTAAAGGATATGAATTTTCTATTCC
The DNA here is from genome assembly GCA_016490735.1 of Pachyseris speciosa. NCBI lineage: Eukaryota > Metazoa > Cnidaria > Anthozoa > Scleractinia > Pachyseridae > Pachyseris > Pachyseris speciosa. The sequence goes on from JAEMWC010000156.1 coordinate 237,003, forward strand.
CTTGTAAAGCACCTAGAACATTTGATTTATATAAATTTTATCATCATCAACATTACAACTACATCCTTTTGGCATGTCTCACAGGATGAAGGTTCTTAGAAATGAAAAGATATTCATTTTATCTGGAGTAAGATTGCCAAAGGTCTTTCGTTTCCTCAAAAATCTGACAGAAGAAAGCATTGCAATCTCTTGCCAAAAAAGACGGGCATTGTTGTCCTAAATAAGCCCAAAGAGGTTCCTTCCATGATTTCTTCCAACAAATACTGTTTTCTGGTGGCTCAATGTATCTTGAGCATGTGTTAAAAACAACCTCTGTGAATTCATTTCTCACAGTCAAGTTGATAAATGTGGCAAAAACAAACACGATGCTATTTCAGGGCTCGAGACTAACTTTTCAGCTTACTAGCCCAGTGGCTAGCGAGAGGTTTGATTCACTAGCCAAAACAAATTTTTCACTAGCCAGACTTATTTGCCAGACATTAATCCTGTGAAGCACTTTTAGTTCTAAGGTACTTTCTTTTCCAACCTCAATACTTATGTGCAACTTATCAGCTTTTTAGAAATAAGTAGGTTTGACAATTGAAAGTTTTATGCTAAAAATAAGTCTTAGGGAAGTTGTTCGTTTGTCGTTCACTGCGTTAGTATAAAAAAAAAAAAAAAAAAAAAGAAAAAGTCAATCGTATGTTCACTTGCACGACTCCATTTTCTTTTGTGATACATTTGAAATAATTTTTCTTTCGTTTCCCTCTTGTCCTCCAGTCGCTTTGAACTTTCACTAGCCAAAATGGCTAGTGAAGTGCAAAATTCACTAGCCAAAACGGAATTTTTACTAGTCTGTGGCTAGTTGGCTACCGTTAGTCTCGAGCCCTGTATTTCTAGAAAACTATCCAAGGCACAAGAAAAAGTTCAAGGAATGCTTAAAACTGAATAAATGAAATGGCTTTTTCGTTTCAGCATTATTAAAGGGGCATTGTCAAGCTATTCTACCATCAATTCAAAAAGCTTAAAACTGCCAATTATGCATCAGTGGAACCTTAAAATAATGGCCTAGTTTTGCTGCCAAAGTGTAGTACTGCATTGAGACTATAAACCGGCCTGTATTCTATGAAAGATGACGAGGATGGAAATGGATTTTAAAACCATGAAAAAAAAATCACCCAAAAAAATTATTATGGTTAGCTCTCCCTGCTAAAATTTCATTGGAATTCATCTTGCTGATTCTGTAGAGCAAAAATCCCGGTGACGGTGCTCCTTTAAGCTTAGCTTTCAACTGAGGTATTTACTATTACCGAGTATGAACAACAATTCAAAACGTGACAGTAAGCTTTTTTTACGCTGTGACACGCTACATAAAACAAGACTTATCGAAACGACCTCTGGACCTCTAGAAAATATGCCAATATCACAACCCATGAGTCACTAAGCCAGTTCTTTGTCATTTTCTCAATCACTGAATATACTTTTGGATTGTGGTGCATGATCTTTAGGTTTGATCTGTGTCTGACAAATCGAAGTGTGACCGTGACTTCCGGTCAAAGACATCGATGACAAACCCGCGGGGTGGGGGGGGGGGGTACTCCCTATAATGGCCTATACGGGGAGGCTCCGCCCGAAAGGGGTACCTTTTTCACGCTTCAGGTATATGAAAGGGTAGGGATTTCACGAGTTGAAGTTCATGAAAGGGTAGGAAAATCTTTCATTTAGGTATTTAAAAGGGCCTTTCATTAAAATATTTCGAACACACATACCTTACGACTCAGTACTGTTTTAATTTATTGAAAGCTACATGAAAATGACAAAAAGACTTCCTGTGTTAGGTATACGAAAGGGGTACCTTTTCTGTCAAAAATGGTATATAAAAGAGTAAGGGGTCAGACCCTGGGGGGGGAGCCTCCCCGTACTAAAATTTTTTTAGTACCCCCCCCCCCCCCGGGATGACAAATGCGAGTTTCCTCAAAGACCTAGATGAGCAATGCATGCGAGTTTCCACAATTTGGACTGGAGATCGAAAGGACTTCGATGCGATTTTTCAACAAATAAATTTAAATTAATCTAGAAAGCTATACGCACTTACCTTTCGAATTCAGAATCTCAGAATCTTGGACTTCAGAAGCTTCGCGTGTTTATTCGACCCCCAGCGAATTTTCGGCAATCCTTTGCGTACTTTTCGGCAATCCTTTGCGAGCCATGATCTCAAAACTCGAGATTTTTCCTGCTACGGAGCCGAATTTTCCTCTCTATACGCGGGGACGTCTAGGGTGCCTCCTCGTGTTTTGGCCGTCTGGGCCAAAACCCTGCGGGGGTAATAAAAACAATGATCAGTAATCCGCAGTTTAAATATATGATTTTCGTAAATTCATTCTCATATATTAACCCCTCACGGGTATATTACGAACAAAGAAAACGACCAGCTCCAATCCCAGATGGCTTTTTAGCTCAGTCGGTAGAGCGCTGCACCGGTATCTACGGAGGTATCGAAGAGGTCGTGGGTTCGAATCCCGTACAAGCCTGAATTTTTTTCAGGCTTTATTTTCACTACTGCTTAAGTAGTGTTCATAATCGCGACGATCAGTCACGTACAGTCGAACCTCTCTAGTACGGACACCGAAGGGACAGAGCAAAGTGTCCGTACTATTAGAGAGGTGTCAGTTGTATAGAGGTCATGAATATTACGTCACTTTAAAGGCTCCGTTGATGGTATTAAGTGTTCTTTAAGTCAAAACTGGCCCAAACAAGTCTTTGAGGTGCATTTAAATTGTTTAATGGACAGTACAAATCATTACAATACAAGCTGTACAATTCCAAAAACATTTGGCAAACTATAATACAGTTTCCGAACAGTAACATAATAGGACAGTAACAAACGTAGCGAACACTAACATACAGTAGAATATTTAATGAAAGTTCTTTGTTATTGATTCATTTTGCGTTAAAGAAGTCTGTAATGTTCTACTGAACGGCATTCGCTAGTCGCTTTTTGACATACGACTGAGCTTTTGAAATAATCTTGCATAACTCATCAGCCAAATTTGATTCACCTTGTGCAGTAAAAAAATCAGAAACTTGGTTAAGTTCCGAGGAAGCCTCACTATATGACTTCACTTTTAGCGGCTCTGGCGCTTGAAGATCATCCAGCTCCAAGATCTCTTCATCGTCACTGTCTGCACCTTCATTGTCACCATTTGAGTCTGATGACAAACTTGATAGGAACCTTTCCTCCCAGTTTTCACCTAACTCTTGACAGACTGGAAGAAGACTTTCGTTTGCAATAGCTTCGTGTGCTGACACAGCAGTGTCACCACATGACTCGCTCAGTAACATCTCAACCTGAGAAACCTCATCTTCCAGGTCTGCAAATGGGTCCTCGTCATTCGACGGTTCTACAGCTTCAACTACATTTCCCTCTTTGTCTAGCACTCCCGTATTAACAAAACACTTGATTATAGTGGATGGCTCTACGGCTTCCCAGGCCTGTCCTATCCATCTGATGGCCTGTAGTACGTTCACAGACTTGCACACATCTCCAGCTTTTCCACAGTCATCAATTAGGCTGACCACCTGAGTCATCATCAGCTTTGCGTACTTTAGCTTGAAGGATTGAATAATCCCCAAATCTAAAGGCTGGAGCCTCGAGGTGCAATTCGGAGGAAAAAATACACAGTTAATGTTCGGATATTTGCCTTTCATGTCGTATGGGTGACAAAGTGCATTATCGAGTAACAAGAGAACACTTCGACATTCACGCTAACACCTCCGATTCAGTTTTGTCAAGACTTGGTCCAGGATATCGAAATCCATCCAAGCCTTTTTTTGTTGAAAGTAAATACATGAAAGGTTCAAAAGATCTTTGATGCCTTTAGAGCGCTTTTCAATTGAGCGTCGAAAGTAATTATGGTTTTGCTTTGGTTTTGCATTGTTTCGCTCCGTGATTGGCCAGGAAAACTCGCGCCACTTTCTCAGCCAATGAGAAGCAAAACCAAAACCAATCGCGACTTGCACGCACACATTTTCCCGCGCTTTACGCCAGCTACATGTAATTGCTTCGTATTCTGATTGGCTCATTGCGTTGTTTGTGTCCGTTGTGATTGGTCAGAGTAATTGCTTTGGTTTTGGTTTTGGTTTTACGACAATCAATTGAAAAGCGCTCTAAAACAACGGGGATTTGCCGACTTTCCGATTACTATCGGTTGCTCTTTACCCCTGCGGCATTTACAAAGAACGCACATGTAATCCTCTCCTTGGATTGTTTGCCACCTCTGCACTGCTTTGCTGCTTCAGAAAGGGACTTGTTTGGTAACGCACGGTAAAATTTTCCTGTCTCATCCATATTAAGAATGTCTTGGGGGCTGTAACCTGCGAGTTTTACTGGTAACCGCTCTTTCCAAGACTGAACTGTTTCCTAGCGGACTTCTCCCGATTCGTCGCTCACAGTCATTCCCTTAGTAATGTTGTATCGGATCTTGAATTTTTCTAGCTTTAAACTCTTGCTCCATACCCATTTGAGCGGCTACGGCACAGGCTTTCTGCTGTAAAATTGGTCCCGAAACAGGAATGTTCTTACTTCTAGCCTTCCTGAACCACTCCAACATTGCCAAGTCGATGTTTTGAAATCTGCATGTTGTAGCTCTCTTGCTGGCCGCATTTCCACCAGCCGTGAATTTATCGAGCAGGTTTTATTGATCACGGAGGATGGATTGGATCTGCGTTTTACCACATTGAAACTTGAGCCGCGGCTACACGAGCGATTTTTCGCTCGCGCCGGTGATGCGATTTTTTCAATTTTGTCGCGTCGCCAGCGCGTGCTGAAAATCGCAAGTGTAGCCACCCTTGAACTGGCAACGCAACAGGTAAAAAATCGCAAGAAAAAAATCGCGAGAAATTGAATGAGTTTAACTTTTCGCGATTCTTTTTCTGCGATTTTTTGAGCTGTCGCATCACCTGTGCGATGGTGGTTACACGGGTAATTTTCACCGCGCGCTGGCGACGCTACAATTTTACAAAAAATCGCTCGTGTAGCCGCGGCTTTACCTGCAATTTGTCGCAGTGCTGTCGCTGGATTTTTGTTTTTGAAATCTATTACTTCTACCTTTTCTTACAAAGTCAGTTCTTTTCGCTTACTTTTCGCAATTGCATATCGTTCACGACATTGAAGTGACGAAATTCATTCTGTAATCATGTTTCATTGACAGAAACACCAGATCGGATCGAAATCCACCAATCACAGCCCGCTAGCATGACGTAAAGAAGGTCAGAAGGCCACACTAGTGGCTGTGATTGGTGGATTTCGATCCGATCTGGGTTCATGTAACCGCGCCTTAATGGCTGCACAGTAGTATTTTAGCTCTTAATATTTATTTTACTTTATCTTATCTATTTTGGCGTCCACCTTGGTTTGAATGCTGTAAACTACGGATAAGTTTACCAAGATCAACCTGGTTTATAAGAACTTGGCTGTATAGTTCTATTACTGGTGATCTTATCTATTTTGGCGTCCACCTTGGTTTGAATGCTGTAAACTACGGATAAGTTTACCAAGATCAACCTGGTTTATAAGAACTTGGCTGTATAGTTCTATTACTGGTGATTTTTGCATCATTTTACTTCCATCACATGGCGGCCATTTCAAAGCTTACTACACCAGCGTTATGTTACAATCTCTGAGACGTTTTGGCACGTCTCAAATTGACTTCAACACTTCTACAACCTTGAAACATCTTGCTGAGGTCTACAAGGGGAAACCGGGCTGGACGATTAGTACAAGAACGACGTACAGGATTATTATCAATGCAATCTATAAGTATTCAAATCAGTGAAAGGCAACCGGCACAAAAGCATCAAAGAACTCATGTTCCAGCGAATTGTGTAAAGATTCCAATCTTGAGAACAGAGCCATCGTGTGCGACACCTTCTATTCTGCTTACAAATGCCTGTCATCTGCGCAATAAGATTGAAGAACTTCGATGTGTCACAGATGTAAATGATACTACAATCGCCATTATAACCGAATCTTGGCTCTCCAACGATATACCAACAACAGCTATCTCATTAAAGGAGAATTATAACACATATCGGAAGGATCGAGTAAATCGTTATGGTGGAGGAGTTGTAGCTTACGTAAGGAGCGAAATAAAATCAAAACGTTTATTGAATCTTGAAGACGAAGAGAGAGAGGTTCTTTGGCTCAAGTTATTTCCCAAGAGAATCCCTCGGCCTTATCACTGATGAGAACTGCTGCTCCTGCCATGCAGTTCATCAGAAAGGAGTAGAGCAGCACCTACCCCAGCTGAGCACTGAGTATGCCAAAACAATAAACTGCAACTAAATTTCCTATGAGATAATAAACAAAGCCAAACTATGAAAGGTAAATGACTGCTGCCCCTGCACGTCAGTCCAAAATACAAAAAACAGAAAAATTCCAGCTAATGATAACTGCTGCCCTTGCAAGCAGTTGATCAGAATGGATTACCAGTTAAGAAGGTAATTAAGGTATACAAGTATACTTCAGAAATGCATTGGATTTCCAACGCCCCAATGCCCTAATCTGTGTGTACCAAATTCCGGAATCTGCAGCATGAGAAGCAGCCCCAATGTGAAAGCTATGCCCCTTGTAGCAGGATGGCTCAAGACCGCAATACTTAATGGCCATGGAATACAAAAAGCTTGAATATCCAACTGGCGAACCATCTGCCAAAACAAAGAGGGGCCCAGGTTTACTGCCCCTTAGAGACAAACATTGCAACAAAATGTCTGCAGAACAAAAAGAGCTCTGACGACGTATCACAACAGATAGGTAGGTACGGAAGAGGGACAAAGACTGGACTTTAATATTAATGTTCAAACTATGGGTGCCAATTCTGAGGCTGCAGATTGACCGGGATGTCTGTTGGATTATGGTCCAGGTAAGCTGGTGCCAAACACCTGAATTTCTCCACCTGTGATCGAGATAAAGAATCTGCTAGAGTGTTATGGACACCTCAAACAAAAGTATGTTACTTTGCAAACAGACCAGTACCAATTTCCTGACAAAAAACATCAATCCTTTGTCCCTGCATGACTGCATGTTAATAACATGAACAAGAGCTTTGTTGTCAGTAAAGAAAAGAAAAACAGTAGCTACGCATCTCACTGCCCCACAAATACAAACTAAGAACAATTGGGTAAAATTGCAATATTCATGCCAGACCAACAATCAGGCCACCTCCCATAGCACCATTTATTCCCAAAAATGGCCCCAAAACCTAAAGCCCCGGCAGTGTCTGTAAAAACGGGTAGCTTGTCTATATTGGACCAACTGTCAGACATATTAAAGTCGACGCATTAGCTCCCTTAAATGCCAAAATAAAACAGGAACGAAACCGCAAATAAAAATGATAGACTAATCTACCACAAAACACAACACAAAATAATGAAAGTGGAGGGGAAGGGCAGATAAAGTTAAGCATTAATCCATAAAATAGCGTCTTAAGTGCGAACGAAAGCATAATCAAAATAAAAACAGCAAACTAAAACCACGACAGAGGAGACGTGAGGCGGGCTTCAAAGCATGCGTAACGATATAAATGATATTGACCCGCTGGGTTAACATGGTCACCAAATACAATTCTTTACCAGTAGCAAAAAACATTTGGGAAAGGATCTAAAACGATAAATACTGACTTAGAACCTGAGCGCGGGAAGCGAACAACGAAGCCTAGCTAAGAGAAAGACCCGCCACGTGGAATAACGTGACAAACGCCAACAACATGAACGGAATAACCCCTAAACGAAAACGCACTAAGTCCTCGATATCACAGCCAACCACCTCACGACTTCGGTCCACGAGATTATGGGTGCTTACCATTTGCCAGAAAAATCCGGAATGAATGACCGTTGAATAATGGTAAGCGATTTTCCGAATTTACTGACCAACCGGATGAGATTGGAGCTTACCATTTACTGCAAGGCGTATCGTCATGCGCACTCACTCGTTCTGGCGCAAAAGGACCTGGAAACGGAACTGTTCGGTCAAATGGTAAGCAATTTTCCGAAATTCCGTTCCGAACGAGAAAAGAGGACTGCCTCTGGAGGTTGTCCACAATTTTTGAAAAGATTTTCCGGAAAATTACCTTACCATTTGACTTCAAACCGAAATTTCCGGATTTTTCTAACAAATGGTAAGCACCCTATTAGTACCAATCTCCAGGGTAACCATATCAGGCGCCACACGCTTGACCACTGGAAGGTAAAAATCTCTGAGCTTCGTGACAGTACGACCATCTATGCCACGATGTGCCGAGAAGACTGAAATCGACATCGGCACGACTGTCGAAATTCGAACGTAAATCGCGCTGTAAATGCTTAACAAAAGAATGGCCTAACAGACTTCTTTTCCCCAGTGAAGAAACATGTGAATGACAAAGGACAATTGACACTTCAGTTCCAAATGTTTCGTTATTATTGAAGTCACATTCAAACCCTACACAAATACCCGGATGTTGTCACACAACACCTATGGTAATTTAATTCACTGAGCGTTGAGGGAAAGCATAAAAATCCTATTTGCTAGCAAATATTCCCTTTTGACAGAACTATGGGTAAGATTTCTGCGCAATCCAATGACCGAATAACTCATCTTCGTTCCTGCAACACACTAGTAGACTAATGTGTCAATATGATTATGAACTCGAGCGCGACATCTACATCTACAGAATTAATCTATAACGGTTTCTCATTACATATAGAGGTGGTCAGCTGAAGCTCACAGCATTTACATAGTACATCTTATAAGTAGAAGTTAGGCAATACACATAACACCATGCATGTAGTTGAGTTACTAAGGCCCGGTTCATACGTCGCATTTCTGCCGTGTCGAATGCAATTGAGACAATAGATAATGAGATGATTTGCCTCATTATCTTTTGTTTGAATTGCATTCGACACGGCAGAAATGCGACGTATGAACCGGGCCTAAGTAACCCATTTTACCACAGTCTTGTTGCAGTCTTGTTGTAGTTAAGGTAATTTTTAGGTTTTAGGATTTTAGGTTTTAGGATACCTGATAAATTTTTACCGTGTATAAATAACGATTTAAGATTGACAATTAAAGATTAAAGATTAGGCAGAGAATTTACAGCTGTACTTACGACTCGACTGCGAGAAATTATTTACTTAACGTCCATGCATTTGCATCAAGCTACACATGTTGAGTATATGACTCGACAAAACTTCGTTAAATCCTCTAATTGAACAACTAATTAAACTTTGACATAGGATTACTTCAGTTTCGTCGTGCGGACGAAACGAAACCAATCTAAGCCGCCGTATTCTCTACTTGGTGTGCTGTTCCTTCGTTTTGCGGCTTCGCGAAGGACACCACGTATCCAACTGGAAACATAGACAGCAGTAGGTACAGCTCATTATAAAGGCAAGAAACTCGGCACAAGTGCACGGAATTCGACGTTGCAGTTTGGCGACTTTCGTTGGAATACAAGAGGACCTCCGCGACAATTGTTCCGTAAATGATAAAAAGTGACACAGCGCAAGTGACACATACACGAGCCACACGGCTTGCCCAGCTTGATTTTAGATTCGAGTTTTTCATACGCATCCATTTGCTGAACCCGGTGAAAAATCCTACGAACAGAATAATTGCCGTCGGAATGAGAAAGTTCACGAAGTAAGCCTTCAAAACAGCCATTTCTTCTGCTTCGTCAAAGCTGGTGGCATTCGCAGAGCCAGGCTGACCGAAGCAGTTGTTGGTTCCACAAATTTGATATCTGCCTTTTCCGAAGACCATTGCGATTGCAGTGGAAATGAACGTAAGAATGGCGATGGACATAAAGGAGTTTAGCCTCTGCTGTGCAGGTCTACCAAGGAACGACGTAAACTCGATGGCAGTTAAAAAATAAATTGTCTGGAATGAAAAGTGTGTCGACATCTTAATCCAAGTGTCGTGTTTCGAAATCTCCAAGCCGGCGTGGCTTAAGATGTTGCAAATGTTCAGCAATAAGTGAAACATAACAATGTTTTTCACGCCTCTGGTTTGCGATCGCTTGACCAACCTATAGTACAGGTAACCACTGATCGCCAGGCCACAGGCGTAAAACAGAAACATTACAGAGGCCATTATCTTCTTTCTCAGCGAACAACTGCAAGACGCCAAGCTCCAAGCTCACCAAGTGTATTATGCATACTGGAGATAATGTATTCACACCAGACCTCTATTCACCTGTAACGCATCGCTAATTAGTATGCTTCCTCTGAATCAACAATGGAATAGCAAAATCAACAAAGGACCGCCATCGACAGTGTTGCTTGTTTACATAGGATCTGAAAGAGATCTTACAGTAACTGATCACTTTGCTGATTTTCAAGGTTTAATACACGACAACCTTTATCAGCGGTTACAATAGGCTAGCTTCGAATTGTGGAAGAACGAAAGAACCAAGTCAAGGTTCAGGGGAATAATTTGCATTTTCCTTTGTTTTTGACAAAAGAAAATGCAAATTATTCCCCTGAACCTCGACTTGGCTCTTTTGTTCTTCCACAATTCGAAACTAGCCTATTCAGTCAAACCGGAAAAATAGGTTAATTACTCGGGATACTGCCTGTATGAGGATACTTCACAAATATGATCAAGTAAGCTGAAGCCACTCCAAGGGCACTAAGGCTACAAGGTAGCGGGCATCGCCCTTAAATCTACCAAAGGAAAGATTGAGCCCAAGCATTAGCAGCCATGGACAGCTGTTTCGGCCTTGTTAGGCCTCATCAGCATGGCATAGCTAACGCTCAGGCTCAAGTACCCACATATCTTGTGGCCTTAGTGCCCTTAGAGTGGCTTCAGCTTACTTGATCACATTAATTTGTGAAGTATCCTTGTCACTCCAGCCACATCCCACAAGCTTTACGTTTTCATTGCTTGTTTTCTTGATACGTGTTTGATTAAACTTGAAAACTGAAGAAACATTAAGGAAAGACCGTTTCCCGGGCTTGGACTTTGCAATGGTATAATACACGCTGCGATACTGCCTCTTGAAACTGGCCGACAAAGCAGAGCCTGGATACGACTCATACGAGTGACTTTGCCATCATGAAAATACCCAGAAGTCCCCGTGAGGCACGGACAAGATGGAAGAAAGAAAGGTCATGAAAATATCGGTTTCTTCCAGTTTTCTTTCATTCCGTTGTTAAAAGAAAAAAAAAACTGTGATTTTTAAACCTGGAGCGTGTGTATTGTTTAAGCATTTAAGAGGTCAACCTCTTGGATCTCAATCCCTACAGTAGGGAACTTTGAACTCGAAACTTTACCCAAGGGTGGGGAGGTTTGACACAAAATTTGCGTTTCAGATCAATGTTCCCACCCCATCCGATAGGTGCATTACTAAACAGCTGTTCTGTTTCCAAATTAAAGAGGAAGTTTGAGGGAAAAGGCAAACAATAGCTCTCTCAGCTCCCTTTTTCTGAATTGGACCAGGTATTATCAAGAAAAAATCACCTGCCATAAAAGCTGCTGGGAGGATTTTAGCCCCAGAGTGAGATGAATCAGCCTGTTCAAAAAGGCTCTGCCCGGAAGGACCTCAGCACAAGCAAAATTAAGCATCCCAATTTCCTTCAATTTCACCTTCCTGCGCATAAGAAAGTGGGATATGGTGCTGAGGCACTTATGTACGTTATCCATTGGCTACTGGGCCTCAAAGAAAATTGAATCCAATTCAATGCTGGCAAATGAGAGTAGTAGCTGGGCCACATGTTTTTTCTGGTGCCATGGGAATGCCAAGATAAGAACAAAGTCAGCTGATTGTGCCATAAAGCCTGAGAAGGGGCAATAATGAGAAAATCCACAATAAATAACATTTGGACGAATCCAAAATAATATGAAAAAGGCAAGGGATAACTGTCAGACATAAGTCAACGCATTAGCTCCCTTAAAAGCCAAAATAAAACTGTGGACAACTCCACAATAAAAACAGTGGACGGATCCACGATTAGAACAGTGAACAAATCCATAGAAAAACAGTGCACGAATCCACCATATGAGCAGTGGACGAATCCACAATAAAAACAGTGGACGAATCCACAACAAAAGACTTTGGACGAATCCAAAATAATATGAAAAAGGCAAGGGATAACTGTCAGACATATTAAAGTCGACGCATTAGCTCCCTTAAATGCCAAAATAAAACAGGAACGAAACCGCAAATAAAAATGATAGACTAATCTACCACAAAACACAATATAAAATAATGAAAGTGGAGGGGAAGGGCAGATAAAGTTAAGCATTAATCCATAAAATAGCGTCTTAAATGCGAACGAAACCATAATCAAAATAAAAACAGCAAACTAAAACCACGACAGAGGAGACGTGAGGCGGGCTTCAAAGCATGCGTAACGATATAAATGATATTGACCCGCTGGGTTAACATGGTCACCAAGTACAATTCTTTACCAGGGTGAGGAAAAACGCGATGGGCCCAGCAAAAAACATTTGGGAAAGGATATAAAACGATAAATACTGACTTAGAACCTGAGCGCGGGAAGCGAACAATGAAGCCTAAGAGAAAGACCCGCCACGTGAAATAACGTGACAAACGCCAACAACATGAACGGAATAACTCCCTAAACGAAAACGGACTAAGTCCTCGATATCACAGCCAACCACCTCACGACTTCGGTCCACGAGATTATTAGTACCAATCTCTAGGGTAAAGATATCAGACGCCACACGCTTGACCACTGGAAGGTAAAAATCTCTGAGCTTCGTGACAGTACGACCATCTATGCCACGATGTGCGGAGAAGACTGAAATCGACATCGGCACGACTGTCGAAATTCGAACGTAAATCGCGCTGTAAATGCTTAACAAAAGAATGGCCTAACAGAAGAACTTGAGGAGGCGGGGACGCCATGAAAGGAAACAGAAATTAAGAGAATAAAGTACCTTGATACAAAAATCACTCCTTTCGATCCCCAGTGAAGAAACATGTGAATGACAAAGGACAATTGACACTTCCGTCCCAGTCCCAAATGTTCGGTATCCCAAGAGGGTTTATTATTGATGAAGTCACATTCAAACCCTACACAAATACCCGGATGTTGTCACACAACACCTATGGTAATTAATTCACAGAGCGTTGAGGAAAAAGCATAAAAATCCTATTTGCTAGCAAATATTCCCTTTTGACAGAACTATGGGTAAGATTTCCGCCCAATCCAACACCCTCTACTCACTCTAGTCAGATTTGCTGTTTGTTTGTCAGGAAAAGTATGAGAATCATACATGTTGGTGATGTATAATTGGTCAGTATAGGGTTCATGCGGAAACTTGCGCCAACATAATTTTATGTGACTGTACACAAGCGCAAAAATGACCCATAAATAATGATGTAAACATTCTTTCTATAGGGCGAGCGTATATTCTCGATCTGCTGGTTTTAACTGCGGCTACCACATTGTCTACCACAAAGACTCATCTTCGTTCCTGCAACACACTAGTAGACTAATGTGTCAATATGATTATGAACTCTCGAGGGCGCGACATCTACATCTACAGAATAATCTATAACGGTTTCCCATTACATATAGAGGTGGTCAACTGATGCTCACAACATTTACATAGTACATCTTATAAGTAGAAGTTAGACAATACACACTATTTTTAAAAATACATGTAGTTGAGTTACTAAGTAAGTAACCCATTTTACTACAGTCTTGTTGCAGAAGATTAGGCAGCCAAATTACAGCTGTACTTACGACTCGACTGCGAGAAATTATTTACTAACGTCCATGCATTTGCATCAAGCTACACATGTTGAGTATATGACTCGACAAAACTTCATTAAATCCTCTAATTGAACAACTAATTAAACTTTGACATAGATTACTTCAGTTTTGTCGTGCGGACGAAACGAAACCAATCGCCGTATTCTTTTCTTGGTGTGCTGTTCCTTCGTTTTGCGGCTTCGCGAAGGACACCACGTATCCAACTGGAAACATAGACAGCAGTAGGTACAGCTCATTATAAAGGCAAGAAACTCGGCACAAGTGCCCGGAATTCGACGTTGCAGTTTGGCGACTTTCGTTGGAATACAAGAGGACCTCCGCGACAATTGTTCCGTAAATGATAAAAAGTGACACAGCGCAAGTGACACATACACGAGCCACACGGCTTGCCCAGCTTGATTTTAGATTCGAGTTTTTCATCCGCATCCATTTGCTGAACCCGGTGAAAAATCCTACGAACAGAATAATTGCCGTCGGAATGAGAAAGTTCACGAAGTAAGCCTTCAAAACAGCCATTTCTTCTGCTACGTCAAAGCTGGTGGCATTCGCAGAGCCATGCTGACCGAAGCAGTTGTTGGTTCCACAAATTTGATATCTGCCTTTTCCGAAGACCATTGCGATTGCAGTGGAAATGAACGTAAGAATGGCGATGGACATAAAGGAGTTTAGCCTCTGCTGTGCAGGTCTACCAAGGAACGACGTAAACTCGATGGCAGTTAAACAATAAATTGTCTGGAATGAAAAGTGTGTCGACATCTTAATCCAAGCGTCGTGTTTCGAAATCTCCAAGCCGGCGTGGCTTAAGATGTTGCAAATGTTCAGCAATAAGTGAAACCGAACAATGTTTTTCACGCCTCTGGTTTGCGATCGCTTGACCAACCTATAGTACAGGTAACCACTGATCGCCAGGCCACAGGCGTAAAACAGAAACATTACAGAGGCCATTATCTTCCTTCTCAGCGAGCAAGCATGCATACTGGAGATAATGTATTCACACCAGACCTCTATTCACCTGTAACGCATCGCTGATTAGTATGGTTCCTCTGAATCAACAATGGAATAGCAAAATCAACAAAGGACCGCCAACGACAGTGTTGCTTGTTTACGTAGGATCTGCAAGAGATCTTACAGTAACTGATCACCTCAGTAGCTGAATTTCAAGGTTTAATACACGACAACCTTTATCAGCTGTTACTTAGGCTAGTTTCGAATTGTGGAAAGAACGAAAGTCGAGGTTCAGGGAAATAATTTGCATTTTCCTTTGTTTTTGACAAAAGAAAATGCAAATTATTCCCCTGAACCTCGACTACTGCCGGTATAGGATACTTCACAAATTAATGTGATCAAGTAAGCTGAAGCCACTCCAAGGGCACTAAGGCTACAAGGTAGCGGGCATCGCCCCTTAAATCTACCAAAGGAAAGATTGAGCCCAAGCATTAGCAGCCATGGACAGCTGTTTCGGCCTTGTTAGGCCTCATCAGCATGGCATAGCTAATGCTCAGGCTCAAGTACCCACATATCTTGTGGCCTTAGTGCCCTTAGAGTGGCTTCAGCTTACTTGATCACATTAATTTGTGAAGTATCCTTGTCACTCCAGCCACATCCCACAAGCTTTACGTTTTCATTGCTTGTTTTATTGATACGTGTTTGATTAAACTTGAAAACTGAAGAAATATTAATGAAAGACAGTTTCCCGGGCTTGGACTTTGCAATGGTATAATACACGCTGCGATACTGCCTTCTTGAAACTGGCCGACAAAGCAGAGCCTGGATACGACTCATACTTGCCATCATGAAAATACCCAGAAGTCCCCGTGAGGCACGGACAAGATGGAAGAAAGAAAGGTAATGAAAATATCGGTTTCTTCCAGTTTTCTTTCATTTCCGTTGTTAAAAGAAAAAAAAAACTGTGATTTTTAAACGTGGAGCGTGTGTATTGTTTAAGCATTTAAGAGGTCAACCTTTTGCATGGATCTCAATCCCTACAGTAGGGAACTTTGAACTCGAAACTTTACCCAAGGGTGGGGAGGTTTGACACAAAATTTGCGTTTCAGATCAATATCCCCACCCCATTTGATAGGTGCATTACAA
This sequence comes from Pachyseris speciosa, assembly GCA_016490735.1. Classification (NCBI taxonomy): domain Eukaryota; kingdom Metazoa; phylum Cnidaria; class Anthozoa; order Scleractinia; family Pachyseridae; genus Pachyseris; species Pachyseris speciosa. The sequence goes on from JAEMWC010000156.1 coordinate 252,852, forward strand.
AACAGCTGTTCTGTTTCCAAAGTAAAGAGGAAGTTTGAGGGAAAAAGGCAAACAATAGCTCTCTCGGCTCCCTTTTTATAAGCAACCTCAACCAAGCAGCCAAACAGTGAAACTTCCGCCAGTGAAGATTGGAGCCCGGTGAGACAAACGAAACGCGCTCTATCACTATGTTTGCTTCGTTAATATGTTATCATGTTGCCGATTTAGTAGCTGCAGGGCATGTTGCTACGGTGGCAAAAGTTCGGGATAGCAGACGAGAAGAGCGTGGAAAAGAGCTGCTGGGGTTAATTATGTCGAGCCGATCCTTAAACAGGCACTTCCACGGGGTTGTCATACCGGTTTCTGGGTTGGTATATTTGCGATAACGCGCAGTCACTCTTTTTCAAGCGGTCGGCTGCGGTTCATTCTTATGTATACATCATAGCATTATTATAAATATGGGTTATTGGCCAAGCGTAAGGTCAAGATGGCGGGATATTGTCCAAGTTCATTTTTTGCGTGTTTATGGACAGAGACGAAGTCGAGGTCCATAAACACGCAAAGAAAGAATGAAGCCAATATCCCGCCATCATGACCGGACAAGCTTGGTCAATTAAGGTGCTATGGTACCCTAGACTACTTTTTTCTCCAAAATCAAGCTCATGCAGAAGAAACCACCATCATGCAACTCGTTGCCATGAATGACAAACACAATGATGTTTGAGTCTCTTGTTGCCATGGTAACAGAACGAGCTTTTTTCAGATGTCTTTATAGTGCTTCCTAGGTAACAATAAATGAGCAAAAATATACTTCGTCTGTGAGGCAAGAAACAATTTTTTACCAATTATCTTTGCATTGATCTATGATATGAACCTAAACTTGTGGACTGACTCGTGTTATTTGCTGAGAGAAAAATCTTCAAAGTTTCACTTTGTCTAAAATGTATGTTTTCTGCCTATACCTACCATCAATCTTTAAAATGTTATGAAAGAACAATTCAACAGATTGGCTTTAATTTGGTTCATTGCATAGGTTTGTGTACCTCAGATTTGACCCTAAAAAGTTGGTAAAAGTAAAATCATGAAAAGTAAATAATTGTTGCCATCTACAAATTCCTTGCCAGTTTCAAATTTCAAACCTGCATAGGGTCACGAAAAAATTGCTGTGGTCAGGTTTTGCCATCTTTTCCAGCAATATCACAGCAAAAGTGTTTGTTACACATGAAGCAATGGGAAAAAATCAAACAGGCATGACAGTGCACTTCTCCAGCAAAGTAATAGCATAGAGATGGGATGTAAACAACATATCAGCTCAAAACTAGTGCAAGAATTAAATGAAAATCTTACCTCGCAAACAAGCAGTCTGGACAAATCCTTTTTTCAACTGAATCCTTTATTCAGAGAGTAAACATTACAAAACAGCTCTTCTGCTTCCAAATTAAAGAGGAAATTTGAGGGAAAAAGGCAAACAATAGCTCTTTCAGTTCCCTTTTTTATCAGCAACCTCAACCAAGCACCCAAACAGCAAGAATCTGCCCCCGCTGCATCCTGGGAGATTCCACATATCTTTGAGCGGGAAAGGCTCCTCCGAAACAATTTCCCATTTTCTGACCACGTCTCAGACCAGGCTTCAAGCCTGCACCAAAAGTTGTTCGGGCACCTTCAGCATCCAATGAAACTTCCGCAAGTGAAGACTGGAGCCCGGTGAGACAAGGCACATCTGCTTTTAGGCCCCTTGTCCACGAACAACAAACAAACTGTGAGCAGATTCAAGACAGCGTTCGAACAACGTTTGTTGTATTCGCAGTGCCAATAAGCGGTTCTTTGGAATTGGCAAAGTTTAAGCCTTCTCAGCCCTTGATAATGAGTTCCGGCACCAGCAAAAATACAGTAATTTAGGGCAATTTTGACACATTCCAAGGTAAATTCTGCAAATGATTCGGCCAACCAGAGTGAGTTCAAATGATACTTCAAAAAACAATGTGATCAAGTAAGCTGAAACCAATCTAAGGGCACTAAGGCCACAAGGAAGCGGGCATTGCCCCTTAAATCTACCAAAGCAAAGATTGAGCCCAACTATTAGCATTTCGGCCTTGTTAGGCCTATCAGCATGGCATAGCAAATGCTCAGGCTCAAGTACCCACATATCACTAAAACAAGATCACATTGATTTGTGAAGTATGCTTGTCACTCCAGCCACATCCCACAAGCTTTACGTTTTCATTGAGTTCAAATGAGCCGAGTATAGCCCGTGATCAGCTGTCACGTGACAGGATACATACATAACAATACCCAGCCCTCCATCAAAATCTTTGGAGAAATAGGAGATTTAAAACCACCCCCCCCCCCCCCCCCCCCCCCACCCCCAACTCACTTTTAGCAAAAAAGCTATGATTTCCATACATTTTCTAGGGTACCGTAGCACCTTAAGGATTTATCGTATGACTCAGGCCGTGTTTACACTTGAGCGTTTACCGTGGTTAAAATTGACCTAGGTCAAGTTACTAAAACTGTAGTACATTCGTACATCGTTTATACCAGCTCAAATAACTCAAGTAGATCCTTCATCAACACATTCCAGGTAAATCTGAACAGGAACGTATATCTTTATTTTGGCTAGTTTAAAAATAAGATTCCTTACATAAAACTTAAGTTACTAAACTAAAGTTAATGTTGACGCATTAGTGCAGTTTTAAATTAATACTTTTGCCGTGATACTTGTGGGCTACCGTAAATTTTGAACTGATTGAGAGGTTCAAAGCGTTACCAAAAAGCAAAGCTGAACTCCGCAGGAAATCTAATGCCATAGCAACTAGATATCCGTTTTATGTCTGTAATTTTACTTTGGTTTACCGAGCAAGACCAAGCCAAATCACTGGGTTTACCTTGGTGAAATTTCTTGTCTTTGGTGGTGTTTACTGAGGTATTAATAATCATAAATTGATGTTTACACTCGTAAAAAATGTACTCAGTTAAGTAAGCCCTGTTACCGCAGTAAAAACCTCAAGTGTAAACACGGCCTCAAAGGAAGCTATTAAAAGACAGTATTAAAAGACAGTAGAGAGATTAAGATTGAGGTTTTCAGCATTTCCGCGAACCGCGAACGTCAAGAAGACACGTGACCAGTGTCTTGCCGTCAGGTTTGCGGTCTGCGGTTCACGTTTGTACGGCTAGACCACGCTCTAGAGGTAAGTGATTTACTGCAAGGATTTTTGCACCCTAAAACATCACAATCCCACGTTTGAGAGGAAATACTACTTTTAAGAACTCTTTCGCCTATTAATTATCGATTTTTTTTCATAGAAACGCAATTTTTAAGACGATTTCTCAGCTAAAATAGAAGTGAACGAATGAATGAAAACAAACATGGCGACCGGCTATTTGTTACCGCGAATCTTAAGTCCCGAATACGGGTAGACAGCTAACGTGAAACCGCTAACCGCAAACCGCCGTTTGCAGTTTGCGGTAAGATGGCCAAACCTCGATCTTAAGGTCTCTAGTAAAACGCGGGACGAACCGGTTATCCGAGCAGTCAAGCGGCTCCATCTTGATCTCGCGGGTAGCCAATCACAGCAGGAGAATTGATTCTTCTTGACCGCTGAAAGAGCCAGTCATATAATAATAATGCTGACCGGTTAGCTCAGTGGTAGAGCACCGGAATACCGTGCGGGAGGTCGCGGGTTCAAACCCCGGCCGGACCAACACTCAGGGTCTTTACAATAATTGAGGAGAAAGTGCTGCCTTTGTAATGACATCTACAAACGGTTAGACGTTCTACTATTCTCGGATAAGGACGATAAACCGTAGGCCCCGCGTCACAGTACTTTCACTTAAGCTGACTCTGGGAGGACGTAAAATAACCACTAGGGAGGTGACGAAACTCTGGCTGTGACCACCCCTAGTGTCTGTCCTAATTCGATATTCACATTACGGGGGCACTTATTGTTTCTTCAGTAATTGTAAACTGCACAAGCAGTCTGGTAAAAGTCCCCGGCCAGTATTGTAAATTATCCCTGAAAAGACCTGACTGGGAGAGGATAAGTATGTACCTATATTGGTATCTGTATCTGTATCTATAACAGCTTCAGAGAATTTTCACTAGAAGGCCAGGTTTACGTCATTTTATTGAGGCTGCGTCTTAACCTTGTAACAAAACTACCATTTGAAATCATTCGATTAAAACGACGCGATGTTTTTCGTCACAACAAACTAATAAACACTTTGTTTAACAATACAACAACAACAAAACCTCACAAAAACGAATTTCCACGGAATGGCCGAAGTACTATAAGACATCCCTTTTAGCACGTTATCAATTTCTCAACTGCTTAGCAGAAAACAGTGCTGTTTTGGAGATCAGCCGCCAGTACATAGAAACAATCAATGGTCGGTTTCCAATGGGTTTCAAAACGAAAAGAAACGAATATTGTAAAGCAGCTTCCGAAGTCGAAATTTGAAAGCGTCGGCACCATCTTCGGAAATCTTCGGGACGGAAGGAAACCAGAGACACCCGTGTAGACGTTGCTGTTGATCAAGAACAGTTGAATGAGCTTTCATCAGTGACACAGTGAACTGGAACTTGGCTTGATAGTTCAGCGGATCTGTAGGATTCCCACCTCGTACAACTTTTGTATTTTGCTTCGAATTTCAGGATTTTTAAGATGTCTGTAAAGAAACAAAAACACAGATCAACACCAACGCATTTACATTTACCATTTTCGTCTGTCGTTCAATACTGAGCATCTTAGACCGCTCTAAAAAATGTATTAAAGTAACAAGAAACAAAAGTTATTATCTTTTAGGCGCAAAGACACCAAGTGTTAATAAATGTTTGAAATTGCATTTTTAAAAGCAGCCAGTGAAGTAGACAATGCTGTTTCCCTTGGGAGTTGATTCCATTCTGTAATTGTCCGTGGGTAGAAGGAATAATTGTAATACACCTTTTGCCCTTCATTAACAGAAAATAGAAATTCATTTTAATTTACGGGAATTCAATAACATCTTTGGAAGAACATTTTCACGAATAAATTTTCATTTTAATCACCCGTTGGTTCATTTGCGCAATTATCATCCTCATGCACTTTCAATAACATCATTGGAATGTCATTTCATTTAGCGTAAAGTCTATTATGTCTTCGGAAAAAAAAAACATTAACATCAAAAACACTGTCGTTTACATTTTTGGAAAGTCATTATGGACGGTCATGTACTTGCCAGTAATGACTTTCCAAAAATGTAAACGACAGTGTTATTGATGTTAATGTTAAACAACTGTTCGCACGAATTATGTTAAGCTCGCGGATCTCCGTGATGTAGAAGATATAACAAGTGCTCTCTGTGGAGGTTTTAAGAGAGAAATTGACAAACATAAAAGAATAACACAGTAAAACAATACACTCACTCCTGGGCAGCTTTAGGATCCTCCTGCATCTGTTCGAGTATAATTTTCATAGCTGGATCTGTAAGTATTTCCTAACGCAGAAAAACCAATGACTCAGAAAAGACAGTGACTCAGTATTTTAAAAGTTATGACTTCGTTGTACTTTGAAACTGTATCGCATCATTAGGGAGCTTAAGCAACGAGGACGACGACGACAACGAGAACGTCACCAAACAATAGGCTTAATGAGCAAAAACAATGGCTCTGCACGTGCGTTTTACATTTTGGTACATTTCATTGCCGTCCTCTGCAAAACAACAACGTGAAATGACCAAATTTTATGTTTTCTCGAGAACGTGAGCGCATTACGGCAATTTTTCCTTTCTATTTTCTTACTTTGATGTCGTTCATAGCAATTTAGTCCCTGGACGGTTCGCCAGCATTTTGTAAGTTAAACCCGGCAATTTTGAAAAATCGTGAAAGAGTTACAAAAACGAGAAGTTATATTATTTTCGAAATAACCTTTTCGTTGCCGTCGTCGTCGTCTTTGCTTAAGCTCCCTATTGTATTAACAACAACAACAACAACAACAACAATAATAACAACAACAATAATAATAATAATAATAACAATAATTTGTAACTTTACCGAGGGTCATCTTACTTCTGGAATAATAATAATAATAATAATAATAATAATAATAATAATAATAATAATAATAATAATAATAATAATAATTTGTAACTTTACCGAGGGTCATCTTACTTCTGGAATAATAATAATAATAATAATAATCATAATAATCATAATAATCATAATAGTAGTAGTAGTAGGGGAGCCCCCTCGCCTGAGCAGTTTTAAGTTTTAAGTAGGGCCCTGCAAATAATAAATTACAACATGAACCAAATTAAATACCCACCAAAATATTTTAAAAAGAAGAGAACAAGAATGTACATGCTAAAAACAAATTATGTTAAAAAGCATTTGACTTAGGCTTTAATAATTACCAATGTTTTTGTTTCTTTAATATTGTTGCTGCCGCTTTTTGTGTTAATTTTTTTAGTCGTAGGTTATACGTGTTAATTGCGTTCTTTTGTAAGCCGCATTCTTTCCGTTCCGTAAGTGCCTTTGCCACGTTTAATTTCGTGTTTTTCGTAAGTTATTCAAGTTATTTCTGTTACTTCTTTCTCGCATAATTTTCCTTTGTTTTAGCTCCTTTTAATGCAAGTTTCGTTATTACGGTTGTACTTTCGCCACTGTCTCTCGCTGAGATCGTTTATGCCTCTTCGCTCGTTTATTTATGCCTTTCGTGTTCCGTCCTGGAAATCATACAACGTTTGTAAGTGTCTTTTTCTGGTTCAATTTTATGTCTTTTTATTGATACTTTCTTGTCAATTTTCCGTTTATTTTTGCTCACTTGTAACATGCATTTCGTTTTGTTTTCTCTCTGTAGCAACCGTGTTTTTAGAAGTCATTAAAACGTTTATGCTCATTACGTGCGCGTTGAAAGTTTGATTATTTGGCCTCAACATTTCGTTGAAACGTTACATTGGGTCATCTATGGATAAAGAGAGCCAAATCCAGGCGGATCAAGCTGTTGAAGACGACGAATTGGGTTCAGTGAATTCTGGTGCAGTCGGAGTATCAAGGCCGAAGCGTTCGACCAAGCGAACTGAGAAAGGAAAGTCCTATATTGCTCACATTAGATGGACGGATTGTCATTCGCTTCAAAAGAAAGTTTCGCGTCAAATTGATCAAATTGTGTCCTCAACGGAAAACGCTGAAAACGTGGATGTTGTTGAAAATATTTTAGCAGCCTTTCGCATCACTTGTGAAGAGTTAAAGTTAGCCGTCGCAGCCTTGCTTAGCGATCTTGAGACCGATGAAGAGTTGAACGTAGCGAATGATTGGTATGCCGAGCAGTACAGCCGTGCGAATAATATCATCGAAACAACGGAACAATGGATTTCTTCTGCGAAAAACAAGATCGAGGATAGCTTAGAAAGCAGATCGACTTCAACAAGACACACCGGATCGTCGCGTCGCTCCAAAGCCTCAAGTTCAAAGTCCTCCATAGCCTCCGGCAGAGCAAAAGAAAAAGCCAAGGCAGCCGAATTAAAAGCAAAAGTAGCACTTCTAGAGCGCAAACAAGAGTTGGAGCAGAAGGCTGAAAGACTGCGCCTAGAGGAACAGTTAGCGGTTGCAGAAGCACGTGAACGAGCTTACGCGGAAATTGAGAATGGCGCCATGGGAGAAGAATTGAGTACAAGTAATGTCCCATCCGTTCAACCCAAAGTGCCACAGCCGGAGTCGTACCCGCAGCTAAATCCTCTTGTCCCTGAATTTCACGTCAAGCCGAACGCAGCTCAAAGTGCGTCTAGTGGATTCCAGGAAGTTTTTATCCAGCAGAATAAGTTGACAGAAATGTTGGTCGAGCAACATCAGCAGAGCCTTCTCCCGTCATTGCAAATTACGAAGTTTGCCGGCGATCCTTTGGAATATTCTTCATTTGTGACAAGCTTCGAGTCGCAGATAGAATCCAAGCTGAGGTCCAACGATGTTTGTCTACGATATTTAGAACAATACTTGGAAGGAGAACCTAAGGAACTGATCAAAGGATGCCTTCACTTGGATGAACAGAGCGGCTATCCAGAAGCGAAGAAGCTCTTGAGAGAAAAATACGGAGACCCTTACAAGATTTGCAACGGCTACATCAAGAAGTTTAACGAGTGGCCATACATTCGGCTTGGAGACGATTTGGCGCTTGACCGGTTCTGTACCTTTCTTACGCAGTGTCGGAGTGCGATGACCTCACTAGCCTTTTTGGCCGTCCTCGATCATCCTCATAACCTGCAAAGCTTGGTGAAGAAGCTTCCACTACCTCTTCAAGACCGATGGCGCAGAGAGGCCAACAAACTAAGATTGTCGCGAGAAACAATCCCTGCCTTTGCCGACTTTGTGAGCTTTGTTAAAACTGAGGTTGGAATCGCTATGGACCCTATCTTCTCCCGAGAAGCTTTGAATCGCGTAGTTGAACCAGATCGCTCTCGTAAAGACAAGTACATCAACAGACCCAAAGTCGCAGGAGACCGTTTGCGTTCCTCGAGTTACGTTTCCAGCCATGCAACCGCGATTGATACCAATACCAGGATTACAGCAGAAACCAACCTTGTCTGCCAGCTCTGTAGAAAGGTCCACGACCTAGACGATTGCCAGGAGTATTTGAAAAAGAATATACAGGAAAGAAGAGAGTTTCTGAAAGAAAAGGGATTCTGCTTTGCTTGTTACGGGACCGGCCACAGATCCAGTGGGTGCGCACGTAGAAGGACCTGCAAAACGTGTTCTCGTCGTCATCCAACAGGACTTCATGACGAAGCATTCCAGCTCAACCGAACAGCAGCCAAACAGCAAAGCTCAGCCAAAACCTCGATGAACGACCAAACAAATGAAGCCGTTTGTCACGTTGTGGGCACAGGAACCGCGATAACAGCCGTACCCATCGTTCCTGTCAAGCTGAAGGCAGCTGGAAGTGAAGTCCTTACTTACGCCATGCTCGACGCCTGCAGTACTGGCACGTTTATTCTTGAGGATGTCGCTGCCAGCCTAGGTTTAAGTGGTGTCGATACTAAACTAATGATCAAGACCGTGAATGGAACTGAGCTGCTTGATACCAAGGCCTTGAACGGTTTGATCGCGTCAGACTTAAATGGGAACAATTCCATACACTTACCGAAGACCTTTACGAAAGAAGATATTACTGCAGTCGAAGAGGATGTGCCAACGCCTGAACTTGCCCAACGATGGTCGCACCTCAAACGCATAGAAGAAGAATTGCCCCCAAGATTGCCTGGCGCTAAAGTCGGTCTTCTTATAGGCTCAAATTGTCCAAAGGCCCTTGAACCAATGGACGTCGTTGCAAGTGAAAATGGTGGCCCCTTCGCTGTAAAAACATTTGCTGGATGGGCGATAGTGGGACCCTTGAACATGTGTAACAAAGAACATTCAACGGTGAACTGCAATAGAATAGCTACAAAGGAAATTGGCTCCAAAAGGTTATTTGATCATCACTTCATGGTAGAAGACAGAGTTAAAGAAATCGTCACCCCGCAAGCCTTGAATGAGATGTTTGAGTTAGATTTCAGCGAACGATCTAAAGGCAAAGAGCTAGAACACTCTCAAGAAGACAGGAAGTTCCTGCAGATGGTTAATGAAGGTGTTACACGCACAGACGACGGTCATTACGAGATCCCTCTTCCATTGCGCCTCCGTAATGTACGTTTCCCTGGCAACAGAGAGCAAGTGCTTCACAGGGCATACTGGCTGAAGAAAAAACTGAATAGAAATAGTGCCTTTTATGCAGACTATGTCAATTTTATGAACGACATCATAGCCAAGGGGTATGCGAGAAAAGTACCATCAGATCGCCTTACTACCGATACGGGGAAGGTCTGGTACATACCACATCATGGTATTTATCACCCCAAGAAACCCAAGAAGATCAGGGTCGTCTTCGATTGTAGCGCAAGATTTGGCGGCACCTCGCTTAATGATCAGCTAATTCAGGGCCCAGATCTGACGAATAGCCTGGTGGGTGTGCTTACAAGATTTCGTCAAAAGCCGATCGCTTTCATTGCAGATATTGAAGCTATGTTCCACCAGGTTCGAGTGCCCGAGGAACAAAGAGATTTCCTTCGTTTCCTTTGGTGGCCTGATGGGGACCTGACTCGATGTCTTGAGGAGTTCCAAATGAACGTACATCTGTTTAGAGCCGTTTCATCACCGAGCTGCTCAAATTTTGCACTAAGAAGAGCTGCTGATGACGCTGAGAAGCAGGTTGGCCAAGAGACAGCTGACGTTTTGAGAAGAAATTTTTACGTAGACGACTGCTTGCGTTCAGAAGAGTCTGAAGAAGCTGCCATCCAGAGAATTCCTGGTGTTCGCTCAGCATGTGCGCATGGTGGTTTTAACCTCGAAAAGTTTGTAAGCAACAGTCATAACGTTCTGGAAACGATTCCTCAAGAAGAACGCGCTCAAGACATCAGAACCTTGGACCTGACCAGAGATTACCTCCCAGCTGAAAGAGCTCTCGGGGTCCACTGGGCAGTGGAATCAGACACGCTCGGATTTCGGATCGTCCTTAAAGACAAGCCGCTCACACGAAGAGGCATCCTGTCCCTATATGTTCTGTATATGACCCACTGGGGATAGCAGCGCCGTTCCTATTGGTTGGAAAGAAAATCTTGCAGGACCTTTGCCGCATGAAGCTGGGCTGGGATGATGAAATTGAGGAAGAGTTTCGTGCACGCTGGGAGAAATGGAGAAGCCATTTATCGACTTTGGAACACTTCTCGATGGACCGTTGCATCAAGCCTGTTGGCTTTGGTTCAGTCATCTCAAGACAGCTACATAGCTTTTCCGATGCCAGCACATCCGGTTACGGCCAGGTGACCTACTTAAGAAGTCAAAACGACAAAGGTGATTTGCACTGTGCGTTTCTCATGGGTAAAGCGCGTCTCGCCCCGTTGAAGACCATGACCATTCCACGCCTTGAACTAACAGCTGCGTCAGTCTCAGTCCAAGTCGGAAAGATGATTAAAAGAGAATTAGACGAACCGATTGACAGTGAGACCTACTGGACAGACAGCACCACTGTCTTGAAATACATTCGAAACGAGACGAAACGCTTCCATGTGTTTGTAGCTAATCGCGTGCAGTCTATACGAGATGAAACAAGTCCAAGCCAATGGAGATACGTTGACAGCAAGGCTAATCCAGCTGATGATGCGTCACGTGGTTTAAAGGGCTGTGAGTTAACCGCTCAACAACGTTGGATTACAGGTCCAGATTTTTTGCGATTGCCTGAAAGTGAATGGCCTCTACCCCCGTCTGACCTGGACGAGGTTCCCTTTGACGATCCTGAGGTCCGGAAGGTTAACGTGCTGAACACCGCTGTTAGTGAAAAGTCCGACATCCTAACAAGACTTGCACGATTCTCCGATTGGCACAAGATGAAGAAATGCGTTGCAAGAATTCTGCGCCTTAAGCCGAAGTCGATCCAACAACGACTAGACCCGAGAACTGCCGCCGGAAGCTTCAGAGATGAACCGAAGATGAACCATCAACCCTTAAGAGTAGAAGAACTACAGCGAGCAGAAGAAACCATTATCAAGTTGGTGCAAAGCTGTGCGTTTCCTTGTGAAGTCGAAGCTTTACAGAAGATCCTACGAGGAGACTGCAAGGACGAACGCCACCTAACCAAAGCTAAGAAATCTGAAATCAAGAAATCAAGCGCGTTGTTCCGTTTAGACCCTGTCCTGGACCAGAATGGCCTTATGCGCGTCGGTGGTAGACTTAACAAATCGCAGGAGTTTTCTGAAGATTTCAAACACCCAGTAATTCTGCCAAAGAAAAGCTTCGTTGTGGATCTCGTCGTCCGTGACGCCCATGAGAGAGTTGCCCACGCAGGACGAGGAATCACGTTAAATGCGCTCAGAAGTCAATACTGGATCGTAAACGGTAATTCCGTCGTGAGACATCTTATCGCCAATTGTGTGACGTGCCGTCGCCTTCGAAGTCCAGTCGGTGAACAGAAAATGGCCGATCTGCCCAAAGAGAGAATAACGCCAGCCCCGCCCTTTACGTACAGTGGCGTTGACTTCTTTGGTCCGTTCTGCATTAAAGAGGGACGGAAAGAATTAAAACGCTATGGTGCACTTTTCACCTGCCTGTCAAGTAGAGCTGTACATATCGAGACGGCCAATACACTGGAAACAGATTCTTTCCTAAGTGTCTTGCGACGGTTTATAGCACGAAGAGGACCTGTGCGCGAAATCAGATCAGACCAGGGAACGAATATAGTTGGAGCAGCGAAGGAATTGGAAAGGGCTTTGGAAGAAATGAACCATGACGTCATTCAAGATAATCTCTGCAAAGATCACAAGGCCGACTGGGTTATACGATGGAAGCCGAACCCACCCGCAGCGTCCCATATGGGAGGTGTATGGGAGCGCCAAATTCGTTCCGTGCGTTCAATTTTGACTGCGCTGTTGCGAGAACATGGTCGTGTCCTTGACGATGAGTCGTTTAGGACCCTGTTAACGGAGGTGGAATGCATCATCAACAGCCGTCCACTCACCACTCCATCCAGCGATCCTGATGACTTGGACCCTCTCACACCGAACCACTTGCTTACGATGAAATCGAAGATTGTTATGCCTCCACCCGGTAATTTCCAGAAAGCTGACGTTTACCTTCAAAAGAGATGGAGAAGGGTCCAGTATCTTTCTAATGTATTCTGGTCGAGATGGAAGAAGGAATACGTTCACTTGTTACAACAACGAGTCAAGTGGAACCGCCCTAAGAGAAATCTACAGAAGGGAGACCTGGTCCTCATCGTGGAGGATCGTTTGCCAAGAAACTGCTGGTCCATGGCACGTGTGATCGACACTTTCCCAGATTCAGAAGGAGTTGTCCGGTCGGTTAAAATCGCCACGAGAACAGCAACCCTAGATCGACCAATTGATAAGCTTGTGCTGTTATTAGAAAATGAAGCATGAAGACCGAGGTAATCCCCACCAGAGGAGCCATTGAGATCTCACGAATTGTGACATTGAAACTGTATTGAGAACTGAAGACTGTTAAGAGTTCATAAAACTCTTAAGGGGAGCCAGATGTTGCTGCCGCTTTTTGTGTTAATTTTTTTAGTCGTAGGTTATACGTGTTAATTGCGTTCTTTTGTAAGCCGCATTCTTTCCGTTCCGTAAGTGCCTTTGCCACGTTTAATTTCGTGTTTTTCGTAAGTTATTCAAGTTATTTCTGTTACTTCTTTCTCGCATAATTTTCCTTTGTTTTAGCTCCTTTTAATGCAAGTTTCGTTATTACGGTTGTACTTTCGCCACTGTCTCTCGCTGAGATCGTTTATGCCTCTTCGCTCGTTTATTTATGCCTTTCGTGTTCCGTCCTGGAAATCATACAACGTTTGTAAGTGTCTTTTTCTGGTTCAATTTTATGTCTTTTTATTGATACTTTCTTGTCAATTTTCCGTTTATTTTTGCTCACTTGTAACATGCATTTCGTTTTGTTTTCTCTCTGTAGCAACCGTGTTTTTAGAAGTCATTAAAACGTTTATGCTCATTACGTGCGCGTTGAAAGTTTGATTATTTGGCCTCAACAAATATCATTGTCTAGACTGTTCCAGTAGCTGGAATCTTGAAAGATAAACGTTTGCTTTCCCCAATTGGTTCACACTTGTTGAAGATGTAAATCGTTATTAACCCCTTCACTACCAACTTTTTGCACGTCACTTTTTGCAATTTTTTGAGGGTAGGAGGTCAAGATGACCTTTCTATTCCATATAAGGGGTTACCACGGCGATGTTGCTGGTCCACAACACCGAAGGCTCTATATTCTTTGTCACGCATGCCACGCCAGCTGGTTAACTGCACATTTAAGTCAAATGTACCTGTACTTCTGGATCGGCGTTCGCCCGCCTTCTTATCTCTTCAGGGTCTGTTGGTTGCTCGGCGAATGATTTGTTGCAAGCTCTTATGCCCTCTTGGGCTTCCTGGAAATAAACGTCGTTGGGAAAATGTGTCACTAAATTGTCACTTAACCTGCAGATGAAAGTACAAGCATAACACCTGCAATCATTTCCGGCAAAAACATAGGCACTCAGTGAGTGCACGTGGCTACTACGTGCACGCTTTGCTGGTTTATCCTGCCACCAGCAGACATTCAGTCACTTGGACAAACAACTTTATGACAAAGAGGCTACTGCTTAGTGTAGTATATGTATTCGCAAAAACGCAATTTGCGCCAAATACAAGAAAACTTGGAAAGGCATTGCGGGGAAAATGCGGTGCCAAGCTTGGGAAAATAACAAACAGAAACCCAGCGCGGAAAACATGAAAACGGTGCCAAAGGCGGGAAAATATGCCACATTTATGACACCAAGTGCGTTTTACCACGTCAAGCGCAGATATAAATCTTATTGCAATTTGTCACTTATGCCAAACTTAAGACAAACTGATTTTAGCGTTCCTAGATGGAATACAGTAACATTTGGTAAACATTCTCTTCGTTACCTTGGACCAAAATTATGGGGAAAACTGCCTACAAATATCAGATCAGCAAAAACTTTGAACTTTAAAAGTATGATACGAAAATTTGATGTAAGTTCTCTGCTGGAAGACGGATATACATGTTGCTCTTACTGTTCAACTATGTAGTTATTAATCAACTAGTGGGTAATATTATTGTAATAGCACTAATTAACGAATTTGTTCTTAAATTTAATCTCATTTTTTACTAGATTTTAGTTGAATGGATTTTACCTCATATTTTAGTCTCCCCAATTAGTGGAGCACTTGTGCTCGGCTATAGAGATTTGAGACTTAAATAAAAGTTATCATCATCATCATGCCAGATGACAATGGAGAAAAACACTACAGGCGCAAAGCAACTTAAAGCAAGCCACTATAATTCGTGATGTAAACGATGGCAAATACGCAGAACCCAAGCCAAACAAACCAAATCCAGTGTAACTTTAACAGTCGAATATTACCCTGTTGCTCGGATCAAGTTCTAGAGCTTTCTGGTAAGTCCTCTGTGCATCTGTGAACTTCTTCAGCGCATACAGGACACCGCCTTTTCTCGTGTAGCCTTTGACTGTGGGGTAAAACAGATGGGTCAGCAAAGACAAGATTAGCCTGCGAAGCAGTCGATCCCTTGTGTTTTGGTGAACGAAACACTGACCCTCATAATCCCGTCCTAGCGACTACTGACTGCAGGAAAATCTCCGGGAACATTTCAAGAGTTGCCCGAGGCTCCGAACTGCTTTGATAGCACTAAATGGAAAGTGGTTTGGGTACACCAGCGAAGTGTGGTTGCCCTATCTTTTTAGCTCCTTGTGGTTATTAAGGGCAGTCACTGTACTCTATAAAAATTCTATATTGGTGCAATTTATTTCTAATAATTGTTGGGTCGACAAATGAATTCTAATAACGGAAGCTTTAGATAAACAATTGAGAATAAAAATTAGTGATAAAAATGAACAAATGAATTGTTGTTGTTATTGTTGTTGTTTGCCGAGTTATTCACGTGAGCACTGAACTCTGCGACTTTGCAGGGCAGGGAAGCGTCCTCAGAGTTATTTGTTTTTTTTTTCGGGGAGCAGGGATGGCGCAGTGGTGAGAGCACTCGCCTTCCACCAATGTGCCCCGTTTTCGATTCCCGGACTCGACGTCATATGTGGGTTGAGTTTGTTGTTGGTCCTCTTCTCTGCTCCAAGAGGTTTTTCTCCAGGTTCTCCGGTTTTCCCCTCTCCACAAAAAACCAACATTTCCAAATTCCAATTTCATCTGCTTGTAAAACGCATTTGATCATATACACATGGAAAATGCGCTATATAAGTTCTAAATTATTATTATTATTATTAATTTTTTTTTGGTGGTCACCCCCCGGTTATCCAAAGCTCGACCCTATTTTACACTTGAGTATGTAATATTCCGATACCTGGTTTTGGAAAGGGGTTCTCAAATTACGGCTCATTTTCAGACTGCAGACCAAAATGGCTAAAATGTACAACCATTTTCTGATCAAAACGCTTCCAAAAATCCATACCCAACTGGGGCGGCATTTCATGGAGGAATGTCTTGTCTCACGACGACAACAGCATCAACACAAAACAAAACAAACATTTTTTTGCTATGAAAGGGATAGAATGAACACTAACCAAACGTGGGATCCAGCTTGATACACGTCTCACAATCCTGAAATAAGAACATCTCACTTTTAAGAGAAAAATGATTGAGTGAACAGGGTACCATGAAACTGGACTCAATAAAACGTCATATTCATTGACTTTCGCTTACTTTTCATTAACCAGAAAAAAACAGTCATCAATTTTGGCGACCATCCAAGGCAAATCCTTTGCAAATTACGCCAGACAACCCAACCCCATTTGTTCAAAAAAGTATTCATTGCAGTACGTTTATCTACTGTATAGTGACTTATCCACTGGAAAACAATACCCGTTTCTCGAAGCTCACGGTAATCACCGGGCCCGTTAAGCTGTTTTGTTTCCATTCCAGATGGGAGTTCCAAAAGTTTTGAAACTTATACAATAAAGTTAGCAGCTCACTCAGGAAACAAAATGGACTTAATTAGAGGTCAGAACATACCCTACGTTTCTTGAGATTTTGATTTCAAAATATTGTTTCGGGCCTGGTAAGTTACCGTGACTTTGAAGAAATGGGCCCCTGGTAGATTGTTAAGGGAGACAGTTTTTTAACCCTTTAACTCCTAAGGGGTCCCCCTTTGACGAGTAAAATCGTCTGGCGTTAGACAGAGTAAAATCTATAAAGTCACTCTTTGGGGGAAAAGGGTTAATGGAAAATTTCCTGGACTTTTTAGTGACTTTGCAGTAGAATTCAGAGTTTCAGAGTTTTGAGTTTCAGAGTTTCAGAGTTTTGATGTTCAGTAAAATTCCCTGACTTTTCTGTGGCCTTACAAAACACTCTTTTTTGTTTCGTTTTTATACTTTTCCCTGGCCATGGAAAGCACACTAAATTATCAAGCGGTATGCTACACATTCTGTAATTCACAGCAACAAACCTCTAAGGCTAGGTTGAATGCAGCTAATTTTTGATAACAAGCTGCACGGTTACTGAAAAGTTTAGCGTTGTTTGGATCTCGATTTATGGCCTCCTTGTAAAACTTTAGGGCCTCTGGAAAATCACCTATGAAAAAACAAAATGACAGTAAGCTGGTTACAACATTATAGGCCATTTCGGAGTTTTGCAGGGAACTAGGGCGAGTTTCAAACCTTAACCAATTTCATCACATGAAAGATAATGTTAAGATTATGGACTTAAAAACATAGTCCAATATCCATACAAACGTCTCTAATTATGAGGCTGTGTTCCCCAAAACCATATAAACCATTTTTTGTAAGATGTCTGTGATATTCGTAAAAATGGGCAAACAAAGTGATTTTCACCTCAGTTATTTCCAAATAGTAGATCCAAGACAGGATTTTGCATTTGTCATAAAACAGAAAATATTTTTAAGAATTTATATGTTTTGGGGGATGCAGTCTTAAAATTATACTCGGTACAATTTTACCTGAGCTTGGTCTGGCAGATGTGAACTCTTGGGGACTAAATTGTGAGCTGTTGAGTCCAGGGGTTAATTTAAAGTGCACCTAACCTATTAATTTTTCTCTACAATAAATCTTTGCACCTGTTCAAAACACATTGTGCCCTTTTGGGCCTTTTTTTTTTAACCAAATATTGACTTTTTATAGGCTGTAAAAGTTACAAAATCTAGCCATCATCTGTCACGCGTTCAAGTTAGCAAGGGGTGTGGGTATCAGTGTTTTCAAAAGCAGCCGGCGCCTGACGCAAGGCACCGGCTACATCGAGCATTAGCGCCGAGTACTTTTGGTATTCCAAAGTATGAACTGATGTGGAAGATGAAGGGATCAAAATTTAAGCCCAAATTAAAATAGCAATACCTATGGCTTAAAGTTAAAACATTTTGTTCTTTCTGACTGTTCGCGTTCCAGCATCACAGATTAACATGGACTGGAAACCAGCTGCAGAAACCATTTGCGTTTTCCTGCAGAAAACTGACATTTGATCCTGCTATTTGACTTGTTTCTTTCTCCACATCGTGTTTGAAACTGCTAATAAATAATACAATGAACTAAATGTAACTTTTTCGGCCTGAAATGCACCAGATTGCACCTCAGAGCATACAGATTTTCAAAATTTCCTGGGGGAGGCCTCCATCACTGATTAACATGGACTGGAAACCAGCCGCAGAAACCATTAATTTTGCGTTTTCCTGCAGAAAACTGACATTTGATCCTGCTAACTGACGACTTGTTTCTTTCTCCACATCGTGAAACTGCTAATAAATAATACAATGAACTAAAGGTAACTTTTTTGGTCTGAAATGCACCAGATTGCACCTCAGAGCATACAGATTTTCAAAATTTCCCGGAGGAGGCCTCCAAACCCCCCCTCCAGGAGGGGCAAACCCCCACCCTCCCCCTTGCAGCTTCGCTGCAGGGTGCCACTGATGTGGTGCATTAATGCTCCAGCTACCCTACATTTTCCCCCTTGTACTTTTTCCCATTTTGAAAACCCTGGGGTATACTCCTGATTTCACATCACAAACTGATTTCCATCACAGCAAGTCTTTGTATACATAATGCAGAGCAGTTTGTGACATCAAACCAGGAATAGACCCACACTCCTTATGACTCAGTCGTGTACCAAATGATGCTTAATTTATTGTAACTTTTGAAGCCCATAAAAAAGTCCAAAACTGGAAATGGGTAAATGCTTTTATAAGAGGTGCAAAGTTTTATATTAGAGGAAAAAATACTTTGGGTTAGGTGCACTTTAATAAACATTTTACACTTGTAGCTTACAGTTTTGGTCCTTGATTTTACAGGCACACCTAAAATATTCTACATATTCAATTCCTGGAGGAATGGTAGAAATGAAAGAACAACTGTCCTCTCGACCAACCTTTCTTAAAGAGAGCATTTCCTTGTTCCCTTGCCTCTTCTGCTTTTTCAGGGTCGATGTAAGCTAGACGCTCTCGTTCTTTTAAGGTTTTTTCTGCCTGTAAAACCAACCACAAATCCTCTTATTTTAACTATGTGTAACTGATTTCTTTGACTAACATTTCCAAAAACCAATCCTTTGTAGACTGGGATCAAATCAACTTTCTTTAATGAGGGTGACACTTAACAGTTTGTTATGACTGACAAAACTTGTGGCCCTTGAATTCTGGATCAAGGAGAGGAGTAAAACCAGAGTACCCAGAGAACAACCTCCTAAGGCAAGGATGAAAACCAACAACAAATGCAACCCACATACAACACTCAGACCAGGAACTGAACCTTAGCCACACTGGTAGGAGGCAAGTACTCTCACCACTGCATCATCCCTGTTCACCCATCATCATCACCAATCAAACCTCATTCTCATTCTGCCCAAGGGTAAAAAAAGGTTGCTTATGGTAATGATGATGATGATGACTGTAATAATGGAGATGATGATAATGATGATTATGCTTACTTGTTGTTTTTCTGTGAGTTTATCTAACTCAACAACAAACATGCACAAAATGGGACTGCAGGGACCAACCTTCGCTCATACCACAACATTACTCAGATCAAGTGTCCAATGCACTGACCACTACATCACCAAAAAAGAAAGATTTCTACATCAGGTAAAAACATCAAGCAAGCAAAAAACACCTACCGCCTGCACTTTCTTCAGCACTTCAGGTGTCCTGTGTTCAACTAGAGAATTATTGTAAGCTTCAATGGCTTCTAAAAGCCTTCCCTGTTTGTTATAAGCATTCCCAATCCTACCATAGGCTCTGTAAATAAAACAAAGTAGTTGTCAACTAAGCATGATGTGCAGACAAGGAAATAGTCAGTGCGAAGTTGGTTCCTCTGTGGGTCCAACTAAAGTCTTCACAAAAAAATGGTTTACTTGAAGGAACAATATTAGAAGAAACTTAAATCTTGTTTAAGAGAACGGAAGGATCAATCTCTATCACTGCAACAAAATGTGTAGTGTGAGAAATAGTTGGCAAAATGAACAAACAAATGAAATAAAGGAAGCAGGAAGGATGGATGGATGAACAGACAGAAGCATGTGTTTCACTCACTGAAAAATACACCTTTCATTTATTCATCAAGAATAATGTACAAAGAGAACAGTGCTACTGGAAAATAAAATTGGCAGTGAGCCTTTTTCTTACTTTGCAACTAGTTTATAGCCTGCACCGTGTTTTCTGCCAACAGAAATTGCATTCTCGCACTCTTTGATACATTCATCAAACTTGCTTTGTTCAAAATACACAGCTAAAAAAACAAACAAACAAACAAACAAACAAACAAACACTCTTTAATAACAAATTAAGTAGAAATACATAAATATACCAGATTATTGCATATAAATGAATGCTAATTTCTTTTCCATAATGCAACCAGGATTATTATTAACCCCATCCCACCCCACGCTGTTATAGGAAGGAATGCTCAACCCTTTATAGGGTACCAAGCATTATGTGGCTTGGGAATATTTAATGGTACTTCAAGAAATACATGACATTATAATAAAGTTTTGATATAACGCGCGCTCTGATTGGTTAAAACAGCGTACTTTATCAGAGTACAGATGCACGGCCGGCTACGGTCTCACGCAAATCGAGTCGACCCAAATGAAAAGTGGCCGACCAATTTCCGAATTTTTCCTTTGGTTTTTATTTTGAGTGAGGCGTCTAATACAACCCAGAAATCGAGTATGAAAACGAGCTCTTAGCCTCAATGGATTTGGAAGATGCTTCTGCGAGTAACACCACAAATAACAGCGTGATATTAATATCACGGGTGTTTTCAGAATTACAAGTTGCTGAAATTGTGCGAGTCGCGCAGCGACAAGGGCAATTTCAGCAAACTCTGGAAACACAAGTGATATTAACCCTTAATTTCACGAGGACTCATTCCAATTACATGTTAAAAACAGAAGGGTAAAATTTTCTCAACAATGCCGAGGCACGTCGAAAAAAAGTCAGCCAAGCGAAGTAAAAACACTTTCCTTCGCAAGCCAAACATACAAACAACTCAACTACTTTTTAATTTGAGTCCAAAACGAGTGTAGATGATTATTATTTACATCCAGTCGAGAGATAAATATGAGTTTCAGTCCTGAACAAAAGTAACAAAGATCAAACCAAATGTTCAAAGCTTCAATTTATTTACCTGCGCTGTAGACTGAGGTTTCCACCACTTGAAAATACACATCCACTAAAACAGGCCTCCGTAAACAACAAACCGTTTGTCCCAACGGTTTCTACGAGTTTGAGTTACTCGTTCCTCTCATTAATCGTAAACTGTTCTGTAAACCTTTTTTTGTGTGCTGCAAGATGCCGTGGTAAAGTAAAAGCCCTTGAGGCGTTGAGTCATTTTCTTTTTCAACCACACAATTCAGCTACGCCGGGCTCCATCGAAGTCGATCCAAGTTTTAAGCTTTTCACGTGAAACCTCTTTTGCTATTCCGTTTATCACTCGGAAATTTATCTTCCTGAGTATCTTTTAAATCTAGCTCTTGATCTTTACAGCTTTTTTAGCGAATTTCAGCTGGATTTTACTAAACATTTTGCTTTTCGATCCCGATTTTAGGCCAAAAAACTACTCGCGACTACTCGCACTTTGATGGTTTCTGAACTTTAATGATTTGACATTTTGACAGCTTTGGTCTGTTTCAACCAATAAAATGTTTTGAATCATTCTAACAAGGATTGTGATTGGTCTGTTTTAGCGTACCTTATCAGAGAACAGATGTACGGAGGATGTACGGCTGACGCCACTCGTACGATTAGGAAAAAAAGTTTTCCGAAAATTTTAGCCGAATGCGTGAGGAAATTAAGAAATTCTTTATTATAAAACAAATAAAGAAGCCTCGCCTGTGATCTGTTCTGTTGTAAAGCACTTAGGAAGCGGATAGAGCACTCAAGAAGTAGGGAAAACACTCAACTACGTCTCGTGTTTCCCCTACACTTCTTTCGTGCTCTATCCGCTTCCTGCGTGCTTTACAACAGAACAGATCACAGGCGAGGCTTCTTTATTTGTTAATTAAGGAACGGGGACTATTAATGCACCCTAACCCTCCCCACACACCATGCCAAAACCAGAGGCCAAAGGTAATTTGGAAACGGCCTATTATAGCCAATATGCTGTTTTTCTATGAAAGTAGCCGTGGATCTAGTCCAGAATTATCAGCATTCCTGACAGCCCTGCCATTCTTTGCAATGAGCCCTTCAATGCATTCCATCCCTGAATATAACAAGCTAAATTGCCTCACAAGTTCACTAAATACATGTATCTCAATGACTAACCTGCTCTGTTGGTAAGAAGGCTAGCATTTGTGGGATCGAGTTCAATAGCTTTTCCATAATGCTCAAGGGCAGTCTCAAAATCTCTCTTTTTGTAGGCAGCATTTCCAAGCTCTTTCTCTTCCAAAGACTACAATATGAAAAGTTCAGTAAAATTAACTTAAGATACCTGTTATAGCTGAACCTGTATTAAGTGGTCTATGGTGGCCGAGGACTGCCACTAAGTTTTAAGGTCTATTTTTGCTTTTTTTAAGCAAATAAATGTGAAACAAAATGAAAATAAAATTAAAATCAAATACAAATGCAATGCAATATAAAAGAAAATGCAAATAAAGTCAAAGTCAAATGCAATTAAATGTAAAACAAAAAGCAAAGTACAAATCAAAATCAAACTTGATTCAAATTAAAATTGAATACATTTTTAAAAGAGGATCTAAATTCGAAGCTAAAGTAAATTAAAATTGAATACACTTGGAAAAGATAATGTAAAACAAAATTAGTGGCAGCGCTCGGCCATGCGAAAATTTACTTTGGTTTGAAAATTATTTCACATGGCCGAGCACTGCCACTACCATGATGCTTTGCGTGCTTCAATGCTTCGAGTACCGGAGCAACTACAGAACACAGGGCCAAATTTTGAGTGCTGGTCGGTTGCCACTCTAGTATTTCTACCTCGCCTCGTTCTATACACTAAAGACCACTAAAGAGTGGCTCGGAGGTTCGCCGGTTCGATTCGCTAGTCGCTTTAGTGCTTTAAGAACGAGGTAGATATAGAGATATACTAAAGACCACTAAAAGCTCGCCAGCTCGCTAGTCGCTTTAGTGCGGCTCGGTGGCTGGCTAATCGCTTTAGTTTTTGAGATGTCACGCAACGGAAACTGGGCTGCGAAGCTGAGACTACTATCGATTCGGCTTCACTACAAGATACAGGCTAGGACCAATTTTGTAGGGTTTTTCTCCCAGCTCGGTGGCTTGCCAGTCATTACCGAGCCATCGAGTCACCAAGCCACTCTCCAAAACATACTTACCTCGTTCTTCAGCACTCAAGCCTCTGCAGAGCCGGCGAGCTATCGAGCCACTCTTTAGTATATCTACCTCGTTCTTAAAGCTCTGAAGCGACTGTCCAGCCGGCGAGCCACCAACAAGCACTCAAAATTTGGCCCTGTGTTCTGTAGTTGCTCCAGTACTCGAAGCATTGAAGCACGCAAAGCATCATGGTAGTGACAGCGCTCGGCCATGTGAAATAATTTTTCAAACGAAAGTAAATTTTTGCATGGCCGAGCGCTGCCACTAATTTTGTTTTACATTATCTTTTCCAAGTGTATTCAATTTTAATTTACTTTAACTTCGAATTTAGATCCTCTTTTAAAAATGTATTCAATTTTAATTTGAATCAAGTTTGATTTTGATTTGTACTTTGCTTTTTGTTTTACATTTAATTGCATTTGACTTTATTTGCATTTTCTTTTATATTGTATTGCATTTGTATTTGATTTTAATTTTATTTTCATTTTGTTTCACATTTATTTGCTTAAAAAAAGCAAAAAAATGGACCTTAAAACTTAGTGGCAGTCCTCGGCCACCATAGTGGTCACCCTCAGGGAATGGCTTTAGAAGTGACTGCTTAATACAGGTTGAATAGAGGGGATTAGTTTCTAAAGAAACTGTGGTGCTGCGTCGGTGGGGAAGTGAGACACGAAAATTTGGTTTATCAACGGAGTTGATAATGTAAATTGACCACCGTACAGGGATTCGATTAGCTGACGTTTCGAGCGTTAGCCCTTCGTCGGAGCGAATCGAGGAATTGTGGGTTGTGTATGGTTTATATACAGAAAATGGAGCTACGCTATTGGTGGTAACATGGTAACGTGAAAAACAGGAATAAATTAATTGAATGAAAAGCGCTCGTTGATGCCGGGGGATTAAGAGTGCCAATTTGAAAGATCAGTTTTTGCTCGAGATTTTTACGGCTTTCCGTGGTACCTTGATGTAGGGAAAGGCCGGAGATTGACATGTGTTGTTTGGAATGGTTAGGGAGATTAAAATGCCGAGCGACAGGTTTGGATGCGTCTTTGTCATCTTTCTCAACATCACGAAGATGTTCTCGGAATCGGTCACCTAGTCGTCTTCCTGTTTCGCCGATGTATAACTTTTTGCATAATGTGCAGGTTATGCAATAGATAACATTTGCGGAGGTACACGTGAAACGATCAGTGATCTTAACAGATCGCTTAGGGCCCGATATTTTGTCAGTGTTTTGAATGAAAGGACAAGTTTTGCATCGCGAGCGCGCGCATTTAAAAGTGCCAGGTTGTTCAGTTGTTTTGAATGCGCTTTTAACTAGAAAGTTACCTACATGTTATCTATTGCATAACCTGCACATTATGCAAAAAGTTATACATCGGCGAAACAGGAAGACGACTAGGTGACCGATTCCGAGAACATCTTCGTGATGTTGAGAAAGATGACAAAGACGCATCCAAACCTGTCGCTCGGCATTTTAATCTCCCTAACCATTCCAAACAACACATGTCAATCTCCGGCCTTTCCCTACATCAAGGTACCACGGAAAGCCGTAAAAATCTCGAGCAAAAACTGATCTTTCAAATTGGCACTCTTAATCCCCACGGCATCAACGAGCGCTTTTCATTCAATTAATTTATTCCTGTTTTTCACGTTACCATGTTACCACCAATAGCGTAGCTCCATTTTCTGTATATAAACCATACACAACCCACAATTCCTCGATTCGCTCCGACGAAGGGCTAACGCTCGAAACGTCAGCTAATCGAATCCCTGTACGGTGGTCAATTTACATTATCAACTCCGTTGATAAACCAAATTTTCGCTTAATACAGGTTGACCACTTAATAGGCATTTTACAGAATGGATGTTAAGGACAATAAACATGCTATTTTATAACTTTTGTTCCATTTATGTACTATAGTTTGTGTACAAAGGCACTCACAAAAATCAATTACCATAAAAGTCCATGTTTAAGCCACACCCTCAAAAAGTCAAAAGTCAAAAATCGGGGCTGCAGTTTATCTATGGAAACATCTGAGCTTGGAGTTCTCTAAGGCCTAATTAGTATTCCACTGAAGAAACATATAGCAAACTGAAACCAGGTTGTTGTTTTTCATTGCCTTTTTTCATAGTTCTTTCAAGCAATTAATTTTCACTTAATATTTGAACAACTAAACACAAACTTACAGGGGACCTCCTGTAACCTGTTTGCTGTTATGCATGCAGCCAGTCACTTTGACTCATATCTTTATGCCACACACAAGAAAATAGCAAATATTCACAAGTATTTGCATACTTAGTGTGTTCTCTTCATGTGTGATGTTCAAAGCTTGGCTACTAAGCACTCATTCATATCATTTCAACTCCCTTCGAATTTCAACTTCATGGAATGTTTTGAAGTGATTATCTTGAAAAAATCACATCAAGAGAGCATCTTAAAGTGAACTCAAAAGAAGAACAATGTATGAAAGCTTGTAACAACCACCATGTCAGTGTTTTGAAACCATACTCTTTTGTCCCTGTTTGTTTACCAGATGAATTGAACTTCATTGGAACTTCAAAATTCAAGTTTCCAAATTGGGGGTGCAGCTTATCTATGGATGAAGCTAATTCACAGATTTTTAGGGTAAAATGCAATAAAGGAGAACAAAGTATGAAGACAGACTAATAAAACAGTCAGGTACAGAGAAGCCCTTTTACCACAAAGTATAAAATGTTAATTTCAGGCAATTCACTGCCATAAAGTCACTTGGCATAATGCTATTCCAAGCCAGCCCCTTCAATTTAATTGTTTAGCATACGCTGACATCTGAAATCCAGAAACCTTGGTACCTCATCCAAGTTTTGCAATTTGAAAGCTGAAGTTCTCAGGGATGGAGAGAACAGTTGCTGATGAATGACATCCAAGTTTAGATAAGGCCAGAACTAGCAATACACTGATTACCTGTTTGACAGCATGATCTATCCCTGGCTCAGGTTCTGGTTCTGTTTCCATTGGTTCAGCAGATGGCTTCTCTTCTCGGCATGGAGGTGGGGGAGGTTCTGCAGATCATATAGCCATGTACGTCAGAATCTTTTACTGATGATGATGATGATGATGATGATGATGATGATGATGATGATGATGATGATGAAAACAACAACTGTTCCAATGGTCATTGGTGCTCTTGGGCTTGTCAAGAAGGGGACTGAAAACTACACCAGTAAGATCCCAGGTAGCTTCAGAAGACTCAAAAGATTGTCCTCCTTGGGATTGCTCACATACTTAGTGATAATAACAATAATAATAATAAATAAATAAATAATAATAATAATAATAATATTTGCATCTGCATGCAGGGGCATTACAAACTTTTCCAAGTGGGCGGAAATATTCAAAGAGTAGCTGAGGATTCCAGTAATTCCGTATTATAGTAATTGCATCATGTTTTCCACTGAATAAGCAAGAGCTGAAACTCAAAATTCATATCACCAGACTGTCAGACCAAAGCATGACATGTTAAAAATTTATGCTTGATTGAAGAATGACAGTGGATAAGAATATTCAATTTATTTGGCTAACATGTTGAATTTCGCCCAACAAAGCTGTATTCAACAGTGGTGAAAAACAACATTTGAAAGCGCAACCATTTTATAAGCAAGCCATTTGCAAATTAAGAGGACAGATGGCCCGATTTGTCTTGCAAAGTGTGAAAGTTGAGAGATTTTGGCACAGGAAAATGATTAGGTTGTAATTTGGAAAACTAGAGGCAGCCTGGAATAGGGTTTTTTGTACATGGTCACAAGAATGGAAAGGACATTTTTAATTTGCCAAATTATGATATCTTTCTGAAAGAAAAACATCCAAGATAGCAACAAGATAATAGTTGTTCATGTTGGAAAGCAGGACTCACTGCAATGAAAATAATACAATAACCACTGTAACAACATGAAGCTTAGAATTTTTGTCAGTACATTGTTTGAATAGTTTATGATACTTGCCTTCTGTGTCTGTTACATCACCTTCAAGTCCAAGTAACACTGCAACTGTTTGCATTATTCTAGGATCCTGGAGATGACTGTTGAAATACATTGTAATATTATTATAAAGAAAAATTCCTCTCATGAATGCTTTACAATAATAATTGAAGGGCTTGGAGCATAACCAACCTATGTCAAATTTTGGGTCATTTTTCAATTTTGCCTCGCTTTGTCTGAATTGTTGAGAGTAAACTGCAATTTGATTGAAAGATGATGTAATGCAGTTTGCAAACCACTCTCGTAGAAGGTTGGTTTCTTTGTGTATGCAAGAAAAAATGCATTTTTTGCACACATTATATCTCCAAAATGAAAAAACTAATCGGTGAAAAAAATACCAAACAATGTTTTCAATCGAATTGCAGTTCATGCGCAGAAATTCGGACAAATCCGAGCAAAATCGAAAAACGACCCAAAATTCGACATAGGTTGGTTATGCTCAGAGGCCTTCAATTTGTTATTATGCTCACACAGCAGCAACACAGAATGTTTGTAGAATTAACAGAAACTTGTGAGTAAGGGAAGGAATCACAAGAAAGGCTGTAAAATAGCACTTCAAAGCAAACCTAACATACAGACAGCAAATTTTAGGGTGAAGATAAGATCAAGAAAAATAATGTGAGTGATGTACTGAATAACAACTGGACAGAGATGAGCTGAAACTCTTTCACACAATGTTCTTAAGCCAATTTCTCGATATAGAAAAGAATTTAAGTAAAATTAAAAGACCTGATAAATCTGTGGATTGCATGCCATGCCAAAGGATGAAATTGCACCATCTCATGATATCAAAATCCCTGATTATACTACAAAATGTGTTATACCAGTAAACGGAACAGTGTCACTGATCTCGCGCATGTGCAGTAGCGATACATATACTTGAAGTTTTTCCAAGTCTCGTCACCGATATATATCTTTGATTTAATCAATGCTATCCATAAGGCATGGAACAAACAAACAAAAATCACCAAAAGAGAAATATAGCCGAGGCTTCAATGCATATTATAAGGAATACTGGCCAAAATCAATCCTACGGACCAAACTGAAGATGGCAGACAGATAAAAAATCTGTTACTCGCTCGAGAGCATCATTGCACATGCTTGGCTGTGACACTACTCAGTCAAGTCAAACAAACCAAACTTACGTTCCAAGCAACTGAGGGTTATGCCTTAGAGCTTCAATAGTTTGTCTATAGTCCGACTGCTCCAAGAATTCCTTGGTCTTGGGGTTTGTCGCAAGACGAACATACAAGTCAGGCAAGGCAAAAGGATTCGTCATTGGGTTATTACCTGTTAACAGAGTTAGGTTGCAAATTAACACCATTGCTATGATTAATTTTGTACTATTTAACAATAAGAACAAGAGCTCAAGATTTCTATTATGCATAGAAATCAAGAGCGAATAATCTAATTGTTTTATCATAAATCTACTCAACTTTCAAATCTAAACAAGTAAATTATCTAAATCCTCTTCACAGATACTTTGAAAATGCGAAGAAGTGGCTGTCATTGTTTTTATTTATAACAGCTACTCACTAACTGCCACAGAATAGATAGAGAGTAGCAAAGCCAATCAGAGAACGGCATTCGTGGTAGAACACTAGCTAGTAGATTTGTACTAAAACAGTGTAGTCGATAAGGAAATCAGACTGTTCTAGCTTTACTTGGCAAAAACTTGCAACAATTTGTTTGAAACACATTTCGTTTAATTTGCAAACATTGACCAGCCACTGCCTTCAGATGAGAGCTAGGTTACTTTGGCTGCTGCACACTGATTCTCTGTAAATACATGTACAGGTAGCTTTATCTTCCTCTATTACCCTTCTTTCTTTCTTTCTTTTTCTTCTTTTATTGTTAGTAATTACCTGAACAATAGGGCCATTTATATGGGAGAAAATAAGACACGTCTTATCTAAGACGCGACTTAAATAGGACGCAAACTGTACCGTTTATACCTTTACGTCCTACATAAGATGCGAAGATCTCCTATAAATGGTTTGCGTCTTATTTGATACAGCCTCGCTTACATGCAATGTTGCCATTAGCAACAGTCCAAGATGGCACGCTGTAGCAAGAAACAAAAGCGTGCTGTCCAGTTATTTCTTATGAAGACCACGCTGTTATAGAAAATTCATAAACTCACCGTAGCATACAAGGAATGCAACAGAAATCCGAGAGGAGTCGGAAGAAAGCGGTCGACGGATTGGTGCGACTGATGGCAGGTTAAAGAAGGAAGATGCTGAATTCACCTTTGGATCTCCCGGCCATCTTTTGCAAAGCTTTGCAACCAATTACACTATCTAATCGTAAGACAAGCTCATGTTGCTGTTGTTGTTATGCACATGCACTTGCAGTTTGCGTCTTACTGGTATTTAGGATGCGAAACCATTTATACGAGGAAGTTCACGTCTTAAGAAGCGGACAAATAAGAACAGCTGAAAACCCTGTTCTAAGATAAGATGCGTCTTATGTAAGACGCGACTTAAATAAGACATGAACACTTATTTTGCACCATTTATAAGATCAGTTCACGTCTTATTTAAGTTGCGTCTTAGATAAGACACATCTTATTTTCTCCCGTATAAATGGCCCTAGTGTTAATCCAGTGAAAGACTACAGGCTCAAAGACTCAATGCTAATAGTTCTAACTTTTGAGCCTGTCAAGGAAACCCTTAGACTTTTGAAAAATCCCTCATCCTATTTAATATGACTTTTCATACTTGATTGGTGCCAATTTTAGTAACCCAAAAACAGGTCGCTGCACTTAGACCAATCAGTAGATCTTTGGACCCCCTTGGGCATAAAGTTGGCAATCAAAAGTAATTATGAGCAATGAAACGTGACTTGCGGTTGAAATTCCAACATGGGGTCAATTGCAAAAGCGATAACTGATGCTCTTCTTCCAAATGCGAGTCACACGCCACTCCCCATTTTGGGCGCGAAACGCAAATGAAAACACTTCAAGCGAGAGAAGTAGACTTCTCGCGACCTCATCACTCAATCAGCTGCTTTGCGGCCTAAAAAGCTCGTTCCTCTCTACTTTTCTGCTGTGAGACTTAAGAGGTCGACTTGGGAAGTCTAGGAAACCCTCAGCCATTGCTAGTTTTCCCAATTTTGACTTAAATTTTGTATCTTTTCCAACAAGGAAGTAAAACATAATGAATACTAACGCGCTGCTTGAGCTTTGGCATCTTCTAAACCACTTTTCAGCTGTGCATTATTAGGATCATGTTGGAGGCCACTGGTGTAAGCTTTTTCTGCCTCTTCGTATTTCCCCAGGAATGAAAGTGCTGCACCAAGCCTTGAGTACCCCTTCAAAAAGAGAGCAAATTTTAATAATGGATTGAAAGAGCTAAAGCCTGGTTTTCATATGTTGGGAAAATCCCAGATGATCGGGATTTCACTGTTTCCCGACCATCCCAGATTTTGCCGATTTAATGAAAACTGGCGATCATAGACATCCCCGATCATCTGGGATGGTAGGGGACAAATCCAGAAAATCAGGAAGGTTTCTATTTTGCTGATGTGTCCCAGATTTCTGTAGTGGTCATTACCTTGGCATAAATCTGGGACAGTCAAGAAGTAGTGAAATTCCTGACCGTCTGGGATTTTCCCGACATATGAAAACCAGGCTTCAGAAACAGTCTTCTGCACTAATGTACCTAGTTTATCAGTTTCATTGCCTTGACAAACCACAAAAATAAAAGATTCTGCTGTAAGAGATACACAAAAGCAGAACACTAATACAGCAGCTTCAATCACAAAAAAAAATCAGATATTTATTAATAAGCTATATACAGATGAATTTGTACATGTACAAACAATTGTACGGCCAAATTTTCCAAGTACGATAAGAATAAACTGCAGTTATCCGTCCTGAATCAGTAATTCCTGCAATAAGGGCGCAATAAGCAAAATGAAAATTCTCAATTTCCCATTCATATGTTGCCTGTGACCACAAGTTACGATTGAAATATCTTACCTTCCCCCAATCTGGCTTCAACTCAACGCATTTCTTAGCGTCAGTTAACGCTTTCTCGTATTTCTTGTCCTTCGCATAAGCCGCCGATCGATTGCTGTAAAAAACATGGTTTGACGGGTCGAGCGAGATAGCCTCGGTGTAGCACTCAATGGCCTTGGCAAAATCTCCAGCTTGGAGAAAACCATTGCCTTGGTCTTTGAATTCAGCTGCCTGCAATGCAGATGAGGGAAAAATGTCACTTTAGTATCTGGGAAAAGTGTACTTTTTGGACTGTAACTAATGAAGTGAATTATGACTGAATATATGACTGATCATCGCAGTTATGACAATATAAATCGACTTTCTCACCTTGACGGCATCCGCCATCTTGGTCTCGATCTTGCACGTGTTGTTGAGCATGCGTCTTTTAACGTCTTTTGTAGAAAAGGTCACAGGCCGCTGCCCATTTGGAAGAAAGTGCGAAAGGGTGTGTTGTGTCCGATGCCAGAGAGGATGAGGTCCAGCCGATGCGCTTGGTATCTCGCTTCTTCCCACTATTTAACCTGGGTGTTTACAGGCTAAGCCCTGTCATATAACTAAATTTGATTCTACAGTGCTGCTACCATAAATACTTATCGCATTATCTTCAGCAAATTATCTTTCTATAACATGTGTTCGTAGCCAAGAGCAGGGCGTTTTTTAAGTAACTCATTAAAAACGTAACCGAATTTCACTCTGAGGCAAAGTTTTCCGATACTTCTTTTTGTAGAGATGTTTCAGCCAAGACGGGAACTATCTAGGGGCAGTTCAACACTGATTTAACCAGTTATGTTTGCATAAGTATTTTTCCTTTGTTAGAGGAGAAGTCGCCTGAAGTAGTCTTCATACCAACCTTGTGTATCGTGACTCACAGAGGAATCCTCGTGCAATTGAAAATAATACTAAAACTTTATACATATTAAAATAACTCCTGATTATAAAGTTTTGAGGAATCGGGCAAGGACTTGAAAGTGGAAAGCGTAGTCGTTAGTTTTTCATTCGATTCTTGGAACCTTTTGAGATTTTTTTTTTTTTTTTTTGCGTTTTGTATCAGAGGGGTAATTGAAAGACCATTCATTGATCTCGGATACAGGACAAAGAAATTTCCAAAGTCAAATTACCTTGTACAAGGTACTGTCCAGCCGGTTACTAATAATTACTTTTTCAGGTTTTTTTTTCCATCAATTATCTTCAACTTTCACCCCGTTACTTGTGAGATTTCGATTCGCTTATAATGAAAAGCAAACAAGAGCACAAAAGACTAATTAGTTTTTTAATGAATTTCCATCGAAACCAATTTAGTTGTTACAGAGTAAAGGAAAACTAATCAAAATTTAAAGAGATGTTGCCGACGGGTAGCGCGACAACGCAACTTGCTAGAAAGGCCTCAGTGATGCCAGGAGCCCATGATCTCCTGGTTATGCGTAAACAGTCAAAAAAATAACAATTTGGGAAGATGACATCTTGTACTTAAGAAAATTACACTTGTTTAAGGTTAAAAATAACAGCTGTGTTCTGTTTGAAATGAGTAATGTATGATCGAGAAAAAAATAGCACAACTGATAATAATACACTTTATTCAAAGAGAGTAGCTCGGAATAGTTGAGATAACTAATAAACTTGTGGCCCTCTAAAATAAACCTGCTAGAAAAAGATGGGTGAAAACTGGGTAAATTTAAAGCCAATGAATGAGTTGCCAGTAATTGGATACCTATGTTATGCGCAACGGATTATGGGATCGCCAGGGGGCAAACATTGTAACTCGCTAGAAAGAAATGAATGGAGTTAAGTTGTTTCTTCGTCAAAAGCAGTGATTTTGAAGAAAGAATAACGTATTGTCGCCGTGATTTTGTGAGAAGTGGAGGTGACTTATGTCGTTGCGTGGAAATTGTAAGTTTTCGTGCGATGAATGCGGTAAAATCTATTGATAAACACTTTGTTGCGTAAGGCAGATTATGAAATCCACTGAATCTACGTAAGTATTGGTCTCGAAATAGTACGAACAGATATAAATTTGAGGGGATTCACTCAATAAAGCTTTTCCAGCTGTAATTACGTGTGGTGATATTATTTTGTTTTTAATTACATGTGTTACGACATTATCTTATCATTGCTGCTGGAATTTTACCCCCACATTCCCAAAGGATATATTTTTCTGCGAGCGGATGGGAATTGTTTCTACCGAGCAGTTTCGCTATGGATGGATGAAACCAGTGATAGAAAACACGGAGAAAACCGAAGGTTGTCTACTGTTTTAATGAGCAACATCCCTATGTTATTAAGCCACTACTCTTCTCTTAGAGTTCAGTGGAGGAACATGTGTTATAGCTCTGAACCATGACAAAGCTTCCTGCAGCTGCTTGGTTTTTGGTGAGTAGAATCTCAATAAACCAACGTGAGGAAGAACCCTTTGTTTATCTGGGTACCATCGATCGTTGTAACAAACCCACATCGCCGCCGGGTATAATCCCAATTACACTCGTTGTAAATATCAGCACACATGTAATTACAACTGGAAAGGCTTTATTGAGTGAATCCCCTCAAATTTATAGCTGTTCGTCCTATTGCGAGACCATTACTTGATGCAGATTCAGTGGATTTCATGATCTGCTCTTACAGCCTTTTTACGCGACAAAGTGTTTATCAATATATTTTACCGCATTAATCACACGGAAACTTACAATTTCCACTCATCGACATTAGTAACCTCCACTTCTCACAAAATCACGGCGAAAATGCGTTATTCTTTGTTCAAAATCACTGCTTTTGACGAAGAAACAACCTTACGCCATACATTTCTTTCTAGCGATTTGCAATGTTTGCCCCTGGCGATCCCATAATCCGTTGCGCATAACATAGGTATCCGATTACTGGCAACTCATTCATTGTTATATACTGATATGACAGAAATTAAATATGCGTAAAATTCAGTTCTGACCGGACTAGAATAATAGCTTTATGCTTCAGTCAGTTTTCATAAAATTGACTTTTCATAAGATTCAACAGTGATATGAATTTTTAAATAACTTAACTTCACTGAAGTCTCAGTGTTGATTGAAGGTTTGTTAGCCGGTTTTAAAGGTCAAATGAACCAAAATTTCAAAGTTTTTTTCTTAAGTCAATTTTTATTGAATTTTGTAGCTTAAGTAAGAAATAAACATATTCTGGAGTTTCAGAGTGATCGGGTATTGCATCCCAGAGATATTGGATGCTGAAAAGTGCTTCGTTTTGGCTGTGATATTCGTAGAGCGGTCGGGTCAATTGTCGGGAATTTGTCGGAATTAACAGTAGTGACGTCACTATTGGCGAGCTAAAAAATTGCGGGAACATTAAAAACTACAAGTGAGTCTTGAAATTAGTGTCGTTTTTTTTAGCGGAAAGCACTGTGTTTTGTGCTGCAATAAACTGCAGCAACAATTCCAAGTGTAAAGTAAGTACTTTCAAGTTTCCACATGACCCAAAACTACGGAGGAAATGGCTCATAAGACTGAAGAGGGAATCGCTTGTGCAGACCATTTTACATTTCACACCACACATCTTCAAACAAAATCTCGTGGCAAGGAGTTCGCTAGTTCCAGCTTTCAAGCCACGAAGACTGAATTGAAAGATGATGCCGTACCAACTTTTTTAAAGAATAAAAACGTGGAATCCAAAACAAAAATCGGCCAGAAAAGAAGCAACACCGACAACAATTCTAGACCGCCGAATAACGGGACGACTTCAAGCGGCAATTCCTAATGTATTCGCTCAGCGTTTGCAAAACGGCAGAAAGTTAGCAGTAGGCATTTTCCATCTTGTTCAAATAGCTGGAAGTAGAGTGATCCTTTTGCTCTCTCTGATAATTAGATCTTATATTAAGTTTGCTGGGATGTGAAGAGCTGAGACGTCCGTTGAAACCATTGACATCCTTATCAGTGGCGTACAAATCGAATTTACGTAATGAACAGGAGCCGTGAATATATTTGGCCAGAGCCTTTCACTTCGCATCCTTTCGGAAAAGTAAGCGCTTGTTAACATTCAAGGAGGATGATCTTAGTGGTTGGATAATAATATCCTAGAAAGCGGAGTAACTGAGCGTCCTCTTCACACGGCAACCTGGACGGGAGTTTGACCTCACGGGAACAAGTTGTCTCAGATTTCTAAGCCGAAAGCCAGGCAATTGCTCCAAATTGAAAATTAATGATGTCGCCTTAGCTTGCGATATATCGGCAAGCAGAACTTCAATTCAACTTGTTCAAAACTGGTAATGCGAGATAAAAGAACATCGCGAGTATTTTCAAAACAAAGCCGTCTGTTTGCATATCGGACGTGCTTAAAAAGTAGGTGCTCTGTAATGTGATACTTAAGTTATAGTGCTAACATCGCAAACACCTCCATTGCGAGATATGGAAACTCATGTTTTTGTTTTAAAGAAATTAAACAAACCTTTGTCCGTCCATCCATTTTTGTGCACTGACATTTGTGGTCAGTTTCTCGAGCGTTCTCGTCGCTAGTGTTTACGCTACTGAATAATCATGGTGAATCAGTTTTCTGAGTATAGTTTTATTCGCCCGCGCATGTGACAATTTCGCTCGAATCGAATCAGGATGCAACGTCCTTGTTTTATTTACAAACATTTGGTTAGTTCGTAAGTCGCAAGTACATAAACTTAATAAAATGTGTTCCCTCTACTTTTTTGGCTGTTTATTTATGCACGGTTTTTTGTTCCTGTTTACTACAACTTCGTTGTCGCTCCACATGTATTTCTAGTCCTTCCGATGTTACTTTCAGTTTATGGTGCGTCTTTTTACCAAGTGTTGCTGAGTTTGAGGTGTGTTTTATAGCTGAGTGCACCTTATAACCGAAAAACTATGGTACTTTCACGTGGAAAGCTCTCTCTTAATTTTTCTTTTTTATTTATTTTATTTATTTATTTATTTATTTTTTTACCAAAAACAAGATGACAGCTTCTCATGTATCCAATAGGTATATTGCCTTTTGGCAACATATCTGTATGTACTGACAGAAAAGAGTAAAAACGTACTCAATCTATATATAATACCATAGAGGGTGGTAAAGGGGGGGGGGGGGGGTCTTGATCACGTTTCACGGGAAATAAAACGGCTGTTTCACATTTCACGGACAATAAAATGGAGACTTCACGTTTCACGAGAAAAAAAAAAGCGTTGTTCTTTGGGAGTGTACGTAATGTGGCAGGGGGGGGGGAAGGGGTGGCGTGGAGGTGGGCTGGACTAACTATTAAATAGGATACCCTTGGCCCTCCACTTATGTCTTGAAAATAAAGCATGGCCCTTCACAGATAGTCAGAGTAAAAAGGAGGCCACCCCCCCCCCCCCAAAAAAAAAAAAATTAATAAAAAACGTTTAAGTTTCCTTTTGCCTATTTTCCATTGTTTTCAAAAATTTATTCATTCGAAACTGTACAGTAAAGGA
The DNA here is from genome assembly GCA_016490735.1 of Pachyseris speciosa. NCBI lineage: Eukaryota > Metazoa > Cnidaria > Anthozoa > Scleractinia > Pachyseridae > Pachyseris > Pachyseris speciosa. The sequence continues at coordinate 289,609 of JAEMWC010000156.1, forward strand.
AACCCACGAACCCATAACGTTTGAGACGTTTGAATTGAGAGTAAAAATGCTGTTTGATAAATGGATGACCCTCCCGCTAAGGATGATTTTTTTTTTTTCGGTGACCCTCCCCCAAATTGCTCCAGCCCACCCTCCCACATGATAAAACATACAATCCCTTACTTTGGTCAGAAGAAGAACTACAGTCAAAGCACTCCCTTGTCTGATGTGTTTTTTTTTAACTAGTGAACAGTACACAGCCACAGCTTTTGTTAACATCTTTGCTATTCGACCGGTTTCCTCTGATCACACAGACTTCATCAGGGATTGTAACGAGATTGGTAAAAGAACATGTTTTTTTACTAAATGTTTACAGTACAATGCAAGTTTAAATTAGGGTGTGAACAGCAAAAAAACAACCACAAACAAACAAATGCACACAGGATATAAGGTAAGAATGTGCTTGCAGTTATTGTTTAATTTTGGGGCTCATGATTTAACGTGGCAAACATTGAAAAACAGACCTTCTCCTTGTGGATTAAGGATTTCTTGTTACTGTTTGCCATATAACTCATCAAAACAGTTACGTTTGGTAGAATCTCGCGACCTTCAGAGGCTGTTTCCATTGATGAGCAAAGCTATCCCAGACAGGTTTCCATGGCAATCACGGCCCAGGGTCAAGAATGACGTTTCAGATTGCAATGGAACGCGGTATAGTTTGTACTGTACCATATAGCATCTATTGTTATAATTTCTCTCAAAATTAAAGAAACATGAAACGAAATCACAGTTTACAGTCAATTAAACACCCGATTCTCATTCGACAGACAATTATAATCAAAAATCACAGATCACCGTTATTACCACAATCACATTTCACGAGGAAAAAAACGGCCATTTCACATTTCACGGGAAACTAAAAAGGCAATTCACAGCTCACGAAAATACCCTTTACCACCCTCACCATACTCTCAAACCTTGGGTGACAAAATTTTCACCACCTTTTTCCTCATTTGGCTCATAAAATTCTTAGTGGCATGAATTATATACCCTCTGGAGCTACATAATATTTCATTTTACAGTCAAAGGACATAATTTATCATCTAAGTATTTTTAATCCTAAAGGAATGCTTGATTTGTTTTAGTGGTATGACAAATACATGTATCTGTACAAATGGAGCAAGTAACCACATCTAGATTGGATGGAGTTATGGGACAATGAATTATGTTAAATCACTTTGACATCATGCAAGTTATTGCAAGTAGTGTAATGATACAGAATATATACCAAATGGAAAACTTTCAGGGAGGTTGTTAATGGCCATGAGATGTTTAGCATCAGTGTACAGCCCACCCATTCACAAGCTTGCTCATTTCTAGACCAAAATTATGACTATGCTCTTTTCCGTGGCCATTTTGATACTGACACCAATTGTAGGTGAACTCCTTACATGACAATCCCACATAATTCATGCATTACCCAAAATCAGAAACCTTTTCCAGACACACATACTTATGTTGGTGATGGTCTGACAAAAAATATGACAATGTTTACAAGCATACATATACATCCCCATTTAGTGGCTCATTATAAATCGGGCCTTCATTCTCTAGATACTGGTTATAAGTTATAATAATAATTAATAATTTAGGACTTATATAGCGCATTTTCCATGTGTATATGTTCAAATGCGCTTTAAAAGCAGATTGAATTGGAATTTGGAAATGTTGGTTTTTGTGGAGAGGGGAAAACCGGAGAACCCGGAGAAAAACCTCTCGGAGCAGAGAAGAGAACCAACAACAAACTCAACCCACATATGACGCCGAGTCCGGGAATCGAACCCGGGCCACATTGGTGGAAGGCGAGTGCTCTCACCACTGCGCCATCCCTGCTCCCCAAGTTATCTAAATAACAGCTGCACACAGCAGTAAAATTCTCATTCTCAGTAATACAGGACATGGAATGTGGTATCTTATCAGATGACCTTGAGATTTCACGACAGCAGACACTTTCCTGCCCAGTTTGCATGGGCACACAGTTTCCATAAATGCACCCGCATTTTAAGCTCAAGGCAAGATTGTAAAGAAAAGTAAACATTTCATTAAAAAAGACTTAATTACTGGCATTTTGTCAATTACACGGATACCCCTGTTACAATGACTGTACATGTTATCTAGCCTTTGGGATTGTTCACGCAGTGTCATCGGAATGAAATCGGACTCACAAAAACAGCTGCATGGAAATTATGGTATTGCATAACAATAAACAGTGAAAATGTACAAAAAACACAGGGAGCAGATAAAATGCGTGAAATGAAAGCGAACACCATGCAGTTGTAATTTTATGGCCACCTTTTCATAGTATGGTGAATATTAATATAGAAAAAACGCGGATCAAAACAACAGCAGAGTATGGAAGTATGGCTTCACAGTATACATCGAAAATACAATTAAACACCACAGAGAACAAAGCAAATGCTTCAAGGGCGATTCCAACGTATTTATTGACCATTCTACGGCGATCTTTTACAGTATATTGAGTAAACAAATGCTCACCAATCCACTTGACCGATTCGGTCCTTGTTTACATCGTCTTCTTTGCAGTCAGACGAGTCACCGGAGGTTCCAGCATACGGTTCCGTTGCCATTAATCAGTGCATTAATTGGTTCATACTAGTACCGCTCTACGTTAAAAACCACATGTTCGACTTCCTCGGCCTTTTTCGAAGAGAGAGCGAAAGGTTAAAACGAAGAACTTTTCGACAGATCGCAAAGAATAAGTATAGCATTGAGATTGAGCTACTCATCCACTCGCCAATAGTGACGTCACAACAACACGTGCTTGTTTCCATTCCTTCCATGTAAAGCGCGCGGCCATTTCAGAAACGTTTTCGTTTGTTCTTCGGATATTTCCGTACTCCATGTTGTTTTACTCCCTTAAAAGCTCAGATAGGACAATTTCTACGTGATTTTGTATTCCAGTAGTCCTCTTTAGTGTTCGGTCACTTTGAAATGACACAAAGAAAAGTTTTCGAAATTTTGGTTCATTTGACCTTTAAAACGGATCGGGGGTTTATTACTCAGTAACGGAATTAGGTTACAATCAATGGATATATATGGTTATTTGTGTGCATGCTGGATTGACAATTAAAAACAAAAAAAACAAAAATGGCCTTGGTTAATGTTTGTCTTTGTTTTCAGCTGAAAACCGATCGTACGAAGTAAAAATGATTAGTGTATGCAATATGAGCTTTGAATTGACCCATAATCTAAAACGTTCAATTCTGTGTGACATTGTTTACCGCATAATAACTTGAAGTTTCAAATATGGAAATAAAAACAAATTTTTGCTGTTGTTGTTAATTTCTTGCTTTGTAAACATCTACTTATCTCCTTTATTTATTAACTGGTATTCCCCGTTCTGAAAAGAACTACTGAAATTGTCACTTTTTAAACAACTTAAGCAAAAAATAATAAATAATAAATAACCCTAACCCTAACCAGTCAACAATAATTAAAAATCCTTCTCAGTTTAAACGTTTCAAAAGGTTTCTTTATTTCCACACATACAGTAACACAAATTAATGATACATTTCTACAGAAATGTGGAGGTTTGTGAGCGAAAACCAACAGGGTTACGATGTAATAGTGTTCGCACACCTAATCTAGTATCTAATGCAAAGATATTATTATTTCACACACAAGTTTATCGCCTCGTTATGCTCAGCAAATAACCAGACTCAAGAACCGTGGAAATATAGTCCGCGGAAATTTCATTAAATCATTTTATAAAATGGACAAAAGAAATTTTGTAGGTGGTATGGAGCTGAGCTAATAAAATCCACGAACGAAGCCACAATCTGTGTTTCTCCGATTTCCTATTCATATATTCATTCTCAAAATTTAGTGTCAATAATAAACAGTTTGAAACACCGTGACAACGGAGTTAAACGAAGAGTCCAAACACCGTAACACATGTCTTCCCTCCATCGTTATCAAATTCGTGACAGTCGCCCAAGTCCTCCGCAAACCATATTTGGAATTGCTCTCCCGATGTCACAGGAAATGGGTTGGAGAAGTTGTCAAAAAGCAGCACTGGTGAATTGATGTTCATCCCGGGCAGCCTGAAATACATCCGTCGCAGACAGAAGATGGATCCAACATCCTTCACGAACTCATCCTTGGGAAGGAGGCGATTCTTTTGGCTGTCAGTTATGAGGGTTCCCATGTTAAATCCGGTAGGAATGATGAGTTGAGAGCATCCCCAGTAAGAGCTATGGAAGCTCGTGCATCCCATGTGCCCACTTTGGTAGATAAGCTTAAACGTGATCACATCGCCGGATGTCGGAGTTGTGAAGCTTCCAAACGTATCTCCCTTAGATCCAAAACAAACAGTCGATGGGGTCATCTGGATCCAGTTTACTAAAATGAAGAAGGATGTTATTGAATCACTGAATTTATTCAGTGGGATTGTCAAAAAATCAACTATCCAGTTTTCTTTTCTTTTTTTTTTTTCTCCGATCACTGCGCAGCTGTTTCCTGTATCGATGTACCTATGGTTGACTTATCAGCGCGAATAAACAAAACCTCGGTTTGTGGCAAAATAACAAGTCCCTAGTTGGCCACATAAACAGTCAAGTTGACGCCGGGATTGATCAAATAAGCAAACAGAGGGGAACCAAATAGGAAACAGAAAAGGCAAAACAACAACAACAACAACAACGACTTTATTCATGACTCAAATAACGAAATCACAATTTGTCCACCCGAGTATAGCAGAGCTAATCGAGTCGGGTGGAACAATAGACACGTACAACATATACATAAAATTATTACAACGCTGAAATTGACAGTACTACTGGGAGACAGAGTTAGTAGTTATTACTATTACTATCACATATAAGCATGAGAAAAACTATACAGATTACAAAAACAGTAAGATCAAAAAATCTTGACTTTTTTAATGATGTTTAGAATATCAAGATAAGAGTCATCTAAAGCTAACTCGTCAAAAAGAGTTCGTTCTATTTTCCTTTTACAGTCATTTTTTTTTGTCATGTTTCTTAATTTGAAAGGCATCTCATTCCATACAGTTGTCCCAATTCTAGAGAACGAATTCAGTTGAATTGAAAGTCTAGAGCTTTGTGTGTAGAAGGTGCTCAGGGCAGAGGATCGAGTATTATAAGAGTGAATGTTAGAAACTTCCTGAAACTGTTCTCGAATACTAGTAGGTGTGTTTCTATGTCGGGATGTCAAACATCAAGTTAGCTATACGCTTATGAAAGGAAAATGTAATGTAGAACACCGGCATCGATAAATAGAGGAACTGCATGTTGGCTTCATAAAAAGTGTTTGACCACCGAATACGTCAAAGGTACCGACAATTGAATATGTGCTATTGCATAGTTGGAAGCCCCATGAACATGCAGGGGCGTAGCGAGCCTATAGGCCCGTAGGCCTGGGCCTACAAATTTTCAGCTTACTTACTTATATCTGTGTGAATTTGCAAGAACGGACCCGCAGAAATTTGGAGCTGGTTGACCGAAATGGGTCCAAAACTGGCGTTTTTTGCAGCGGACGGGCCCGGCAATTACTCCAAAGCACTGAGAAGGAGGGAATGAGAGAGTGAGAGAGGAGGAGGGGCGGAGGAGAAGAGAAAAAAGCACTAATCACTCTTTTAGTCTTTATAATGGCTACTTTGGAGATAGTTTTTGAACGAGAAAAAACCGCACCAAGAAGCGCCACTTTCGCGCAGGTACGTCTTGTCAAATCCAGACAGATATATTATTGTGCCGTTGTGAGAGATAAAGAATTTCCTGAAATCTTCGCGAGCGTTATAAAAAGGAAACGAAATTTATCAAAGTAACTTAAGTTTATATTAAACAATCGCAACCGCCCTGTAAGGGTGAGATTACTAAAGCAAGGGAAAACTTAGGAGCCCGCAGGTTTTCAAAAGCGCTACCGACAATCGTACAGCGATTACATATGGCAAGACAGCGAATCTCCTGGGCAGCCATGGCGAAGCGGAACCATCGACAGTTTCTTCTTGGAATAATTGTTTTCTTTCTCAAATTTGTGTGCGTGGTAAAGGGGAATTGAGATCACATTCATTCATGGCAAATAAAACGGGCATTTCTTGCTTAGGGGATACTGGATTATGAAACGTTTGGTTCTCTGGTTCAAAATTATGGTAAAATTCAGGTTATATATTTTGACTTCCCAAACACATTTCGAGCCTGAGGAATGCATGGAATGGCGTTTTAGAGGTTTCAGTAAAAAAATTTCCGGGAGAGCATACCCCGGACCCCCCTAGAAGCTCGCAACTTCGGCGCTCTATACATACCTTCGGCGTGATAACGACTCTCGCGTTAAAAACAGGCCTACAACTATTTAAAAACCTCACTAAGCCCCTGACATGTAACTCAACAGCTCAAAATGGTTACGAGTCACTTCGGTGGTTACACAGGACACCTATGCAATCACAGGGCATGCATGAAATTGGAATGCGTAGTTGTCTTTTATCAAACCGCGCAACTGGCTATACATTTTCCAGCTATATTTTTTAAAACTAGAAGCCATGCGTGTTTTAATTACTACTTACTGGTTTCGCAATGCTGTCCAGTGTATCCTGGAAGACACACACATCGGTACTCATCTCGATGATAAATAGCCGAACATGTTGCCCCGTTTTGGCAAGGATCTTTCATGCATGGTGTCTGAAAGAAAAATGGAAAGTTTTGTTATTAGTATCCATACCGACGGATGTACTGTATCTCGCTTCTCAGAGAGAAAGAAGCTTTAAGCTTTAAAGAAACTGTTGCAAATTACTTCACTCATGCAGTGCGAGCCCTAAGAATATGGTTTTACGACATGTCGAAGAAAGTAACACTGGTATCGCAGAGGTGGTGGGTTCGAATCCCGTAAAAGCCTGAATATTTTTTAGGCTTTATTTTCACTACTGCTTAAATAGTGTTCACAAGTGCGCTGATCATTCACATATTCACACCTTAATATAGTAATGGTCGAATTCTTGGCTTTCAAACAGGCTTTTTGATCGTGTGAATTTGTCCGTCTTCAACAACTCACAAGAATGCTTGCCATTCTGATCAAGAGAACCGCCAGCAAAATTCACCGAGAGGCATTCCTGATTGTTGATGCATTCAAAGGTGCATTCTCCAACTCTTGAAACCTTGAGATTCGCCAACTGAAATTGTGGCTCGTCAAGCTTGAGAGAAGAAGCTTTAACAAACATTGCAAAGCTCACGCCCCGTTTTTCTCGTTGGAAGGTTTTGGCGCGATTTAAGGTAAACAGATGAAGAAGTAAAGCAAACTTCACAAAAGGCATGTGGGGCTTAACGTAGAATCCCATCTCTTCGAACTCAAAAACTACTGAACTGTTAGATTAGTGAAGGGCTAGATTTTTGTGACTTTTAAGTTTTTTAACGCAAGTTTTCAAATATTCCTTTGGGCAAAAATATAATTTTGTTTTCAGGCAATTTTCAATAATTAGACAAATCTTGCCAATTATGATCCGGCACCACTGGTTGCCTGAAAAGGAATGGATTATGTGCATAAGATATTTCAAATAACACAAAAAAATCGTCTTTATAGAGGACACTAAACCCTTTTGTTTCAGTATAATCAAAAGAAACTTTCTCGTGAATAATTTAACTTCTTTTCCGACTTCTAAATGTTCCCTCTGGAAAAGATTTAAAGTATTCTTTGGTGCCTAATTGTTTTACATGTTTGATTATCTTATAAAATCTAGGGAATTATCGGAATTATCCTGAGATCAAGTAAAATAATTAAATATGGAAACTGAAAGAAAATTTCAGCATCTTATTAACTAATAAGAAATCCCTATAGGACCCTTAAGCCAACTCCAATCTGACGAATTATCCTTTTTTCTGAAT